>CDMY01000382.1:71319-91523 GCA_001179505.1 Vitrella brassicaformis | reverse complement strand
AGCTGCCTCATTGCAGCACTTTGTCGGCTGCCCGTCATTCAAGTCTGCCGATGACACCCGCTTTCACGAGAGGCTGGCGCTGCTGCAAGAGTGCCTTCAGAAGGCAAGAGAGAGAGGAATGCCTTCATTCAGATACATGGTGTTCGTATGAATGGATGGCTTGTGTGTGTGCAGGGGTGTGTGCGTGTGAATGCCATCCGGCAGAGCTTATATGATGGGGGTCGTCAGAAAAAACTCTCCTATCCTGGGATCGGGCGACCAGCGAGCTTACATGTGGAACGCAGGCCGCTCCCAGCATATCCCGCCAGATGAGTAGCAGATGACGGTCACGGCTGCGTGACGATGTGACGGCGCCGGGCGTCCATTGCGTCAGAAGTCGGGCGCCAAGGCGTCAATAAGCGGGACACTGACGAGGATGGACCGCGATGAGCATGACGATGAGGTGTGTGGCGGCGCAGATGATGACGACCATGAGGATATGGCGTTGGCGGAGGAGCCTGCTGCAGCGGGGGATGGCCAGCTAGATCACCAGGCAGGCAGGCACACGGCCAACACGTCTATCTGGACGGGCGGGTGTCCATCAAATGCACTTGTGTGGGCTGTGTCGGTTGGTTTGTGTAGGAGTATGACGTGACGGGTATCTTAGATGAGGTGGCGGAGTCGCTCTGGATGCAGCTCCAGAGAGTAGAACAGCTGAAGGCGCAGGTGTGTGCGTCGCGCCGACACGCCTTCCTTCGTTTATGGTCTGTGGTGGCATGATGTGTTGTGTCATGGTGTGCAGGCCCAGGGGTTGGCGGCTGTGAGGGCCGCGTGTGATGCAGAGCAGTGGTGATCGCATCGGCATCGGGGGGGTTCCTGGGGTTCCCCGACAGCATCGCCACTCTGCGATTCATCTCGGTGCCGTTCTGGCGGATGTGCAAGATGCCCGAGATGCACCCGATCGTCAGCTACGACCCCTTTGGTGACTTGAGGTGGGGGAACGGGCTGCTTAGCTGGGACGAGGCTGACCGACAGCAGTGGAGGGGTACGCACGCACCCACGCGCACAGATGAGGGAATGGGCGAGAACAAACCAATCTGCATCTCTCTGTGTGTGTGTGTGTGTGTGTGTTCGGCCTGCAGGCCTTCTGACGGCGGTCAAGGTGGTGTCGATACTCGAGGATCCCGACGAGGCCCTGGGCTTCATCGAGCTGCTCGAGATGACGGCCCCCACGGTCGAGACCGTAGACCTAGGCATCGACCTCACCGAGCGCATAACCCTGCAGGACTACGACGAGGGCTACAGCGACGACGGCTACAGCGACGACGACGGCTTCTTCGCGACGAAGGCGAAGAAGAGAACATCCCCCCCTGCCAGCCCCGTCACGTTCCCGGGGCTGCGGCGGGCGGAGGTCAGGGGGCAGTGGTATGGGGTCGCTCGTGACCGGCGGTATCGGCTGCCTGCGCTGCGGGAGCTGACCACCGGACACAGCCCAGCCATGGGGTCGTGGCTGCATCGCGCAGGAGACCTGCAGCCACTGCACATCATGCTGGTGGGTGGGTGTGTGTGTGGGCGGGTGGCGTGGCAGAGAGAACGACATTCATTGTTGGGGTGGTGGTGTGGTGTGGTGTGGTGTGGTGTGTATGTCAGACACGTGGTGGGACGTGGAGTTTCGAAGACATCACGCGAGACCGCCGTGGCGCGACCGGCGGCACCATCACCTCGGTCACGGGCCATGTGTGCTTCAAGGGCACGGCTGACATGGCCGAGGAGGTTCGCACCACCTTCGGCAACAAGCGCCTCCAGAAGATCCACGCGCAGCTGCCACGCTATCAAAATGCCGCCCAGAACACGGCATACATCAAAGTAAGGAAGTGAGGCGCACACCCCCTGACGTGATCAGCATCGCTGTTCTCTTCTTGCAGACACTGCACGAGTTTCGGAGCACGTGTGTGGCTGACGGGGCCAGAGAGGTCTACTACACCCACTATTCGACAGTCGAGAAGGGCGAGAGTGTGCTCAGCCGTCTGGTGGTGCCTCTCAGTGGCAGTGCAGCGGACCTGTGGGGCACACAGCCCACACTCCAGCTGATGGCTAGTAGCACCCGCACGATCAAACTGTTGACCAGTTTTGACCCTTCTAGATATGCATGTGAGGCGCGACGCTCCCCATCGCAGCGACTGTGTGTGTGTGTGGATGGGGAGAGTGCGTTGAGTGGGGGGGCAGGCAGCGTCATCAGCCAGCTGCACGGCCTGAAGGCCTTCACTGTGTTGGCCACTTTCGGCCAGGGACCTAGCGATGAGGGATATGTTTTGCCCATGGGGATTCATGTTATTCGCCTGAGCATATTCCTCATCCCCAGAGCAGCCCAGTACATATCTACAGAGCTGGAGGGGCTCACACTGACGACCCACTTTGACCTGAGGGCGCCGAGATACAGCTCGAACAGGTTACGTGAGTTGTCTTGCACTCTCTATCAGACAGGGGAGGAAGGAAAGCTAGCCGTAGCGAGGCGAGTGCGCTGTATTGTCGTCGAGTTGTCGCATGACGGCCCATTTCCTTTCAATGACACGGAGGGCAAGAGAGGCTTCTGTGATGCGCTGTGTGCCGAGGCTGCCAAGGCGCTGGCTGCGTTTCCCCGTGTCGAGTCAGTTCGCGTGAAGCCGTCAGATTGGGCGTGGGATCTTGTTCATGAATTCCACGCTGCGGCAGAGCAGGCGAAAGTCAGGTGTGATCACGAGGATTCGGTGATGCGTCTGACACGCGCGCCCGTGCACACACCCACATAGGTAGTGTGGTGGGCCCCTGCCGTAGATGAGCCAGGCATGGATACTGGCTGGCTGTGCTGTGCTGTGCTGTGCCGTGCTGGTGTGTGATGGATGGTGTTGATGGACTGACTGGCTGGACGAGTGAGTGAGTGAGCGACAAACTGTTCATAAGATGCCTATTGCAGGTCCATCCATCCATGTATCCATGTGTGTGTCATGCGTCTGTACAGAAGAGAGAAATGGGATGATCGATGTGGCATCCCATGCATGAGGACATAAACACACGCATGGCATGGCATGCGGACAGAGACACGCGGACAGACACAGGGCGAGACAAGACACAGATATCTATATATAGAGACGGATATAATGAATATAGACACTCCCACCCTCCTCTCCCCGCAATCGGCCAGGCAGCCAGCCAGGCAAGCGACCAAGCTAGCTAGATGTTGACGTCCCATGGGCGGTTGGACAAGAAGTAGAGCACCTCGCTGTCATACGCCACCACACACACAGCGAAAGCACCCTCGTCGGCAGTATCACCTCGCCTTTGTGTGAACGCCACCCCCGTCAGCAGGCTCTCCGTCACGACGGCCGAGTGTGCCAGCGACACCTCGCTGTCGCACGACGGGCAGCGCCACACATTCAGCACCGTATCCTCGCCGACTGATGCGACCAACCCCTGTAGGACACACAAACGCAGCAGTATATGACACAGACAAATGTGGCCACACACATTGTCGACGGAAGTCGTAGCTACATGGACGTTCCTTCCTGGGTGTCTTTGTATGTCTTCTGCGTGTTCAGAGAGTATGGTCGCGTGTTTATCGTCACACACTCATCCTTGTGGTGTAGGACTGAAACTTAAGACTTCTCATCATCACGGTGCCTCTCTACCTCCCCCTCCCTCCCTCCCTCCCTCCCTCCCTCGCTGTTTACATCGTGTCTGACGTCGATGTCGTTGATCCAGCGGCCGTGTGCGGCGATCTCGATCTTCAGCTCCCGCCGCACCGCGTCGTACACACGCAAGTGACCCGTCCCGAAACCGCAGTACAGCGTGTTGCCGAGCACCTGAACAACACACACACAGACACTTCACTTATATGTCCCCCCTCCATCCTGCCATCCATCCATCCATCCATCCATCGATTTCTGTCCCCGTCCCTCCCTCCCTCCCTCCCTGCCCACCTTACCTTCATGCATGTGGGGGTGTCCTGTGCGTGCTGCAATGCGCCCGGCAGCTGCATGTACATGCCGTTGGCCTCAGGCCGCCACCACACAATCTCCCCGTTGGCATGGCCGCTCATCACATGCTGGTCGCTGCCCTCACCGCTGCACGCCACCACCATAACGGGCGATGCTGAGGCGACCTTGCGTGTGGCCAACGAATGGAAGGCATCGCCGTCGGTGCGGATGATGATCAGCTCGCCCGCAGATGAGCCGATGATCACATGGTCTGCCTGCGGGAAGGCGCACACAGCCGCCCCTCTGTGGCACTTGCCGATGTCCACTGCCGCGTTCTGTGCTGCTGACGTGGATGTGGCGGATGTCTGCGGGTGCTGCACGGGCAGGTAGTAGAGCATCCTGGTGCCGTCTTGGTTCCACATCTGCGTTCCGTTGGCCATGTTGACGATGAGCATGGGCTTGGGCCCGGCCTTCCGGATGTGCACATAGTGGAGGCTGATGATCTTGGACGTGGTGGGCCCGTCGACACACCGCTCGCTGTCCACCGCGTAGAAACACACCTTCGACTGATGCGCATAAGCGATGCGCCGCTGGGAGGCGACGAGATTGCCGTGGATGAGGGAGGGCGACGCCTTGAGCACGACAGGAGTTGTATGCAGGTGCAGCGCCGCAGACGTCTCCTCCATGCTAAACCCCTAAACGGAGTGTGTTAGATCTTGAGTGTGTCTGTTGCTCTCGTCATCCTCCCCGCGGGGTTCAGGGTTTAGGGTTCAAACCATTCTGAGCTCGCAGAGATCTGCGGTCGTTGTCTGCAAATGAAGGACGTAAGAGCAGCAGCCATCTGCTTAGTGGCCCTTCTGGCCCTTAGCGAGCTGGCATCTATCGCTGCCTTCACTCCCCCCTCCCTCCGAGCTCCCAATGCCCTCAGATCCAGGCACAGATCAACAGTCAAGATGGCGGCACAGCCGGCCACTGGCCTGACCAACCTGCAGAAGGTCCTGCTGGCGGCGTCTGTCGCGGCTGTCCCTTTGCTGATGCCCGAGATGGCCCATGCATCGGGTGCCTTCTTCCCCGAGGTGCGGTACACCCTCCCCGGCCCTCTGGACGACCTGGTCAAGCCGCTGGCTGAGGCGCAGTACGACACAGCCAAGTTCCTGCCCTTGTGCATCGCCATCATCACGCCGTTCCACGTGCTCAACAAGGAGATTTGGTTCAGGGCGCAGGAGGCCGACGACCGAGAGGTGGAGAAGAGCCCGGTGCTCGAGCAGCTGCCCGAGCTCAACAAGCGGATGGAGAACTTCGAGGACATGGCCAAGTCGATTTCCGACCAGCCGCTGGCGGAGTTCAAGGCCATGAGCCTCGAGGACACGCTGGCTGAGCTCGAAGGGGTGGCCGAGTACGCCAGGTTCATCAACGACTTTGAGTTCCAGCTGCTGCCCGAGGGGGAGGAGGCAGAGGTGAGCTCAGCGGACGGACACGAGGGATGAGCGAGGCGACAGACAGACAGCTGGATAGAAATCCGCATGTTTTGTGTGTGTGTGTGTGATAGGAGGAGGAAGAAGAAGAGGAAGAGGAGGAGGAAGAGGAAGAAGAACCGCAAATCATCGACACCGTCTCAAGGATATGATGATGATGGGGCGGGTGGGGTAGGGTAGGTGGATGCGATCGATGCGTGGGTGCGGGTGGGTGGTTTGGGCTCTGACTGACATGTAGGACGCTGTTGCTTTTATTTAGCGTCGGTCAGTCGATAGATACTTTCTGGATGGATGGATGTGATGAGCCCTCTTACTTGTATCTGTATGCTACTTGAGAATGGATATGAGACAGCCGGCCGTGATATGTGGTGTACAACTTGGCGGCATTCGTCCTTCTGCGCATCAGCTCAAGGACAGACAGCGTCAAGCCAGGACTGCAGGGAAAGATGGTTCTCTTGTGCACATGATGCAGCCAGCCAGCCAGCGATGCGTCGTCAGTTTTGATTGACATGACACTGCCTGCGGCCCATACATATCGATCATGCTTTCAATCAATAGATGTCAGTCATGAGTCGCATTGACCGCAAACCAAGGTGTCTGTCTGTCTGTCTGTCACTTCCTATCCACACCCAAACATGTCACACACAGACATGCACCCACGCCACGCCCCTCCCCCTTCCCCCCTCCCATCATCTTCGATAAGCGGGCAGGATGCCTCGTGGCGGCGACACTCTCTCCCTGTACTCATAACGCACCACCACAGCACCATCACCCCCTTGGAACACTTCGCCAGGTACGACAGACGCCTGGTTAGTGAGAGGCACCGATTGAACAGGGGGAGGAGGTGGGCCGGGCAGCACCAGCTGAGGGCCAGACGGCAAGGCCAAGGGTCTCGTTGGGGCCATGCTGATATGTGTGTCGTGCTGCAAGGGGTGGTGTGGATGCGAAACCGACCGGACCAGCCTCCCATTCTCCCCACTGATCTCGGTCGGTGCTCTCGTCCATGCTGCTGATGCCGCAGTTGGCACACGCAGCGAAGGTCCAGATGGCGGCGGCCGCATGGCGACAGCTGGATAGGCCATTGGCACACTGACGGGAAACATCTGCGGCCGAGTGGGGGGCGTGGGAGGCCGTGGCACGGATGCCGGCAGTGGAATCTCCTGCGGGATGCTCGGCTGAGGACCCTCCCAGGCTCGATAGGTTGGGTCACGCAGCACTCGAGACTCCGTTGGCCAGCGGGCGACTGTCTCCACAGGAACTGCTCGCTTGTCGCTGGGTGGTGGCGGAGGGGATGGGGGCGATGGTGGCCTTTGGGGGTAGGGGGGCCGCACCATCGCCCCATGGTGGGTGTAAGGAGCCCTCTTCGGGTCCTGCGGAGATGACGGTTGGACTGTTACCATGGCAGGGTAGCAGGGGGCGACGGGCCGCATCATCGGCACATCGGTCGCTGACGCGGCAAACGACATCTTCGGCTGCACTGTGACGGGCCGAGTCGCCTCGACGGATGAGATGGGGCTGACGACTCGCTCCTGCTGTGGCGGTGAGAGACGCGCGAACCGCTGCGAGATGGGGGCTGCCACTGTAGTGGCTGCGGGAGGGGCAGAGGGGGGCCGACGTGCTGATGGCAGGCCAGCGGACGACCGGCCTGTGAGGGGGATGAAGGGACACTTGGCTGCAGGGTGGATGGGGCGTGCCGGCGGGCTCTGACGGACACTGAAAGAGGAAAGAAAGGAGAGGCAACAACACACACAGGGGTGCAAGCAATGCAATCAGTTCTGCCCGCCTCGTCGTATTCTATTGTGGCACACCCACGGTACGTACCCTTCATGCCTCTGGACGAGTCTCGTATAGTCCCTTTTGAAGGCAAATACAGGACCGGAGGGATCGTCATCCGCCGCCCTCTCCCGCCTCTCCTGAGACGCCACCCTGGCAGGCACCACCAACACCGTATCCATCTCATCGAATACCGCCGGCCGCCCCGCTCCTCCCACATCCATGTTGGCTATCGGCGTGGGCACGCCGTCAGACCGCCCCCTATGCGTCGATTGCGACGCCCTCTGCAGGCACCCTTTCAGCCGACAGTTCTCCTCTGCCAGCCTGGCGTAGTCCCGCCTAAGCTCGGCGAGCATCGTTTCCTGCTGCTGGTGTGTGTGGGAGGGTGGCGAGAGCGGAGGGGACGGCCTGAGACGGGCGGTGAGGGAGAAGTGGTGTGCTGTCTGTGTCTGGTGGCCCATAGAAGCTGGCGGACGGTGGGAGGGGACAGGACGGGGAGGAACTGCAAGAAGACGAGACACAAAGGGCTGCAGGTGGCGGTGGACAACGGCCATTGAAGCACCTCATCTTCGGCTCACCTGATCGCGGTATTGCCCTCTGCTGCGGCGGCGATCTCCTGCCTCCCTGAGGAACGTCAACCTCATCATCATCATCCTCGACACGCTTATCCGTCCTTCTCTCCCGCCGCGTGTGGTACTGCCGCATCTTGCCCTCCAGCTCCCGTATCTGCTCTCTCAACGAGTGCAGATGCTCACGGTCAGCAATCTCCTTCACACACACCAAAGTGCAGTGCATTCGGTCAAGAGCAATGCAAGCGGTGGTAAGCTCACCCCTGGCCGTGCCGGCGTTCTGCGTGGAGGTGTAGGCGACTTGCGGGTTGGTGGTGGGGCCTGTGACTGGTGTGGGCGGCGGTCGATGGTCTGGATCTTGCTCTCCAGATCTTCCATCACCTGCTGCGCCAGCTGTGACCAAGCAGAAGGAGCGCAAAACAAGACAAAATGGAAGCACATGTGCGTGGCGGTGTCATCCATGAGTCACCTCCAGGTCCCCGATTGTCTTGCGGAGTTCGTCATGCAACGCAATACGGCTCTGAAATGGCAAGGATGACGGCAGACTAGACCTGAGGCTTGCTGGGTGTTTCTTCATGTGTGTCTGGAACCTTCTCAGAGCTCTTCAAGTGTTTGCGGAGGGACTGAACTCACACAAGTGGCACGATTGACAATGACACGTGCAATGGATTGACGCGGTCTTTCTGCGTACCTCATTCTCCCGTTCCAGCGTATTATGAGTCAGATGCGCCTGACGACACACCACACCGCACACACATGCGCTCGCAATCCACGAGTGTATTTGTGAAGGTGTGCCTCACCGGGTCGACTTTGAGAGCGAGTCGAAACGAGTCCCGCACACTCGTCCGCTCGTCTGCCGCTGCAATGGCGATCCGCTCGCGAAGATCTGACGCAGGCACGAGGTGCTTGCGCGGCGATGGCGAGCCAACATACGCCGACAGGGGAAGCTCCCCAGACTTGAGCTTCCTCAAAATCGACTGAAACACATTAATGCATAGCATACATAGGCAAAGCCATACATCCATCGTGTAGTCAGGGAGAGTGCTCGTGGTGCCCACCTGCAGCGCCTCAGGCAGCTCTGCATCCCCCGTGTGTGTGAGGCTGATCTTGAGCGGTCTGAACGACCACTGCCGGCTCCCCTCCCGAGCAAGGCACCCCACCACCAGCACGCTCCCGCCCACATGACCAAAATTAGCCGGCGAGAAGGGCACGGTGTTCTCGTACACCACGCGCCGGTTCCTCCGCTGGCCGTCCTGCTGCTGCCTCTTGGTGTCCTTGGCTGTTGCTGCTGCTGCTGTAGTGGGAGCGGGCGGCTCCTCAGACACGCGCAGAATGATGGGCAGGTCTGATTGGGAAGCCGCTAATGTATGTGACAGAAGAGGGTACATGTCAGTCGGACTGAGTAGGCAATCGGTCAGTGGCTGCTTCTCACCGGTGGCAGCGGCTGATTGGGGCACGACGACAGCGAATAGCATGTGAGAAATTCGCCAGGGCACTTCGGTGGTCTCTACTACAATGCTCTCGCCAATACCAGCCTTCAGGTCCCACACAGGCGAATCTGCAGCACACCGAACGAACGTGGAAGGGGCGAATCACAGTGGTCTTTGTTCCTTCCTGTGCGCACCTGGCAGCCGTGGGGTTTTCTTGGCTGCGCTGTCCTTCCTCGCGGCAGCCCGAGCGTCCCCCGAGAACATGCAGCAGCATAGCACACAGCGAGGCCTGCATTGCAGAGCGTGCCCCCTCTGCCTCGGAGGACTGCATTCGGTGACGGTGCGATGCAGCGACACCCGAACAACCTTGCGGCCTTCGATAACTACTAACTTAGGTCTCTTCTCCATCACCAGAAGCAAACAATGGTCGTGGTTAAGGGTAAGATTGTCCGTGTCCACGACCTGCGAGCCGGCGGGCGATCCACTGGCACTTCATTCACTTCACTTCACTTCCTTCCTTCCTCGGCACCAACGGCATTGTGTGCTCGTGCGTGGTGGTTCAGGTGTTGACCTTTTGGGGTGAGAATTCTCGTCGAGAATTCTCGTCAGGAGACGGGATATGAACGTCAAACAACCACCTTATAGGCAAGCTGCCACCCAGCCGCTGCACGTGGCCGCGCCATCTGCGGCACTGATGCAGCACATTTCCTGCCCGGAGCGCACTGAAAAGGAGCAGCCCTGGCCGGACTAGTACCCATCCCGCCATCCACACGACACGCATGGCCACACGAGCGCTCGACAACGGCACAGCGGCGGGAGGTCGGCGCGAGCGCCACCGGCAAGAGCCAGCAGGGGACTATGTCTGAGTCTCGTTGGGATTTCTTCGGGTTTCTCTCTCTCCGAGTCGTGGGAAGTTCTTTGGCTGGGGCTCAAGTTCTTTGGCTGGGGCTCTTATCGTTCTCGGGAGGGGGAGAGGGAGAAGGAGGCCCTCAGTGCTGAGGAGGAGAGGGAGGGCAAGACCATTGCCTTATCTGCAGTGGACGAGTATGACGGCCAGCCAGTGCTGTGCAGTAAGCCAGCCGGAGGGGGGTGAGCGGCAGCACACAGGAGGGTGCTGACGAGGACGGGCGGGGTGGGGAGTATGGAGGGCAGCACCGTCGCTTTTGTGGAGAAGGAGTCCCTCATGCCCGCCTGCAAGGACACTCCCACGGAGGTACGCCCGAACCTTCAGCCAGCCAGCCAGCCAGCCAGGCGCACGCACCGCACACACACAAACGGAGGGAGGGAGGGAGGGAGATGACGAGTGAATCCCTCTGTGTGAGCGTGTGTGTGTATGTGGTCATTTCCTTCCTCCAGTCGCCTTTCCACCGAGTGGTTGGGTCACCCAGCCAGGAGGCGACATCGGCAGGAGAGGAGTCGCCACGGCACTCACACTCCCTCCCCAGCTGCCAAGACTCGCCAGCGCCGCCTGCACACACACCGGCCACCATCCCACACCTCCCTGCGGGCCTCCCCCACACCATTGAGCTGTCCCCGGGGCGCACCTTTACCGTATGTGCTGGTTGGTTTCGGCTATACAAAGCAAAGTGGCAACAAGATGAAGAACCACGCTGAGGAGCCGTCCAGGCGCTTTCAATGCCACGAAAGTGACGACAATGCGGGCCCGAATAAAGCAGACGCCGCCCAGCACATGATGCACCGCAGCCGCAATGGAATTCAGCACCCAGTGCCAGCACCTGCGCCAGCAATCAGGACCGACGAGCAAGATGAAGACCGGGAGGTGCGCAACGGAACACAGCAGGCAGAATTCTTTCGTTTCAGACAGTGGAATCACCTCTCATGTGCTCTTTCTGTCGATGTGTGTCAGTTTGTGGGCACATTCCCCGTCATGCCGTCCCATCCTGGACCCTCACATGATGACTCGACCCCTCTTGCCGCCATCGCACCTGCATCCGCCTCTGACGCCTCGCCCATTCCCCCCTCCGGGCCCTCCCTCCCCTCCCCAAGCCACCACCCAGCAGCAGCAGCAGAGGCCGTCTACACCCGTCTGCCCCCAACACAGCTCATGCAGCAGATGGCGGGCCTGACTGAGAGGGGTGGAGGAGGCTCACCGCTGCCTCAGCCGGACCTCGAGCAGAGGTGCAGGGCGAGGGGGGTCCCAGTGTGGATAAAACCACAGAGAGAGAGCAGCCGAAAGGTATTATGTTTCCCGCGGAAGCGACACCAAAAGCACCAGGTGTTCTTTGCGTGTTGCAGGCGATTCTGATAGATCGGCTGATTGATGACATCGTGTAGGCAACACCATGTTCTAGATCTCACCCTGAGACACGTATTGATGTCTCTATCCGTTCATCTGCCTGTTTGCCCTGTCTGTGTCTGCAGACGGCCATCTTGTCCAACTGCAGCCGTAGTGCTTGCCAAGCGGGTGGAGAATGAAGAGATCGATCCAGCGGCCGCAGCAGCTGGGGAGCTCGATGATACCAAGACCAAGCAGCTACTCGAAGCGCCCCTCACCCGATCAGCGGCTATGGCAACCGCCTCTCTCGCATCCCTCACCAACAAGACAGAAGGCACGTGTGGCTCGTCGGCCTCCGTCAATTTGAGGTCTGGCGCCTTCCCCCCGACACCAAGCAGCTCATCTGTGAGGGCATATCTCCGGCTGCCGACGAGACCGATCAGGCCATCGCCATAGCAGCCAACAAAGCTGCGCGCCACAATAGCTTCTGAGATGGAAGCGGAGGCGGCTTCGATGGCTGTCTACATTTTATATCATGCCGGTCTGTGTGTTTTCCCTTTCTACGCCCCTGTAATATACATGTCTCTGTGTCTCTATGAGTGTGTTGAGACATCCGTCAACTGATATAGACGATCTATCATCAGTAATAAGAGCGATGTCCATGCCCAGGACCGAGCTGTGGGGCGGGTGGCCGGTCCATCACAAAGCCGCACATCATTGCGTTGTTGCAACAGGTTTAATTAGGTCGTTCAACGCACGATTAGAGAGACCGGACACATGTAAGTATGTCCGGGAATGAATGTCACGCACAAAGTGGAGAGCCAGCAGCTGCTTGAGGACAAGAGACGAGAAAGACGGCTTACACGCACAGCATCACAAAAGCGGATCAACCAAGGCACACTCACAACCCACTCATTTTACCCCAGACAGCCTATGAATGAATCAGCTCGTCGCCCTTCCCCAGTCTCTTGCCTGATCCGTTAGCTCCATCCTCACACCATCTCCTCTCCACCAGTCGTCTCGTTCCCCTCACTCGCCGCCCTCACTTGCACCCTCCTCGGTGTCCGGCCCCTGGATGTGAGCGAGATACGCTGCCACAGCGTTGCTGACGTACACCGACTCCATGAAGCCCATCGGTCCCCGTTCCTCAATCACCGCATCGATGCTTGAACCACGGCAGTGTTGGGGCGGGGCAGGGTAGACGCACGTTGAGTAGATGCCGGTGCGCTCGGGCTCCCAGTAGCGGGCCCTGTCCTCCCCGTGTGCATAGCGGATGGCAGCCGACAGGCGATCCCACTGAACAGAGACACAACAGGCAGGCCAAGACAAGTCACACAAATGAGCCTGCACACATCCATCGATGGCATGAAGGCACTTGGCGTGTGAGCCCACCCCACCTGCGGCAGGGGGTCCTGTGGCACCCAGAACTCGACATCTTCACCTTCCAAATGCATCGGATTGGTGCATGAGCAAAGCCCGCCGAACCATCCCTTCTCCTGCGATATCTTCTCCCGCTTGTATCCATATGGTGGCGGCATCTTGACGTCAGGCTTGAGAGCGGGCCCGGGGCGTGGACCCCACTGCGTCCTCGGCGCACGAGCACGCATTGCAGCGTCTCTCGCCAATGCGTGACGACGCTGTATCTCAGCGACCAGCTGACCAATGAGCCCCATCAAGCTCTGCCACCGACGCTTCTGCCTCAAATACTCCTGCAACCAGCGAGAGACAAACTGTTGCAATGTTGCACTGGCAATCGATTGCATGTGTCGACCTCATTGGCGACGTCGACAGCCGGCCGGACGACATCCAGAATGTCTTCTCCGCTTGCAACGCACAACCATGTGTCCGCGGCCAGCTGGTCCGCCTCCGTCGCCGTGTGTTGATCAGGGGACCCTCTCCTGCGCACAACAGATCGACACATTGGGAAAAGGGCAGAAGAGACACAACACAGGAAAGGACTAAGGAGAATTCTCCTCGCGGGCTCATGCATTGCTCAGTTGTGGCTCACCTCTGGCTGGGGGATGGGGCGCCTTGGAAGGCAACATAGGGCATGATGACGTTACGTTGACGGTGGCACTGCAAGGTTGCAGCGGTGTGAGCGGTTCAACTAACTTGCACCGGAGGTACGTTGCTTTTCAATGACGAAACCGTCGACAAGAAACCTTCTTTCGATAGGCGGAAACACCGCTGCCAGTGCCGACTGCGTGAGTTGAGCCCCCACACTGCCCCCGGGGCTCACCCTTTCCGAAACAAAAAGATGGAGTTGAGTCCACAGGAGTTGAGCACAGGAGAGTCGGCGCGCACCCAGTACACCATCCACGTGGTGGGAAAGATCGGCAGCGCAGATTTCCAGCGTATCAAGACAGCAGCAGAGGTGTGTTGACAAGGGCAGATGGGCGCACAAGCAGTGGGACATCACTGCACACATGTGCTGTCCACCCCATGACACTGTTCGTGTGGCTGCAGCACCTGTCATCGACTGTTGAGCGAATCGATGGCTGCGTCACAGGTTTGGTCTCTTCAAGAGCCCTGGTCGTGCACATGAATGAGCTAACGATGATGGTCAGGTTTGTTCGAGAGCCAATTTGAGCATGAAGTCAAGAGAATAACGAAGGTCAGGACAGGCACAGCGCCCTTCAGCCCCTCCACCCCTGTGTGGATGTGTGTGTGTGCGCCTGCAGAAGCATGGCGACGCGTTCTATCCGGCGAAGCCCCAAATCCCCCTGGTGTATTGCGAGACTAGAAAGCCCCTCCGCACCCTCTACTTCCCCTCTCCACCCAGATTCTTCAGCTGGGCAGAGAAGCGATTCGGCTATGTCGACAGAACAAACGTCAGCAGGGGAAAGCTTAAGAGGGCGTTATTTGTGCGGGTCTGTGTGCCTGCATCGATCTTTGTTTGTGGTGTCTCGGGTCTGTCTCGGCAGGATGCTCTGTATCACAAGAGGGCAACACAGGCGCTCGATCGCGCGATGCGGGACACAAAGGTCAGCCATGCATGCCATGCCAACGAGGAGGGACGTGTCGTCTGTGCTTGTCATGTGTGTGTGTGTGTGTGTGTGTCTGTGTGTGTGTGTTTATGTGTCGCATGCAGCACATCTTTTGCTCCTTTACTTTCCAAATCGGTGATGAGCCGGGAGAGAATGTCGTCTTTGAGGTGGGCAGAGGCACAGACACACAGAGGCACACACAACACACACACACACACAGAGGGAGAGAGAGAGAGAGAGAGAGACACATGCATGTCTTGCTATTCTTCTTGCCTGCCATGCCCCTCCTCAGCTGTTCACTGACGTGTTGCCTCGGATGTGTGACAATTTCCTGAAGTTGGTTGAGGGTCAGGGGGTCAAAGGTGGCTACAAGGGCTGCCTTGTGCACAGAGTCCTGCCAGACGGCTGGATACAGTCGGGAGGTGCATGCACACACACACACACACACATACACACACACACACGTGTAATGCAGTGCACGTGTGGGCCATGCATGTGTCTCACGGGGGGATGCAGACATCGTTGACGGGTCGGGTGCCAACAGCGTGAGTGCCTCGGGCGACAACCTGCCTGGTCAGTCAGTGGGGTGGGTGATGAGCTGGCTCGTCTATCGATCCATCACGCTTCTCCTGTCTCACTGACCCATTCATTCAGAGGAGAGCTACGCCATCGACCACAGCCAGCCCGGCATCCTGGTGGGCCTGTGAGACACGAGCGAGACATACAAATAAAGGACGCTCGCGACGGCTGTCTCTCTCTGTGCGTGTGTCTCAATGAATGCAAGGGCATGTGCAACCGCGGCCCCCACTCCAACACCATCGGGTCTCAGTTCTACATCACGCTGAGAGACCTGTCATTCCTCGACGGCAAGACGGTCGCTATCGGAAGTACGCTCGAGAGACAGAACACAATACCACACACTGACAGAACAGAGACGCATTTGACGATTGGGGTGCGTTTGTATGGTGGCCACGCACCCAGGGGTGGTGAGTGGGATGCGGACGGTGCGTCGGATAGCGAAGCTGCCGTGTGCCAACGAGAGGCCGACCACTGCTGTGGTCATCACTGAGTGCAGCGTGATGCCGCTCAAGATCAAGGAGGATGACGAGTGACGAGCAAGGGCATGGACGGTGTGTGTGTATTTGGCTTGCTGGGTGTTCGATGGCTGCATGTCCGTCCATCCGAGTCCGACCGAAGGTTGAATGTGATGAGTGTAGCCAGGGGAAAATGGGTCCCGGAAAATCGGTCACTGTCTGGTGCGGCAGTCTATGCAGGCAGGCAGGCTAGTATACATGACATACGTACACAATACATGTATACATTGACACAACAAATACATACATACAGATGAGGGGGGGAAGCGGGGCGGGGGACATACACACACACCACACCACACAGCCTCCTCCCCTCCGAACAATACAAAAACGAACCAACACTCATATCCCCCCATTCCATGCCATCCAGTCAGTCTACTTCACTTGCCCCGCTCCACGAGTGTGAAGGCCTCCACCACATCTGCCGTGAAGTAGTGCTTCCCGCCGCACATCGCACTGCAGTACCCCTTGGGCAGGCTATCTCTGTAGATGAGCTGGCAGCACTCCCGGATGTCAGGGCTTCCAAAAGCACCGAGGGCAAGGAAGCCCTTGTGGTCGATCTTGATCCTGTGCCCCTGACGCAGCTTCTTTCCCACCAGCACCACCTCTGCAGGCCCTTGGCCGCTGAACTCCGTAGGTTTCTTGCCATGGCCGCTCACAGAGAAGACTCGCAGAGGGCGGCCGACAGTGAGGCGTGTGGCGGGATGGGGGAAGGGGATGGTGCCGTCGATGAAGTATGCAAATGCAAAGGGGCCGCTGCGGATGAGCAGCAGCAGGTTGCTGGCGCTCTCGACACGCTGCAAGAAGGTGTAGTAACTGATTGGACACACACACACACACACACACGGGGTGGTTGCGACATACAGGTGACGTCATTCGTTCTGATTACTCAGAGCCGTGCTCGGTCGAGCTGATCGATCGATAGGATTCACACATACCATACACACACAGGGAGAGAATGGATGTGTGTAAATAAAGAGTGTGCACTCCTTTCACGCCCAGTCCCCCCACCGACACACTTGTAGAGGTGTCTGATTTCCTTGACTGTCTTTCCTGTCAGGGCGAGTAGGTCCAATAGCTGAGCTGTCGAGGCAACGTCGGACGGGCGGAAACCACTGCTGGCCCCTTGCGTAGGCGCCTTGGTCTTCTGGCTCTGACTCAGCTGCCCCAAGAATCCGGCAATACCCAAGACAACCGCACTGTAAAGGGCAACACAGCCAGAGACCCAGGCATCGTCGAGCAGCCTCTCCGTCGACGCTGCTATGCCCTTCAACCGCTGCACAGTGGCCAGCTCCTGACAGACAGACAAACCGGCATGGAAGCACACAGAAGAGGTGTATTCCGGTGTCTTTAGCGGCCAGCGACGAGGACATTTGCTGACCTCTTTGGTGGCTGCCTCATTCTCTTGGACCTTGAGCTGCAGAGCCGAGACGGCCATCTTGAGCTGCTCGAGGACCTCCCGCTGGTCATCGGGCTGCGAGAAAGGGATGCGTCTGTGTGGTGGCGGATGTGCGCGTCGATGTGCTCATACCTGCTTTTCGAGTGAAGAGTACATGCAGTCTCTCAAAGTGTCGAGATCCTCACGCATTTGACCTATCTGCATCTCGTGGTTATGACCCATCTGCAACAACAGACACACACTGATGGTCTTGTATCGGGCAGCATGTTGCTCCTCACCTGCTTGATGTCCATATCGTTGGCCTGCACCTTCTGCTTGAGAGCAGTGACGGTCGTCTCCAGCTGGTCAAGAGCCCCACTATGGTCCTCAGGCTGCGAGAAAGACACACGATATGTGTGTGCATGTGTGTGTGGGGCCACATGCACCCCCCTCTGTTCATGCGTGCCCACCTGTTTGTCGCGGAGAGCGTGGAGCGATTGGACGCTGTCTCGCAGGGCTCCCAAAGCCTCGTGGATCTGACCCATCTGCAATGCAACACACACACATACACACCCGGCTCTCCCTGGTCGTTCCATGGTTGCACCCCTTCCGCTATGTACCTCTGCAGTGGTTGTGGTGAGTTTGGCATCCAGTGCTTTGATCTTCCTTCTCAGTGAAGTGATGCTGTCAGCCAGAGTGGTCCTCTCGCGGCTGGCGATGCCCGCAGACACATGGGCCGCATACGAACCGACCTGACAAGTGACATGCATGCACCACACAGACACACAGATCTAGAAGTGCTCGTGCTTGCACTTTGGGATCTCTCATGTGGTCATCTCACCTGCTGGGCGGTGTTTGTGTCCGCAGCAGGGCCTGCAACACGCACACAAGAACAAGAGAACATTATACATCGCTTTTCGGCAGATTTCACTTACCCGAGGCGAAGCACCGCACGCCCGTCTGTTTGAGACTCTCTCTTGTCAACAGCACTGGAGACGATGCTCCGACACCTGTGCATACCCAAATGGCTGTGTGCCTGCCAGCTGCCTGCCTGCCTGCCAACTGCCAACTGCCTGTCTGCATTGTCTTACCGAACGGAAGGCTGTGACTTGGAATAAGAGGCGGGCCATGGAGCGCTGCCAGCCCGCCTCGCACAAAGCCGGACCTGCGCAAAAGCATTGTGCTTCAGAAGTAGGGTTCTAAACCCTTCACCCTTGCGAGCTTCGCAAATCTGAGTGCATTTCAATCAGGATGGGTGACGGCAGGGTGTATCTGTCCTTCAACAAGGATTACTCACGAGCCGAGTTCGGCGCCGCAGACGAGGACGGCGTGCCCGAGGATCTGCCGCTGGCAGACACATGGTCCATCTGGGAGCAGATCCAGCCAGGCACATCGGGCGGCGTCGACAACAAAAACTATGACGAACAGACACATAAGTTCGCCAACTTCAGCACCATCAAGGTACGAACGCATTCATAAGCATCCGTGGAAGACGCCCATGTTGTTCTCCTGATGGATGCCGGTGTGCATCGTCCTGCAGGATTTTTGGAGGTTTTGGGACTTCATTCCACAGCCGTCCATCCTTCTCGACAGCAGGAGGTAGGTATGGTACACAACCGGCACGTGCACACCACACGGCGTCAGCTCGGGCTCACATCACTCGCTGTCTGTGGTGGGAACAGGATGGTTCGGGAGAACAAGGACGGGTCGACCTCTTACGTAGATGGCATCATGATCTTCAAGTCAGTTAGCCAGACACACAGCCTTCGATGGACAAGATCACGAGGCATTATCCGCGTGTGTGTGTGTGTGCGTGTGGTGCAGAGAGAACATCAAGCCAACATGGGAGGACCCCAAGAACGCAGACGGAGGCCACCTGCAGGTCAGCGAGACCGACCCAGCAAACAAACGACCGACCGATCGACGGATTGACCGTTGATCTGGTGGGTGGGTGTTGTGGTGTGTGTGTGTGTGCAGTTTCAGATCAAGCCCAAGGACGTGGCGTCCCCCGGTCAGATGGACGAGTACTGGAACAACCTCGTGCTGGGCGTCATCGGCAAGACAGTCGAACCATACGACATCATCACCGGACTCAGACTGGTACGTATGTATGTCACCCAGGCAGACAGACATCTTATATGTGCGGTGAATGCATGCCTTGCTGTGTGTGTGTGTGTGTGTGTCATTGGTGTGTGTGTGTGTGTGTGTCATTGGTGTGTGTGTGTGTGTGTGGTGTGTGTGTGTGCAGGTGGACAAGGTGAACACGGGCCGGAGTCCGCAGAGCGCCACCGTGAGGATCGAGCTCTGGTTTGCGAAAGCGGACAACGGTGGGTGGGCAGGGACTGGTCGGCAGACAGGCGGACAGCAGAAGAGCTGTCTTGTGTCACAGCCATTACCATGTGCGGGTGTATTGGTTCATTGTGTTTGTTCAGATGAGCGTGAGACGCTCAAGAAGAACGTCGAGGAGATCATGAGCACCTCACTGGTACACACACGGGCCCCCACACCCGCCATTTCCACACGTGTGTGACGACACCTGTGTGTGTGTGTGTGTGTGTGGTGTCAGGACGGCCGGAAGATCAGCCCAGTGCCGCGCTCAGAGGTCAAGCCACACAGCGGCTTCAAACGCTAGAAAAGCGGCTGGTTAGCTGCCGCTGCTGTCAACAGCACTCAGTACTATAGTACCTACCACCATGGTCAGACTTTTCGACAAGTGCTCGTGGTCCCTTCTCTGCTGCTGCCAGTTTTCCTTCGATCTGGCGGTCAGTCAGTGCATGTGTGGATCGATGTGAGTGAGTCGTGCTGCCTGCGTGTGGACAGACCCACCCCCCAACGCTTGATTAATGTGAAATTGAATGAACTCGTTTAATCATCTGATCCTCTTCAAGTGAGAGTGATGAGGAGAAGGAAAGGCAAGGCACTAACTCGTGAGTGCATTGCGGGACAGCAGACAGGAGGAAGAGTCCACTCATCATCACATAACATCATGAACGAGGGAAGGAACACCCTCCACTCACCTCACCCACACGAGCCAGCAAACATCTGGCGGCTGACGCAACCGACGAACGATCACTCACACACGAGTGCGAGTCTTGACGGAACTGTCCGACCTGACCTCACCTGACCTGCATGGGCGGCAGAGGACGGGTGCATCGCGGGCCTCACTGTACACACACGACACGAACAAAGAGAGATAGATAGATAGATAGACGGCCACACACACAGACAGACGGCGACCAGCCGGCCATATAGCTAGGCATTGACTTCACTATCGCAGCAAGCACCGCTCACTGCTGCGTTTGGCAACCAAAAATGCCCCCCCCCACCCCC
>CDMY01000382.1:40099-71019 GCA_001179505.1 Vitrella brassicaformis | reverse complement strand
AGTGTGCGTCCACACCCCCCCAGATGGCCCTCAGTGCGTCACGCCGTCACACACCATGGCCATTAACCAGTGGATAGACCGGCACGACAAATGCGGCAACCTAGACATGCCCCCAGAGCCATCAGCATGGCCGCATCAGGATAAATAGGACCCCAACCCTCCCTCTCTTCCTCCCTTCCTCCCTCCCTCCCTCAGCCATTCATCTCTGTCTGCCGTGCCTACACGGCGTATGTATGTACACACCACCCATCCACGCATCGCATCCACGGAGCCCTCCCACTTCTCTTGTCTGTGAAGTGTTAAGTGACTGACTGACTGACTAACTGACTGACCGATACCGCTCTTGTCTGGTTAGCTAACTGACATCCGACTCTCCTGCCTCCCTCTAAAAGCACCAACCATCATGACTGACTCCATCACCTGTAAGTGCTACCTATTGTCTACTAGAGCCCCCCGTCCATGACGGCTGCAGCAAGTCAGGGGGACGCGACAGGCGAGGAACAAGAGCCCCCCCTCCGCCCGGCCTTACGCTGGCCACCTGAAACGCCCTCACAAACGCCGGCATCTGCCCTCCCGTGTGCTGCTGCTGCTGCCCGTATGCCGCCAAGGGTCTCGCCGCTTGGGGGAGTGTGTGAGGCTGGTAGGCATGCTGCTGCTGTTGCTGCTGCTGCAAGGGTGCCGGCTGGGGCATGGCATGCTGGGCTGCATACGGATACGCACTCCTCTCTTGTGACGGAGGTCGTGTCGCTGGCCGCGCAGGGTGCTGGTGGTGCCGGCGGTGGTGGGGGTGCATTTCGCTGGCGGCGGGCGTTGCGTATCTGCCCATCTGGGACATGGTGACCGGCCCCAGGCTGAGCTCCCTACTCGACTGCATGACCGACCCCGTCCTAGCGTATAATGCTGGCGGCAGCAGCGGCCCCACACCACTCGTGCCGCCAGGGGCGGGAGGAACAGCCATACTCGACCGCAGGCCAGGAGCTGAACCGTAGGATCGATCCCGCAGCGCTGCCCAGGCAGCCGGGACGAACGGATCTCTCTCTTGCTGAGGGGCCTGAGAGTGGGATCCGGGTGAGACGCGAGCCGGTGGTCTGGTTGGCACACGGCTGGGGTGGGGTGAGACGACTCCAGGTGGTGGTGCCGGGCTGCCCCTGCTGCCATCCCTCGACGCGCGTGCTGGGGGCCCGATGCTGCCACTTGCTGGTGAAGGGTGCGAGTAAGCCGCTGGTGCTGCCCTTGCCGACCGAGCCGACGCGGCGAGTGCCGAAGCAGCAGCCGGACTGACCACGGTGTGTGATCCGCAGGTGATGCTGTCGATGTGGCCGCGTCTCTGTGCGGGGTTGAGGTGCGGCGGTATCTGGGGGATGGGCGGCGTCGGCTCGTAGCAGTACTGCTGCCGCAACAGCTGCCGACGCTCCTCGCAGCTCATCCCACCGGACGAGGGCGACGGTCGCCCTGCCGCAGCGGCAGCAGCGGCTTCACCGCCACCACCACCATCAGCTCCCTGGCGTGCACGAGAAGGGCCAGGTCCCTCCTGGTCAGCAGCGGCCAAAGGTGCCTCGGTGGCCTTTCTCTTCCGAGCCCTGCGAGGAGGTGGGGGCGGCTTCGCGCCACCACCGGCTGTCTCCTCATCGTCGTCCTGAATAACAATGGCGTCCGACGCTTGACGACCACCGGCGGGAGCAGGAGCAGCAGTGGCAGCAGGGGGGGCAGGAGCGGGGGGGCCCGGCCGGAACAGTGGCGGTGGACTGGGAGGCGCCATAATCGGCGCAGCCGATGGGGGCACAGGGGTGTCGAGGACGATTGGCTGAATGGACTGACGGACAGCTGCTGCTGCTGCTGCTGCAGCAGAGGAGCCAGCGAAAGCGGGTGGGACAGGCCCTGGCTGCCTGGGAGGCTGACTCGGGGCGACGGATGGTGGAGCAGCGGTGATGGCCTGAGCGATCTCGTTGATGAGGCGTCTCTGACCCTCCTGCGGGCGAATGATCGGATCTGGTGGCGGCATGTCCAAGGAAGAAAGCCCACGCATGTCGCTCGCCACCGGAGCCGTTGCCCCAGCAGCAGCAGCAGCAGCAGCGGCAGCAGCCACCTCACTTCCACCAGCACCCTCCTGGTAGGGTTCGCCGATCTCCGCCTCTCCAACCATTCCAGCACTAGCACTCTCCGCGTGGCCAGAGGTGCCTTGTGGGTGTTGTGGCGCCTCACGTGGAGGAGCCTGTGGTTGCGCCGCCTCATCGTCCCCCTCTAGGTCGATCACCTCAGCACCCTCAGGCACCACAGAAGGAGCGCGACTCCTTGGCCTGTTCCTCTCTCTCCGACGGGGGGTGAGAGCGGCCTCAATCGCCGGAGGGGTCTCATCAGCAGCTGGTGGCGGCTGTGCTTGTGCTGGTGTTGCTTCGGCTTGGGGAAGCTGCTCTTCATCCACTTGCTTCGCCCACTTCTCGTCAACTATTGCCTGCTGCTGCTGCTGCTGCTCATCGCATGGTTGTGGTGGCTCCGCTGCCACCGAAGCAGCAGCGGCAATGGGGGCCGGCTGGACCGGTGGCGGTGGACTGGAAGGCGTCATCGTGGGAGCCGCCGGCGGGGGGACAGGGGTGTCAAGAACAGCTGGCTGAGCGGCCTGAGAGACAGCTGCTGCAGCGGCTGCAAGAGGTGGGTGTGCCTCGGGGGGTGAAGCATCCACTTGCGACTCAACCTCTGCCGGTGCACCGGCAGAGGGCGCCTCAGAGGCGACGGGGGGCTCAGGCTGGGGCGCACCGATTTCCTCTCTCTCTCGGTCATCCGGCACAGGAAGCATGGCGTCCTCAGCGACCGGCGCGTCCGGGGAGGGAGCAGGTAGCGGCACGTTGGCTGCGTCAGCCTCGTCTGCTTCCCCGCCTCTGTCCGGCTCGTCCCTTGTCGCAGTGCCGACCGCAGAGGCCCGTGGGGGAGAGGTCATGCGCAGCTGCGCAGCGGCGCGAGCGCTGCCCACGGGTGATCCCTTGGACACTCCATCCTCAGACTCCTCGTTGACACGCGCATCAGCCGGCAAGGGCTTGGTCAGAGCGGCCATGGGGGCCGCAGACGGGGGTGTCGGTGCGTCGCCCTCGATGAGCTCTGTCTGGTCTGCCGAGGCATCCGAGTGTCGCCGTCCCCTGCCTCTCCCTCCTGCGCGTTTCCTGGGCCGTCCTCTGGGTCTGCCTCTTCCCCGTGAACCCCGTCCCCTCTTGGGCTCGTCCTGTGCCTCGGGGAAAAGAGGCACGGCCAACTCGGCCTCTGCTCTGGGCACGGCGGCAGACACGTCTACCGACAAAGGGCCATTATTATCTGGCAAGTTGCTGTCGGCTTGTTGCTCTCCGGCCGTCTCGCCTGTCTCCATTGCCGCCTGTCTGCACTGGGCAGGTTGGGCTGGCTCACCATCACCCAGTGGTCTGTCTGCCATTGCCTCGTCCGCCGCCTTCTCCTGCTCGTCGTGAGCTGCGTCACATGACGCTTGTTGTGGCTGCTCCACTTGCATCGCACCGGTGCCGTCGTCACGGTGAGATTGGGGTGGCATGCTATCCCTCCTGCCTCGCCCCCTCCGCCGCCCTCGAGGGCCGCCCCTCCGCCTGCTGTCCTCGCCAGCTGCACCGAGAGGCCCTTCTGACGCAGCCTGCGGGATGTCAGCCTCCATCGGCTCTGCGCCACCGCCACCACTACTAGAGCCCGCATGTTCAGCGTCCGCTGCGTGTGGCGGCCCGCCATTGTGCTTGTCAGCCTCGGCCACGGCCAGTGTGATATTGTCCTCCTCGCCGTGATGCGCGGGGTCCTTGACGCCCATGGGGCTCTCCACAAAGGAACCGATCTCGGGCGGCGAGACGCCATTCGTCACATCGCCCACAGGAACGGTCACTTGCGGAGGCCGCAAATGACGCTCCTCGTCGGCACGGCCAACGGGCGGAGGGCCGAGTGCCGACGGAGGTTGTGGCCGATTGTCTTCGCCGGTGACACTTGCTGCTTCCTTCGCAGACTCCTCTGGTGGCGCTGCCGGTGCTGGTGGTGAAGTGACGGCTTGACCGGGCGTGCGCTGGCCCTCGTGTGGTGCAGGAGGGGTCGGCTGTACTGATGGTGCCAGTGGGGAGCTGTCGGGTGTCCGAGGTGGCCGGATGAGCCGACGACGCTTCGACTTCTTGACAGGCTCAGGAGCTGGCGATGTGTCATCGGCTGCAGGCGCCCCCTCCCCCTCCCCCTGGCCCTCCTCTTTGTCCTCTCGTGGGCGCTTGACGATGCACACCTGGTATCCAGCAGCCTCCTCAGCTGCGTCGGATTCAGCCATGTGGCCGGCCGCCGCTGCTGCTGCTGCTGCTGCTGCGCTCTCTGTCTCGCTGCGTCCCTTGTTGTCTTGCATGTCTTTGCTCATCTGCATGACCGCTGCGAAGGGCTGAGGCCGCACACGACTCTTGGCCGCAGGGACAACCGCACCATCCCTCTTGTCGCCTTGGCTGACGGTGCCGGCCGCTGCCACCGTAGCCGCCTTCCGCTGGGCGAGGTCTTGGGCCTTGGTGGGGCCCTGCTTGGCCGCCGCCCGTGGCTTCCTCTTGGGCACGCCAGCATTGGAAACGGCCGCTGCAGCTGCTGCCGCCGGTGCCTCAGAAGTCTGCTTGACCATCTCGCCCTCCTTGCCCTCATCCTCGCCCTCTGACGCCTCAGGCGAAGGACTCCTCCCCTCCATCAGTGGCAGCGCCCGCTGGCCACGCTTGGCCGCCGCCATATGTGACCTCTTGGGTGGTGGGGGCAACTGTCTCTCGCCTCGGAGGAAGGGCTTGAGGTGGCTGTCGACCCAGTCGAGCACCTTCGCCTGAATGTCCTCCTGCAGCTGCGGCGACAGGGAGTAGTCTTGCTTGGACGGCAGGAGGACGCAGTGTGGCTCGTGGGAGGACTGCAGCTTCAGGAAGGCCACCATGCCTTTGAGGTCGCTGACTGGGTGGGACAGGGGCGGCTCGCCAACCAATGGACTGCGCCAACAACTGATCAGCCTGGATGGATGAGGACAAACAAGGAAGAAGAGAGAGGAGCCCCATGACCTAGTGTTGCGATGTTGGCTCTCTCTTTCTCTGCACTACCCTACCTGCAGTAGGGGAGCTTGTCTGGCTGCCAGTAAATCCACAGGCCGCCCATGCCATGGCTGGCCACCTCCTCGCGATAGTTGAGGACCATCCTGCTCTTGATGGTCTTCAAATCCACCCTCGCATACGCGCCAGTCGTCGCACCGATCGGCGCCGAGTGCTCGATCTTGCGCCCATTGTAGACGATGGTGGGCGGCCTCGCGCCCTTCTTGGGCTGAATGATGTAGAGGTGCTCCAGGTAGGCCTGGAGGGAAAAGGATGTGCCGCAGACGGCCGGCAGGGACATCGAGAGGTCCTCCTGCTGCTGCTGCTGCTGCTGCTGAGTTGGGGATGGGTAGAAAGAGGGTAGGTGATACGAAGTGTCGGTGCGGAGGACCGCCTCATTCTCGGGAGAGAAGGCGCCTGAATGTCAATGTGAGAGGCGGAGGGAGAAGTGTGTGGACAGGTGAGTGACGGGTTGAGAGTGGTCTGCTTACGCATTCCGATGCGTAGATGTGACGATTTGTGTGGCTTTGTGAGGCGGTAGAGCATGACGGATGTGCCGTTCGCCTCGCACATGGCCTCGACGCGTTGGTCGACCACGAGCCTCTTGTCGACGGTGAGCGAAACAAGCCGACACACCTCCTTATCTGCACACACACACACACACACACACGGGGGTACGGTGTCAGTACGGTGTGTGCGTGGTTGCCTCACTCACCTATATCGCCCTTGGTGAGACCCGTCCTCTCCTTGATGGCCTCCAACATGACCTCATCCATGGCCCCAACCTTCACACGCACCCCATCCAACCGACTCCCCTCCCCCCCGCCCCCCTCATGTCGATTGATCTTCACGGTCGCCGACCCGTGCTGCAGCACATAAACATCCCGCCCCTTGCTGTCGTCTGTGCGCTTGTAGAGATAGCCGATGGCGGCCTCCTGCTTGGACGTGTCTGGGTGCTTGGCGACGGACAGCACGAGGGCAGAGTCACTCAGGCATCGAATGGCGCGCTGGAAGGCGCCAGGGAAGCTGCATCAATCAGTGACGACAGACACAACGGGCGTCATGACGCGTGTGCCAGTGGGGTGGGTGTTGTCTAATGAATGTCATGTGTCGGCACAGCATACCGCTCGAGTGGGCTTTGGTTTAGCGGAACATTTTGGCCAGGTCTCACGGGCGTCTTCCTGAGCTTCTCCCTCAGCCCGTCGCTACTCATGCCGGCACCGTCATCCCGAACAACGATGCACTGCCGCCTGGTGAGACACCCACACCCACCCACACACACACACAAGCAGCACATGCATCAAATGAATGGTCTCTCGCTTCGCTTCGTGCATTCCTTCCTTCGTCCCTCCCACCAGTAGTCATGGCTGATGTCTACTCGTCTCGCCCCGGCATCCGCCGCCCGATCGACGAGCTCTCCCACACACCCCAGCAGCCACACACCAGCACTGCCGCCCCCGCCAGGCGGCTTCACGTCCTCCCCTCCTTGGTCTGGTCGTGGCGGCACCAGCGACGATGCCGGCGTTTTCTTGGGGCGACGCCTTCCGTTGATAGCGGCAAGATGTGCTGCAGCATCGACCTCTCGGACGGGAGGAACAACCATGGCCCTCTCCGCCTCCGCCTGCCCGACTCCAATGGGCGGCAAGATCAGCGGGGGTGGTGCCGGAGGCACCGTCGCCTCATCGGGAGGAGCAGGTGGCTGGGCTCCATTGGGCTGCCTTGGTGGCTCCTTCGGTGGCTCCTCTCTCTGCAGCGGTGGAGGGCAAGGGGCGGGCCGTGGCGGCGATGGTGATGGTGATGGTGGTGGCTGCAGCACAGCATCAACACACAAACAACAGATGAGAGGCGCATGCATGAATCAGGACGCCGCCCATATGGTGCTCCGTCTGTCTCACCTCTGTCTGTGGTGGACAGCGGGGGGCGGGCGGTTGTGGTGGCGCCGTGACCGCGTCCTCACGGGGTGGTGGTGGTGCTGCAGGCGGGGCAACGGGGGTCGGGATGACCACAGGTGGTGGGGCACACGGAGGCTCCATTGGGACGTCACTGTCACGGTGAGCCGGTCCTGCTTCGTCGACTTGGCCTCCTGCAGCAGTAGCAGCAGCAGCAGCAGCGACCTGACCAGATTTGCCGACCGCTCCCTCAGCTTGTTTCTCCCTCTCTGCGGCTCTCCCCTCGATGCTGGCATCTGTGCCCTTCTGTGCCGGCGACTTTGGCGGCCGCAGCTTGCTCTTGGCTGCAGCAACGATGGGCGGCCGTGGCGGCTCCTTGGCTTTGGCCTCGTCGACAGCGGGCGCGTCGGCGGGGCGGGAAGGTGACGGCTTGGCATCTCCCTCGTCCTGTGCTGGTGGTTCCCGTGGCTGGACCTCGACGGTCTCCTGCTGCTTTGGCTGCTCCCTTGACTGCTGTGCCTCTCCGTTTGATGCCGCAGGAGCCTTCGCTTCATGGCCGCCGCGCTGCGTGCCGTCGTTGTTGCCAGCGGTGTCTTGATTGGTGGTGGATGGTTGTTGGGGGGCCTCCTTGGCCTGCGGCGACGAGGGGCTGGGGTTGGACCCGGCGCCGTTGGGGGAGGTCTCCACGTCATCCCTCTCACGCTCGGTGGACGCCACACCACCGGCAGCAGCAGCAGCAGCAGCGGTGTGTTTGGGGGCAGCCTGATCCTGTGCCATCTTCCGCCACCGATCAAGCTGAGCCTTGTACTCCTCATCGGTTGGCAGCGGCCTGAGACGATCCCTGACTGCGTCGATGAGCGACCACTTCGCCGCGCTCTCCGGGAGACCGGATGCCGCAGCATCGTCGTGGAAGAAGACATAGAGGCAGTTCTCGTTTGCCGGCACCTCGAAGTAGACACGCTTGTCGGCCGAGCGGGACACTTTCCGCCCCTTGAGCGCCCTCTTCTTGAGCCTGCCCATGATCTTGAAGAACGAAGCGGCCGCTGTCTGCTGCCCCTCGTCGCCACAGTGAGCCAGCATGACCCCCAAATCCGGGTAGAGGCAGAGGTAGTGGGTGAGAGGCTTGAGCTGATCAGCAGGCACATCAGCATCCGCCGCCTCGAAGGTCGCCGGGACTGCCCATTGCCGGCTCTCAGCCGACGACGCAGCGACGACTCGCAGAGGGACTCCTGACGTCCACCCCGGAAGCTTGAACAGCAGGCGGCCACCCGTAGGCCCGGTGACGCCACAGCTGCTGGTGGCACCTCTTGGAATAGGGAGCTCCTCAGTCATTCGGGGTAGATGGTGGGAGACTCATCCAGTAGCAGCCGCCTCCTGAATGTACATCACGTAGATGCTCCTGTCCATCCATCGCCGCGAATCCCCTCTGGCGGTGGTGGTGGTGGGCACATTTGCGAGCTTGGACAGCAGCAGCGGTTTCAGGGAGCACCCTAGGCGGCCTGGCGGCCAAGTCCCCTGTCTGTCGGTCTGTCCAACATGAAAACACGCACCCTAACATGCAACCCGGGCACGCAACACGCAGCACGCAGAGGGCAGATGCAGCAAACAGGAGGACATGCAATGTGCCGCGAACGACGGCAACATACAGGCAGGCACACGACGTCGCACACACGCCACCCCAGCAGCAGCTTGAAGGCGGCGTGCATGCGTGCATCCTGCACCATGACTACGTAGATACCGCCCATCCCCAGGTGGCCAGCCAGTGCGAGCTTGGACAGCAATGCGAGCTGTTGTGCCCAGACCTCAGCTCCCGCGTTGATCTGGGTCCGTGACGTGTGCTGTTGTTTGTCGGCGAGGTCGTGAGCACCGTGTCATTCAGTGAGTGGTAGGTAGCGATGAAGCTGAAGGTGAAGTCTCTGAAGGACAAGGATCCGAAGGAGGTGGATGTGGAGCCGTCGGACAGCATACGGACGCTCAAGGACAAGATACAGGGCGTGTGGCCGGAGATGGAGGCCGACGTCATGAAGGTCATCTGCTCCGGCAAGATCCTCTCCGACAACCAAAAGATCAGCGACTACCAAATCGAGGAAAACACCACACTCGTCATCATGTGCCAAAAGGTGGGTAGGGAGGGAGGGAGGGCCAGAAACAGGCAACGGGACACAACGACACGATGGACAGCATGCATGTCGGCCTGTCCATATGTGTGTGTCTATGTGTTGCAGAAGCCTGCTCCTGCCGGTCAGTCCCCCTCCCAGCCTGCCGCAGCAGGCACTACAGGCGCTGCTGCCCCGCCCGCCGCTGCCCCAGCGGCCAACAGCACCACGCCAGCCTCCACAGCACCTGCTGCCCCTCCAGCAGCACCACAGGCTCCGTCGACTGAGACCAGCGCCCAGCAGCCGGCGCAGCAGCCGACCGAGCAGCAGCAGCAGCAGACTGCGGGCACGACTGAGGGTGCGGGTGGTGATGCTGGAACGTCGTATGACCAGGCGGCATCGGCACTCATCACTGGACAAAATCTCGAATCGGTGAGTGTGCGACCGAGGGAGGGAGGGAGGGAGGTCCGGGGGACTCGCATGCTGTGCTGTGTTGTGATGTGGTTGTGTTTCCTTCCGTCATGTTATGCAGGCGATTCAGAACATCGTTGACATGGGTTTCGACCGGGCGCAGGTGCAGCTGGCCATGCGCGCCGCCTTCAACAACCCTGACAGAGCCGTCGAGTACCTCATGACGGTAGGTACTTCACATGACCGACAGACACAACGACACGACACGACCAGCAACTAACCGACACAACACAAGACACCCGTGGCCTGTGTGTATTGTATGTGCGTGTGGTGTGTATGGGCGTGGTGTGCAGGGGATCCCGGGCGGTGCACAGCCGCAGGCTCCTCCCCCTGCCCCTGCTGGGACGGCCGTGCCGCCCGCTGCAGCCATGACGGGTGCCGGGGGGCAGCAGGCGCCGCCGGCCACAATGGGGCAGCAGCAGCAGCAGCAACAGCAGCCGCCGCCGGCCATGGGAGGGCAACAGCAACCTGGCGAGGGACAGGTGAGAGACAACACAACGACCAGATCTGAGTGCGGATAGGTGCTGGTATGGATGGATGGATGGATGGATGGCAGGGCGGTCCGTTGGCTGCGTTGCGGAACTACCCCCAGTTCAACCAGCTGCGGGCACTCGTGCAGGTGAGATGATGAGTCACACTTGACAGAGGAGGAGACAGATCGGATGGATGCATGGATGGATGGATGGATGGGTGCTGTCCCCCCACTTGTTGTCTGATGTATTGTATGTATTATTGTGTCCCCCAGAGTCAGCCCGAGTCGCTCAATCAGATCCTGCAGTCCATCTCGGTGCAGAACCCAGAGCTCATGACGTTGATCCAGCAGCATCCTGAGGAGTTTGTGCGGATACTCCAGGAGCCCGTCGGACCGCAGCCACGTAGATAGACACCTCACACACACACCAGACGCGTGCCTGCCTTGTCGGTCATTGTGTTGGGTGCTCGTGTGTGGTGTGGCTCAGCTCAAGTGATCACGGTGCAGCTGACGCCTGAGGACGACCAGGCGGTGCAGCGGGTGAGCCATTGATCGACACTCCTCCATGTGAGTGCATGGGTCTTATATCTGTCAGTTGGAGGCTCTCGGGTTCTCGCGCCATGCTGCCGCCGAGGCGTACATCAGCTGCGACAAGAACGAGGTGGGTCACCACACACACCCATCGCTGCTCCCATCCATCCATCCATCCACCAAAACACCCTCACCTGTGTGTCTGTGTGCATCCTGGATGACTGTGTGTGTGCAGGAGTTGGCGGCCAACTATCTGTTTGAGAACATGAATGACATCATGGAGGAGGAGCAGCCGCAGCAGCAGCCGCCAGGCCAGGGAGGACAGGGGGGCGCGCCCGGGGGACAGTGACTTAAGACACACACACACATACACAGACACAGACACACCCAACTTACTTATATGGCCATCCATTGGTTTGATGTGCGTCGAGCTGAGGAGTGAGGATTGCGTAACTGAGGGCGAGTGTTTGTTGTGTTGTGTGTACATACATACATACATACATGCATAGATACAGCGTGTTAAGAGCACAAACCAAACCAACTACGCTACGTGCACAAGGGGGGAAAGTGTTGTCTGTCGTTCGTCAGTCATGTTTTTGTAGGTGTGTGTCTAGGTAGCCAGCCGATGGATGGATGAACCAATCGATCACATCACGTGGGACAGAGATCTGTGTAGCTCAGGTGTGAGCTGCGAGTGAGTGGACAGCCAGCGAGCCAGACAGTGTTTGCTCTCTTTTTCCTGCCTTGTGATGCACCCACTTTCTCTGCGTCTGCTTCGTGTGGATGGAAACGTGCCTGCCTTCGTCAGCGATCGGCTGGGTGAGGAGACCAATCCAGTTTCCTCAGCCTGACGACCGCCAACGAAGGAGCAGCCGAGCCGGCGACCCTCGATTCGATAGGCAGACAGCTGAGATGGACACGACACACACCTACGCAGCGCAGCGAGACGAACGAGCCAAAGAGAGACAGGGAGTAGTGTTTGATGCTTGTATGTGTGGGTGGTGTGTATGAGATGGCATGGATGCCTCGGTGACTGTCGCTCTTGTGGTGGTGGTGGAGGAGCAGCATCAGCAGCGCTTGATTGAGAGCCATACATCTGCCAATCGAGAAACGCTGATGCGGTGCGAACCACTGCGGGGACGATTGCACACAGAGGGCGAGAAGACGAGATCTGTGTGTGTAATTCGCGGTGCTCTGTTTTAAATGTGTTGTGTCGGTGTGTGGGCGGCGGTGCATCGAGGAGGAGAGCAGCCATGCAGGCAGGCAGGGAAGCCACAGCCGGCGGATGGATCGACTGATGGACGGGAGGTGTGTATGCTGTGCCTGTGTGCGTGAGTGAGTGGATGTGGCTGTGGCTGTGTGCGGTGTGTGGACAGTGACTGAAGTGCCTGTGGTCCTGCGCGCGCCCCTCCCTCCCTCCCTCCCTCCCACCTTTCCTCATAACCAACCTGTCTGTCTCTTTGTACGTGTGAGCGAGCGACACGCTGTGTGGCTCGCCGATTGACCTTTTTCCATCCATTTCAATCAATGATGCAATCTGTTACACACAAACACACACGTACACGCTTCCCGTAGGCACCGCACCCAACACACATATATACGGAACATCGATCCGATCGATACTCACCCACTCCTTCCATTGCTCACGCACAAGGCTGGAAAATCTCGCAGAACCCCTGCATAGACAGACAGACACAGACAATGTGTCGCTTGCCGACCCCCCTGACCCACATCGTAGTCGATGTGTCCTCTGTTGTTGTAGTCGAGCCGCTTGACAAACCCCACCACCTCGTCAGGCAGCTGGAAGTCGTCGCGAACCATCTTCACTAGCAACGCTGCACACACACACACACAGACAGAGAGACAGACAGACACACGCACACTCCACACACCCATTTTCACTCCATCCATCCAATACATGAAGCACGGACCAGTGTCTAGCGACCCACTGCCGTCTTCGTGGCCGCCGAGGGCCGTCCACGCAGCGACTGCCGTACCAGACCATACACACAGAAAACACAGCAACATAGACACACTCATTGGATATGAACTTGGCTGTCTATGTCTCACTAAGGCACTTACGTGTGTCTAGGTCGCTCTCCATCTTCAATTGGCTCTCCCGCATCTTCTTGAAGGCCTCCACAAACTCAGCGTACGCTGCACACCCACACCCACACCCACACGCACGCACACACGTATGCAGACACGCGCCAGGGAGAGAGTCATCCTTTCCCTGTGTCTCCCTCCCCCCCGTGTGTCCGGACAGTCAGGGCTCACTGATGCGTCCCTCGTCGTCCTGTTCGATGTATGAGAGGAAGTGGTACACATCTTCCGCGTGCATGGCCCCTGTCTCATCCGCACCATGGTGGCCCACACCCAACACTGCACACAGGCACCACATCGCATCGCACGGGGACGGGCGTCTGACAGGGAGAGCAGCTGACTGACCATCGAGCAGCTTGGGAAGGTCCTTGACGTCGATTGCGCCAGACATCTCCTTATCCATCGCCACAAACTCCTTTCGAATTGTCTCAAGCACCTTAAGGAACACACGGGGACGGGATGAACATCATCCGATGAAGAGACGGCGTGTGTTTCTGGCTGTGTCACCGCCGGCGTCACTCACGTCTTCTTCGATGACGCTCAGTGCAAAATGGAGGTCGATGTCGTATGGCGATGAGTCGTCGCCCTCTGGCGTGTTGATGTTCCGTTCCCAGAAGCTGTCATCCTCATTCGAATCCCACCCTTCCGCACGGCCGCGGCGCGGAGGGCCGTACAAGTCGTGAGCCGCGGACGCCATCTGACGGATGCTCTGGCTGGGAAATCAACAGAAAAAAGAAACGGGGAGAAATGCGAGCTTAAAATGGCGAGCTTTTCAATCGGCGCCGACCTCCGGCATGCCTGTCTTCCACGCGACGCCTCTGCCTGTTTGCACTGGATTATTCCAAGATCATGGCGATGGAAAGCCAGCTAGGAGCATCCTGCATCGCTCCGCTGCCGCAGCGCGCCTCAAGCAAGAGGGACGCCTCTGCATCGTCACGAGAAACACAACCTGAGAAACATCCCAAGGCCAACGCCCGCACTGCCCTCTACCGCGGAGTGGCGCTTCCTGTCGAGCGTCTTGCAGATGACGACGCGCGTGTGGTCCATGAGAGGGAGCTGGACATCACACAGACACAGACCGATGACTGGCTGAGAACGGGCAACTCGGTAAGCGCCAGAAGACGCAGCACTCGACGCAGCTATCCATTTCCGTTTGACTTTCAGAGTGGTGGGCCGCCATCGAGCGTGTGGACAGATGAAGAGGATGAGGAACTGTTTCGGCTCGTCACTGCATACGGACCCTCCAGGTGAGACAGAACACACAGTGGAGTGGACAACAAAAATGGTTGTCATCCTCCTTTCGTGTGGACTGTTGCTTCATCCAGGTGGTCGTCTGTGTGCCGCCTGCTGAATCAGAAGGTCCACGGCGACAGGGAAGTGCGCACAGGTGAGGACAGGAGCGACATTCATTGAAACAGGCGCAGACGGTATCTATCCCCTGTCTGTTAATTGGCTTATTGATTGCAGCCCGTCAGTGTCGCGAGCGGTGGTCGAACCACCTCGACCCAACAAAGAGAAAGTAATGGTCATTCCACATTTGCAAATGAGGCACTGCAGGAGGGTATGTCTGTTTATGCCGTCAGGGGTGGTTGGAGTGCGGATGAGGACGATTTGATACTCGAGAAGCAGGCACAGTTAGGCAACAGGTGGAGCGAGATCGCCAAACTGCTTACAGGTGGGTCGCTAGGTGGCACACACCCTCACATCAGCGCGACTTACTGACCATTGGTATCTGCAGGCCGCACCGAGCATCAGGTCAAGAACCGCTTCAACTCGTTGATGCGTCGGGCGCGGCGCTCCATCCTCGGGTCGACGCCTCTCACCGACCGATCGTTCAGCATGCTGGCGCCGACGGCCACATCGCCGGCACACCGGGATGAAGTGGCGCGAGGACCAAGCACTTCTGCCACGTCACTCGACCCGGTCACGTATCGCCCTCCTGCCACGAGCCCGCCATGCGTCCACGTGATGATGTCTCGCCCGCCATACCCCCACCCCTTCCCCCACGGCCACATGGTGTACTATCCCCCCAGCCAGCGACAACAGATAGCTACGTACGGTCATCACCCGCGGATCGACACGTCTGGCCGCAACGCCTATCCCCCACATTTGGACGGCGTGCACCGGCCACAGTCGCCGGTCTTTCCCGCATTGCACAAGGACGTCTTAGGGAAGGGCGATGGGCGGCCGGGAGAGAGGGGGGGGAAGGTGATAGCTGTGGAGGAGAGCGGTGACGACCGGAGCGTCACTCTGGCCAGTGGGGGAGGCAGCAAGATGGGCGATAGGGGGTCATCTGAGGAAGGAGCCACGGCAGATAGCTCAGACGACAGCCGGCCTCTCGAACGCCTCTCGAAGCGGAGTCGGTCGACTGCGACGAGCGCAGCTGCGAGTGCACAGACCGCCGCTGCTGCTACTGTGGATGGCGGTGAGTCGAAGCGACCCAGGTACACTGTGGAGATTGGGTCGGCTGATGAGGCACTCGGACTGGTGTACCTGATGTCCATCATGAGATACGATGCAGCCCGAAAAGCCATGAGAGACAAGAAGGGGTCGTCAGCAGAGGCATCGTGTGACTCGTAGTGCCGAGAAGGTCCGATTTTTCTTTTGGGGCTCGCAGTTGGGGAGAGGGCACTTGGCTGTTGCAGTGGTGATATGGGATATCCTGTCTGTCTGTCGTCTTGTGTACTTGCTGTTCTGTGCTGTAGAGACTGTTGTTGGGGAGAGAGGCGGGGGCTGGTGACGATTCGTATGGTGTGGGGTGGGATGGTATGGGAACGTATGCAGTAGCTGTAATTTTTGCCCGGCCTGGGAAGGCGCGTCTGTGCGGCACGGCACGGCACGGCACACCCGTGCTCGTCTCTCTCCCTCTGAGAGTGAAGTCGATCCACACACGCAACAGTGCATACACACACATACATACATCTGCGGCCCTTGTGCTGGCTGCTGGGAAGCAGGGAGAAGGGAGGGAGAAGGTATGTTCATCTGTTTTGCGGCCATAAATGATATCGATCGCTGTGCGTGTGCGTGTGTGGTGCTGAAAGGGATGGTTGCATTTTTCCCGGGGCAGTGAGTGCATACAGACATACGTGAGCATGGATGGGGGAGATATGAGAGCAGGAGACGGGCTCCTGTCGTCCGCCCGCCTGCGTCCGTGCATGCGATTTTGATAGTTTTGACGGGATGATCCACGACGATCACAGACATGCAATGACCATAGTACAGCCATCGTGTGTGTCTGTGTGTGTGAGTGCATGGTTCGGTGATTGGAAGATGGATCAGTGGCCGCGAGAGGAAATCGTGCTCCTCTCCCTCTTTTGCCCACTTGCCTGTCTGTCTACCTCTGTGTCCATCTCTCTGGCTGTCCGTCCGTCTGTCTGTCTGTCTGTCTCGATCTGCCTGATTGTCTGCCTGTGTGTGCGGAGCGGGTGGTTGCATCGTGCAAGCCACTTGCAGAGGGCGAATGTCGCCCGCTCGCCGACCGATTTTCTTGGTGCATTCATTCATTCTCACAGCTGCCTGCCTGCATCCGTGCTGATGGCCGTACGTCGGTGGCCGGCACGGTCTGTGACTGATCGTGTTCGAAGTGATACGTATTCGTGTGTCGTGTGTGTGGGATCTTGCATGTGGACTGGACAGGGCGGGGGATCGTGACGGACGGGCGGATGAAGGAAGATGCAGTCAGTCAATATATATGGCAGGCATACCACAAGAGAGATAGAGTGACGTACGCACAGCGAGACAAATATACTGACTGACACGCCTAGCGTCACAGGGCAGTGGGCACGTAATCGCTGAAGTAACCATACTCCCTTAGCCGCGCCTCGTCTTCCCGCCAGTTCTTGGCCTCCTTGACCGTCAGGCGCAGAAAGACTCGCTTGCCAAACATCTCGGACAGATCCTTGCGAGCCGCAATGCCCAACTGCACGCATGGAGACACGATAATATGGAGATCAGACGTGTCCGGTGCTGTAGAGTGTCCTTCACGCACCTCTTTGATGGCACTGCCCTTGTGCCCCAGAATGATCGGCTTCTGGGAGGCACGCTGAACACACGCATGCACCCAACAGAGGCACACTGACTCTCCTGACATCGCTAATCCCCATCTCTTGTCATGGTACCATGACACATATGTCGGCCTCGACGTTGATCTGCTGGTCGGTCTCCTTGAATGACCTGACGACCACCTCGCAGCTGTAGGGCACCTCCTTGCGGTACTGCAGCAGGATCTTCTCGCGAATCACCTCGGCAGCGAAGAACCGCTCGCTGCGGTCGCTCACTTGGTTGGGCGGGTACAGGGGAGGACCCTTTGGCAAGGTGCCAATCATCGCCTGCATGGGTAGATGAGACAACGGGGAATCGTGATGCTTGCGCGTGGAACGGTAAGAGCGCTCACCTACCTTCAGAAGGGGCTCCAGCCCTTTCCTTTCAAGCGCCGACACGCCAAAGATCGTTGCGTTGGGCAGCACAGACCGCCAGGCAGCTGAACGAATAGATAGAAACACACCTCCAGAAGAGGAAATCGTTACCAAGGCATCCAGCTATCTGCCTGTGTCTGTCCCCCTACCGATTTGATGTTCGAGTGGCGGGACGCTCTTGGCCGCCTCTCTCGTGCCGGCCGGCCATGGGTCCATCGGGTGCTGTTGCTGCCGCTCCAGCTTGTATCGCTGAAGCTCCAGCGTCTCAGATGGGGATGCAGGCGCGCTGGTGGATGGGGCAGGCAGCAGAGAGGCGTCTTGTGGTGGTGATGGTGGGGGAGGTGCAGACGCGTGTGTGGTTGTGTTGGGCAGGAGGTCGATCTTGTTGATGGCCACCACTATGGGCTTGTGTGTGTGCTGCAACCGCTGAAAGATGTCCTGAAGAAGCCACACACACGCAGATAGATAACCGAACATGGGACGAGGGAGAGGGGTATACTTCTTTGCTTATCGTTGTGTCGGCTTCCTTCCTACCTCTGATGGGAATGTGTCTGGCGACTGGAAGATGTCCGTCACGAGCAGCACGACATCAGCGTCCTTGACGGCCGAGCGGGCGAACCCCATCATCCCCTCGTGCATCCGATAGATCGGCTTCAGTAAGCCTGACGACAAACATGCACACAGGACAGGCACATCACATGTGCGCCGCTCATATGCAGACCGCCCTGCCCTCATGTGCATTGATTGCCCTGCCCGGGTCACCCACCCACCCGGCGTGTCTGAGTAGATGATTTGTCCCTCGTGTTCCTCTGAGGTGAGCATGCCCATGATGCGGTGGCGGGTGGTCTGCGGCTTGGGGCTCACGATCGACAGCTTCTCCTGCAGATAGGCGTTCATCAAGGTCGACTTGCCCACATTCGGCGTCCCGATGATGCTCACGTAGCCAGACCTGACAGCCAGCAGACAGACAACACACCCATGCATGAATGGTTCGCTTGTGGTCCTTGCCATCTGTTTGTCCGTCTCTTGGTCACCTGAAGTTGCTGGTTTCGGGGTCGTATTGCTCGACAGAGTCCATCCATTCGTCAATCCCCGACATCTCCTGAGAGAATCGCGCACAGACATGAATGAGATCGACAGGAAACCGACCCACTCCACTCCACTCACTGCACCGCCCTCCCTGACGTGACGTGACGTGACGTACATTGTCCATCATTTCGTTGGTCTTGAAGAACTCATCCACCGAGCTGAACGTCTCCGCCCCTGCATGGCATGGAACACAAGACACACACCCAGTCACCCATCGATAGACATTCGGGGCAGGACATTCGGGGCAGGACAGGCACTTCTCATTTCCGCCTCGAGTACTCACTCTTGGGAAGATTGAAGACCGACTTTTCAATGTCCGTGTCCGTCGGCAGGTCCTGCTCGTCTCCTTCACTCTTTTCTGCCTCCTCAGCAATCGATCCGCCCTCACCGATGGCCGCCGACTCGTCTGTGGTGGTTGTGGGTGCTTCTTCTCGTTGTTGCTCCCCCGGCTCGACGCCAATTCTCCTCCTCTTGAGTCGATGCAGAGCCAGAATCTGGGCTGCATTGGAGATCTGCCGCCTTGGAGACGACTCGGCTGCCGGCGCTGAGCTGGCAGGGTCACCCTCTGCCCTGTCTGGTGGCTGCCGGTCGGTGTCTGGTGTCTGCTTGCGAGCAAGGCCATACTTGACTAGCCGTGCGATCAACTCATCGCGGGAACCTGCATGGAGAACAAAGGGACAAGAATGTAATCGGGTCACTGAGTGGGCGTGCCCTGCAATCAAGCATGTGTCTGTCACTCACCGACTGGTCGGATCTTCAGCCGATTGCACATGCGCTGAAGCGTGGGCAGCGGCAGGCGCTTCAGGTCCTCGACGCTCGGTAACTTTCTCTTCTCCTCACTCCGCTCGGTCGGCTGCTGCACGTCGGTGGTACTCATGGGACTGCTTAACGATCTCGCTGTGCGTGCGTTGCTTATGTGAGGTCGTATGTGCAGAGTTCTCGTCGGCATGAGTCCCTGCGGCAGGTAGATCCACGCGGGTGGAGAGCTGCTCTTGCCTCTGTGGGTGGCTGAAGGCAAGCAGAAGGTCCGATGAATCACCCAGCCCAGCAAGATGGGCAGCCAACAAATCAGCCCTAAGTCATCCATGGCTCCTGCGTCCCTCGAAACCCTTCTAAGCTCGCAAAAGGGTCCGGGTATGGAACCCTAGGGGAGGGTACAGCGTCGGCTGACTTCTTCCGTCGTTCTGATAGCCTTGATGTGCTGCTCTGTTGATAGATCTGCCTCAGTGCTCATGTGATGTGTAGTGAGTCAACTTGGATTGAGTGATGAGTGAGTCCACGAGTGCCTCTCCGCCCGCCGCCTCCAAGCCATCGGAGGCCGCTCAGCCTGCCGCCCCGACTCACATGCCGCCGTTCTTCCCCATCGTGCGCAAGGGGTGCGAAGAGGTGTCCAAGGCGTTCTTCGCGTGCCTCGAGGAGCACACGCAGCCGGGGCAGACGTCCACTGGTCTGGAGGCAATGCAGCGGTGTCAGCAGCAGAGGGCCGACTATGAGAAGTGCTTCCATGAGTCGATGAAGAAGCAGAAACCGCCCCTTGTGAGGACGCAGTGGAGCACACGGCCGCTGGGCGAGGACGACGACGACGAGTGAAGACAGCGAGCGAGATGAGGTTGTTTGGTGCTTGGCTTCTGCTTCATGAGTCATCCATCAGCTGTGTTGAAGTCATGTGTTTGGGTGCATGCATATATATGCGTATGTCTGGCTGGCAGTGCGTTGTGCATGACGGACGTGAGTAGCGCTCGAAGAGCAACTGAGACTCGTGACGATGGATGACTCATGGAGGGATGAATGAGTGAAGCAGTCCGCCCACGCGGTCAGTCAATGGTCGCCTGTCAGTCAGTCAGTCAGTCATACGACGGATGTACACGTACACCACAATGACGGAATGCATCTGGTCTCGATGTATGGCTGTCCGTCTGTCTGTCTGTGTCACGAGAGCCCCTGCTGTGTCCGTATGATCTCCATCTGCTCCTCGGGAGATATCCCCAGCATCTCTAGCTCACGCTGCAACTCCACCGCATCGGCCTCCCTCTTTGCGTCGTCGGCACCACTACCACCACCACTTGCAGCAGCTGCTGCTGCTGCTGCAGCACTGGTCGCCCCTTCCTCGTCCTGTGCTGGCGTAGCAGCCGCGGCAGCAGCAGCAGCACTCGAAGATGACGCCTGAAAGAACGCATCAGTCAGGCAGCCCACCATGGATGCGATACAGGTGGCAATGAACCGATAGACGAACACTTAGATCTTTTCTTCTGCTAGGTGTCTGTCGGTAGGTATGTACCTACCTACCTTGTTAAAGGCCTCTTGGATGGTGCCACCTTCCTTCTTTTTCTTCTGCCTGTCCCGTTTGTTCTTCTTGATCCTCTGCTGGTCCCGCAGCGTCTGCACGGCCTTGCCCATCCGCTTGGACCGGATGACGGCCACGGTGTCGTCCCCACCGCCCACATTGGCGTGGCGGAGGTAGGCCGAGCTGTCGCCCACCTGCACCGTGAAGCCGTACCGCTGCAGGGTCGTCTGCACCCTCGGCTGGTTGAGCGAGTACATCACCGGGTCGAGCTGCTGCTGGATGTCGTCGGCGCCCATGCCGGCGTGTGTGGTGAGGAGCTGGATGATCGAGTCGACGTGGGGTGGGGACCAGCTGAAGGGCTCGGCGCTGCGGTCCACCTGGGGCGTCTCGAAGGCATCCCACACGGCCTCGCTCGGAAAGTCAGCAGGGAAGCTCCTGAGAGAGAGGGAGAGAGAGAGAGAGAGAGGCAAATGGATGGATGGATGGAGGGGCAGATGCGTCCGTTGCTCACTCACTCACCAGTGGTTTCTGTACTTCTTGTGGTTGATTTTGTAGTAGCGCATCGGTTCGTCGTCATCGGGGTCCACACCGGTAGAACTGACACACCACACACAAAGAAAGAGGAGAACAGAAGACGGTGAGTGAACGGCTCTCCCTCCCTTCCGTCCTCCATCCTCTCTCCCTCCCTCAACTTACGTGAGCCTGGCGATGTCAGCGGCCCATCCGTGGAGCTTCCTGAGCCCCTCAAACGACTTGAAGGCCTTGATGGCCTCGAGCGCGTTGACAATACCGATGCCCCGCACGCCGAGTGTGTAGTCGCACCCCAGAAGGATGGCCAGTAGGATGAGCTCCTCCTTGCCGCAGCCCAGCCGCCGTTGCATCAGCCCGGTCTCGTACATCTCCACCGTCTTGCGGCTGTCGAAGAAATTGCGGTACACCTGACGGACGGGTGGAAGAAACGACACGCACACGGGGATGAGCAGGCAGGCATGCATGTGTGTGTGCCCATACCTTCTTGGCTCCGAACGCGAGAGCGTCTGAGTCATCGGAGACCACTGCGTCGACCAGGTCGAGCTCGTTGAGGACGGCCGCCTGTGCCTCGGCCTCGGCGGGGGCATCCACCCACGGGATCCCAAAAGCACGCAACAAATCACGAACCTGAAAATGGTCATTGGGTTGGTGGTCCGTTTGTTTGCCTTTTCTGGTTGATTGACGTGCCGACCCACCCAAGTACTGTATTGACTGACTGACCTGCTCCTGCATCTCTGGCGTGACGTGCTCAGACTGCGCCTTCTGCTTCTGCAAGTCGCCCATCAACTCCACCTGCTCCTCCTCCTACACGAGACAGACACACACACAAAGACACGTAAGTCAATCAACCATCCACCTCTGCTCCATCACTGACTGACTCACCAGTCGTTCGCGCAGCTCCTCCAAATTGACTTGCGCCGCCCGGCCCCGCTGCCCCCCTCTCTGCCCACCCCCCGTGGCCCCTGCAGCTGCCCCTGCATTCCTCGGCGATGGCATCACGAAATCCAAATCGTCGAAGATCGAATCGTCGATGTCAGCAAACGGGTCATCCGCCTGGCCCTTGCTGTCCTCTGCATCACCACCCGCTGCCGCAGCTGCTGCAGCCGCTGCGGCTGGTGGGGCCTCCTCGCTGGCCGCCGGCGAAGAGTGCTCGGCCGGTGAAGCCTCGCGGGAGGGAGGGGGCTGTTGCTCTTGCTCGGTGTCCTGCTGCTGCTTCTCTGCGGCTTGGGGGGCCCCTGCGGCAGGTGCGGGAGGGATAGGGGGAGGTTGGATGATCACGGGCTCCTCCTCTCGTTGCTGTCGCGGGGCCTCTGGCGGGGGAGCGTTGGCTGCTGCTGGTGGTGGTGGTGGGGCTGAGCGTGCATCATCCTCGTCGAGCGTCAGGTCCTCCACATCCATGGCCACGGCGTTCTCGGCTTGTGGCTGCGCCGGCGGCTCCCTGTCCACAGCCACCACCGGCACGGCCACGTCCGCCAGCTGACGTACTGGTGCGGGCTCGGCGAGTGGCGGCTCGGCCTGCTGTTGGTCTTCTTCCTCTGCATCTTCCCACTCGACCAAGTCCTCCTCGTCTTCATCTCCACCCCTCTCGCCCAGCGACGTCGACACACCGCCGTCCGCCCCGCGCACCTCCACTGGCTGCGGCTCGTTGGCGTAGTCGCCGCTCTCCCGGTCCTCATGCGTTGGTGGCCGCTTCCGCTTGAGTGTAAATGCCGACAGCAGACGGAGGGGTGAGTGGTCGCGTCGATCGGCTGCTTCCGGCCTAGAAGCGGCAGCCACACCAGCAGGAACCTCATGCTGCGGTGGCAAGTCATCTTCTTCGTCGAGGTCGACGACCAGCGGAGGGATGGGGAGAGGTGGTGGAGGCGGGGGAGGGGGTGGCGGCTCGTGCGCGTCCTCTGTCAGGTCGACAGTGTCGGGCGGCTGTGGGCGGCGGCCCTCCTCCTCGCTAGACGAGGGACTGGCCGGCTCAACGGCGTCAGCGGCTGGTGGGGCTGCGGGTGCCTCGGCCTCATCGTCATGAGGGGGCTCTGGTGGCTCGTCCGCCTCAGCATGGTCGAAGAACTTATCGCCCAGGAGGTCCAGCACATCGTCTTCCACATCCATGCCACCCAAGCCATCCGGCAGGCCCTCTGACGCATCATCTTCCTCCACCACTAAACCACCATTTGGCGCCTCATGAGCATCACCGGCCTCACACTCCAGAATGTCTTCATCGGCCGCCTCGGGCACGCGCGAGGTCTTGCCGGGAGAGAAGGACGGCAGGGAGGGGCCGGGGAGACGCGCCTGGTCTCTCTCAGACTTTGGCCGCTTCTTCCTGCGGTCTGACAGCTGCGGTCCGTCGAAGTCGTCTTCATTGACGGTGAAGAGGTCCTTGCGTGTGAGGTCGGTGTTCTTGAGAGAGGGGAGGTGGGAGAAGTGCTCGGGGTTGTAGCGGTGCTTGCGGCGCTTCTTCTTGGGGTGGTGGGCATCGCCCTCCTTGCTGTCTCTTCCGTCCTTGTACTCGTCAAACCCGTCGTCAGCAGCCGACTCGCCCAGACCAAACAGATCTGGATGAACGGACGCGGGACGGGATAGACACACTTCTTTTGTGTGTTGTGTGTTGTGTCTGATGGGTGGCTGGGTGTTACCTACCGGGCGTCGGTTTCTTCTGCTGCTGCGCCCAGTATGCATTTCGGCTCTTCCACCCCCCGGCCGTCGGGTTCCAATTCGGCCCCTTGGACGGGCCGCCCTTGTCCACCTCCACCGGACCATTGATGTACACCTGTGCCCCCCAACACCCCCACACACACGTGTATAGCCACGTGTGTCGCCGTGTGTGTGGTGTGGCTGCTTGCCTGTGAGGTGGCGTCGCCGCCCATCTCCTTTTCGTCTTTGCGGACGTCCTCGGCCATGGCGACCTTGACCGTGTCGATCTCCTTGTTGGTGCGGATGGATCGCATGTAGCTCTCGAGCTGCACGTTGCTGAACACCTGCAGGTCGTCCTTGGCCTGCACCGCCTTGAGACGGCTCTCGTTCATCCAAGCGTCACGCAACTGATTCAGGATCTGACGAGTGAATGGATGGATGACGCACACACAGAGACCTCGAGGGAGATGGACGTACAGACAGGGGTGTGCGTGTGTGTCGGTCTGGCTGACCTGGTACTGCACTTTTGCCGGCAGCGTTTCGAACACTTCTGGGTCGATCTCGGCATCGAGCGGCAGAGTGATGGCCACGTCCTCTCCGTTCTCGCCAGACACATGATAACCTACACACACCACACCCGAACGTCACATCGGCCATACAAGCAGCCATGTCCATCCTCTCCTCTCCGCGTGCTCACTTTTGAAGTCCTCTGCGTCCCTGAAAACATGTGTATCGTCGTCAAATGAGCCGCCGGCCGCAGCGGCAGCAGCAGCAGTAGCCGGCGCACTAGCACTAGCAGATGGCGACTCCCCGCCGCCCCTGCGTGCGGGGTTGTTGCTGGGCCCGCCGAAGAGCGCATCTTGTCGCTTCTTGACGGTGGCTGATCCGGGCATGGAGAGGATGCTGGTCATGGCCGACTCGCCCACCTGCAGGTCATCCAGACGACGACGCTCCGCCAGAAACCCCCTATGTCACACACACACACACACACACACACACACGCAGCCAGCCAGCCAGCCAGCCAGACAGACAGACAGACAGGACGATGGGTATGGACACACTGTCTAAAAGTGTGTGTGTGTGGTCCGCACGCACCTGAACTCGTTGGGGATGGAGTTGTAGTATGCGCGTCGCCTCGCCCGGTAGCCCATGGGGTCGGCGTCATCTCCCTCCTGCTCGCCATCCTCTTCACCACCATCTTCCTTCTCCCACATCTGCACGTCGCTGTCGTCATCACCAAACAGCTCCTCGGCGGCAGCTCTCTTCTGGCGCTCCCCCTCGTCGCTATCTAGCAGATCAATCGGTGAGGATGGCCCCCCTGCAGCTGCTGGTGCTGCTGCTGCCGCCGCCGCGGCAGCGGCCGCTGCTGCTGGTGGGCTGGCGGCTCGCTGCTGCCTGCCTTCGGCACCATCGTCTTTGTCGTTCTCGCGATTCTCGCCATCATCATGTCTGTGGTTCTCATCTTCTTCTTCCTGCTGGTTCTGTGAGGCCGCCCGCGCCCTGCTGCCCTTGTCCTTGCCCTTGCCCTTATTGGCCCTCTTGGCCTTCCTCTTGGCCTCGATCTGGTCGAGGGCGTAGGACTTCATCTTGTTGAGCAGCAGCTTCTCCGCCGTCTTCTTCAGGTTGGCCTCCTGCTGCTCGCGCAGCCGGCGACGCTGCGCCAGTGTGCGGCGCTTGAGCTCCGGCGGCGGGCCGTCGAACACAAAGACGGGCTTGATCTGGTAGAAGAGCAGCTTGCATATGCGCCGGAAGAAGCCGACCAGGTGGGCGCTGCGGACCATGTTGCCGTCGCTGTCGCGCATGGCCTTGAGGAACTGCACCAGCCAGATGGACGCATCGATGGCCAAAGTGGAGCCGGACAGCGCCTCCAGGTTGACACGACGGCCCGACGGGGCCACCAGATCCCAAAGACCTTTGATTCCCATCCCTACACGAGAATCAGCTACGCGTCAGCCACCGCAATGCGGAATTGTCGCCTCCTTTCCCGGGAAAGGCTTGCCTTTCCCCCCCGACAACCAGTTTCACGCAATGCCCTTCCTCCTCCCTGCGGGCTTAGCCACAAGGACAGCAGGGGTTCTGAGGCACCGCTGCCACAGATTTGTGCACACAATGCCGCCCCAGACGGAGGATGAGTGTTCGACTGACTGCTCATTGCCCACTCAGAGTCTGCCTGTGGAGCAGCAGGCCGAGGGAGACCAATGCAAGACACACAAACGGAAATACTTCTTCACAGACGCCAGGTGAGTCAGTGGGTGAGGGCCGTGGCCAGCTACAACTACTACCTACATGACCCACTCATTGTGCTGTGCACGCGTCTGTCTGTCTGGGTGTGTCTGTGTCTGTGTCGTGCAGCAAGGTAGATTTGCGTCGGCTGGCCCTTGCGTCGGGGGAGGAGAGAAGGAAGATAATTGACGCGGCATCGGTGCCCATGGACAGCTGCCCCAGCCCCAACCTGACGTCTGTCACGCCAATGCCCGTCTGGGAGGAGGCCGCCGTCGTCATTCTCTTCTTCTGCTGCTGGTTCGTCCTAGCTGGATGGCCTCTGCTCGCCCTCCCACTGTGGATTATCTACGGCCAGTGGCGGCCGCTCGTGGCATGGGTGGTCACCTTCATCACTCTGGCTGGTTTTCCCATGAAGAAGAACGGCTCGCCCGTCCCGTCGCCTGTGCTCATATCACTCTTCAGGTGCGTGTGTGTGTCAAAAAGGGGTGCAGAGGGCGGGATATGAGCACACGTACGTGTGTGTGTGCACAGGTATTTTAGCTTCAAAGTGGTGTGGACGGAGGAGAGCCGCGACAAGGCGGAGCTCTCGCCATATATCGGGTTCATGGTGCCCCATGGCGCCTTCCCGGTCGCTGGGCTGCTCTCCATCCCGCTTATCAACCTTGTAGGCCCCTCACAAACAAACAAACAAACAAACAAGGACCACTGCACATCCCTCCCTCCTCCCTGTGTGGCAATGAATGGATCGGTCGGTCGGTCAGACGGTGAGAGGCGATTTCATCGGTGCCGCGGCGAGTGTGGTTTTGCACTTCCCCATCCTGAACATGATGAAGCTCCTGGGCATGGCGGACGTCTCCCGGGCCTCCCTAGTGCACCACATCAAAACCCGACGGGCGAGTGTCGGCGTCATGGCCGACGGCATCGCCGGCATCTTCAACTGCTGGAGCAGTAAGTTGAAGACACACACACACACACACACACATTGCTCACCCGTCAATCTTTCTATGTCTGGTCTCCTGCCTGCCTGCCTGTTTGCGAACAGAGGAGGAGGTGTTGTTCATCAAGGACAGGAAGGGCCTTGCCAAGCTCGCCATACAGCTGGGCGTCCCCGTCTGCCCCGTCATGGCCTTCGGCAACACCAAGTGCTTCAGAGTCTGGTACGTATGTGCGCGTGCGTGTGCGTGTGTACATGGATCTGCCCAGCCCAGCACAGAGAGAGACGGATGGGCTGGCAGTCAGTATGCGGCCATGAGGGAGGCTCACTCTGTGTGTCTGTGTCTGCGCGCATCAGGTATGACCGCTACGGCTACCTGGAGCGTCTTTCGCGCGCTATCCGTGTGTCGGTGTTCTTCCTATGGGGCAGGTATGGTACCGACGGACACACACACGCCGCATGCTACCCAGCCCACACCTGTCTGTCCGACTGATTGGTTTACTGTAGGTTTCTGCTGCCGATCCCCTTTCGCCAGCCACTGGTCATCATCTGTGCGCCGCCGGTACACCCCGGCAATGCGACAGAGACGCCCACACAACACCACATAGACACCGTGCATGAGCAGGTAGGTCTGTCTGTCAGCCACTCAACTCAGCCACTCAGCTCTGCACACACACAGAGAGGGGAACGAAGCGTGTGTATGTGTGCATGTGCATGTGTGTGGGGTGTGATGCCTGGGATATATGGGTGCCTGCAGGTGTTGGGTGAGCTGCAGTCGATGTTTGAGGAGCACAAGGCGGCCTACGGATGGGCACACAAACAGCTCATATTCAAGTGACCGACCGACCGGTGAGTGAGTGGCCTCACGTGAACCCGCTCGTCGCCTCGGCACCTTTCCACCCACCCACAACACCCACAACACCCTCTCACCCACACACAGGAATATTTCCTGTAAAGCTCATGTATAGGTAGACAGACAGACAGGGGAGGGAGGGAGGGAGGGAGGGAAGGGATGGACACACACATACAATGACCGACCGCGGGCACAGAGACACAGACACAGACACAGGCACAAATACATCTATCTAGCGTGCACCCGTCCGCTCGCGTACCCGTGAAGTATTTTTTGTTTTTGGTATATATGTAATGTGTCTGCCGACACGCACGCAGCACATCACCACAGATGGATAGATGGAACTTTTGGAGAGATGATTCTCTGCTTAATGATTGGTATTGCTTGGGTGGGGTGGCGACGCACAAGTGAAGGTGGGGGCCGTTTGCTTGATGATCAAGGGCGCCCCCGTTCATTGCACGGCTGCATAGCTTGCTGGGGTGGATGGGCCGGGCGGGTCTGTCTCTCATGTCGTGGCAATGGCACCTCATGGCATTCCCTATATTACATATGGATGGATGGCGACAGGCAGGTTTTTTATCGGTAGCTAGGTGGGTGCTTGCTCGCTCTCCATTGTCTGTCTGTATTTGTGCCTCTGTGTGTGTAACTGTGAGTGTGTGTCTGTGTGTGTGTGTGTGTGAATGGGTACGTCTGTCTGTCTGGGCGTTTGTACCTCCCGTGCGGCAGCCACCCCTCTACATCTGCCTGTCTATCGCTCTTGTGTGAGTGACATACATAGTGATGATGAGTACATTTCCTTCCTGCTGCAGGCATCCATTGACTGCATTGCGTGTGTCTGTGTGTGTCTGGCTGGGTGCGGGGGAGGGAGGGTCATTTGCTTATTCGCTTTTTCTCCAGGCGACTGAGAGTTGTAGAGCTGTATGTGTGTGTAGAGCTATGATGCGCATCAATGACTTTGGCTCCCAAGACACAAGACACACAAGTGAATGCATACCATCCATCCACTGCATCCATCCGAGTTGAATTGAATCCATCCGAGTCGCGACTATAGATAGACATTCTCACTCGGCACGCCTCCCCATCTCTCTCCACGACAGATAATGTGACTTATCCGTCGGTGAGAGAGCGAAATGCAACAACCGAAATGCAGAGATGCATGGCATGGATGCTGGCCGTGTCTTTCTCGAACTTTCCTCCCTGTCTTCCCCTGCCTCGATCGTGAGTATACTGATGTCTGTGCTGCTGTCCCGTCCCTTCTCGTTCCTTCTGGTGGCCACGCACCCAATGCAGCGACGTCACCGCACTGCAATGTAACCGTGGCGACCAGGGGAACAAGAAGGGACGGCACACAGCACTAACGAGCCGAAACCAAGAGACGACACACCACGCCTAAACATCACACTTCAGGGACGAAACCGAAAAAAGCCGTCAGCTCATCACTGAGCCGCACATGCATGGCAGTCATTCCCTTTTCTTGACTGACTAGAGGGACCGCTCCTCACTGATGGAGTCCAAGTATTGCCACGTGGCAAACGCCACCGCCTGAAAAGCAAAAAAGCATAGATCGAAAGGGATGGCCTGTGCCTGGATCCATCCATCCATCCGTCAACACGGACCTGCCCCACGGTTGTGGCAGTCGCGCCACCTGGTGTGTCGAGCAGGTTGAACAAGAGGCCGTCCTGTATCTGGAAAAGGCGCCCCGTGAAGCTCTGCCGGATGGCATTCACACGCACACACCCCTGCACACACACAAGCCATACGCACACCGTGTATCTGAATGAAGGCATTCCTCTCTCTCTTGCCTTCTCAAGGCACTCTTGCAGCAGCGCCAGCCTCTCGTGAAAGCGGGTGTCATCGGCAGACTTGAATGACGGGCAGCCGACAAAGTGCTGCAATGAGGCAGCTGCCCATTTCAGGCAGCCTTCCATCCCCAGCCCCGTTTCAGCTCACGTGCCAGTTGGTTTCGAAGACGTCGAGGCCCTTCTGGTTGGCATAGGTGAACACAGGCGCCGCCGAACCCCCCGTGAAGTCGTGCGCCGCCACCACAACGGGACTCTCGTACAAAGCCCTCGTCTGAACACGCACCAAAGCCGCTGGCAGGTCCCCCTTGTGTGGGTGCAGGTACATACCAGCTGCTCATCTGACATGCCATTCTCGTCATCGCTCAGCAGCGGCCGGCCGGCGAAGTGCCGATAGCTCCGCACTATAAGGTGCGGTAGACGGGCCGCACTCCCAGATGGTTGCGTTTGCTGAGCAGCCCCTGCTGGCCTGATTTGTACACACACACACACACACACATTTGTTTGTGCCGTCATGTGATTGATGTGTGCAGTACGCACTGTGCAGCAGATCTACCCACCTGTACGTTGTGATCTGGCGAAGCGCCCTCTTGACGCAATGGACGCCCGGCGCCGTCATATCGTCAGGCAGCCGTGAGCGTCATGTGCACCACGTGTGTCTGCTGCTCATCTGGCGGGATATGCCTGGAGGGCCTGGCAGCCTTCCTTGTCCTCTTTTCTCTTTCCTCCCCACATAAGCTCGCCCGTTGTGATCCGATCCGAAGATAGGAGAGTTTTTGTGGCGAGAACGCACGATAAGACAGCATGAGTGCTCTCCCGTGCTGTCTACGGCACCAGCAGGGGCTCAAAGGCGGAAACAATTCATCGCACACCGACCTCACTCAAGCAGCCTGCCTTCCTTCCTTCCTCAGCTTAATTGTGTTCACTCCTCGCACCTTCCCTTCGCGCCGTCTGACTCCCTCAGCACTCCACTTGGTCAGCGCCTCGTGCAGCTACAATGGCCCCTCGCACTTCGGTGGTCGCCCTCATGGCCTTCGTCGCCCTCGCCATCGCATCAGCAGCAAATCCCGCCATGAGAGGTACACACACACACACACACACACACGATGGTATGTTTGTCCTCTGGCTGCAGGTGTGCAGGAGAGAGAGGCCCACAGGCAGCTGCAGGGCGGTGTGGCGGGGTGCGTCTACATCTGCGAGGCAGACTGCGACTCTGACTGCTTGGGCCAAGGGGACGAGCCGCATCGTGAGCTCCAGGGTAAGTAAGACCACCCATCCATTCGTCCGTCCGTCTATTGATCGATCCATCCATCTATCATCCGGCCATGATGAAGGAATGGCATATATACGTGCGTGCATGGGTGCTGTCTTTCCTTCCTTCCTTTGACTGACATGCCTGCCTGCAGCCTGCGACACATGCTTCTGCGCCAGCGACCCCGGCCTCATCGTGTGCGGTCAGAATCCGTGCCCTGGTATGTCTGTAAGGGGGAGCCAGCGCTTTGGTTGGATGCTTGTGCGCCTGCATGCGTGCACAGCACG
>CDMY01000382.1:0-39799 GCA_001179505.1 Vitrella brassicaformis | reverse complement strand
GCCTGGCAGCCTTCCTTGTCCTCTTTTCTCTTTCCTCCCCACATAAGCTCGCCCGTTGTGATCCGATCCGAAGATAGGAGAGTTTTTGTGGCGAGAACGCACGATAAGACAGCATGAGTGCTCTCCCGTGCTGTCTAGGGCACCAGCAGGGGCTCAAAGGCGGAAACAATTCATCGCACACCGACCTCACTCAAGCAGCCTGCCTTCCTTCCTTCCTCAGCTTAATTGTGTTCACTCCTCGCACCTTCCCTTCGCGCCGTCTGACTCCCTCAGCACTCCACTTGGTCAGCGCCTCGTGCAGCTACAATGGCCCCTCGCACTTCGGTGGTCGCCCTCATGGCCTCGCCATCGCATCAGCAGCAAATCCCGCCATGAGAGGTACACACACACACACACACACACACCCACGATGGCATATTTGTCCTCTGGCTGCAGGTGTGCAAGAGAGAGAGGCCCACAGGCAGCTGCAGGGCGGTGTGGCGGGGTGCGTATACATCTGCGAGACAGACTGCGACTCTGACTGCTTGGGCCAAGGGGACGAGCCGCATCGTGAGCTCCAGGGTAAGTAAGACCACCCATCCATTCGTCCGTCCGTCTATTGATCGATCCATCCATCTATCATCCGGCCATGATGAAGGAATGGCATATATACGTGGATGCATGGGTGCTGTCTTTCCTTCCTTCCTTTGACTGACATGCCTGCCTGCAGCCTGCGACACATGCTTCTGCGCCAGCGACCCCGGCCTCATCGTGTGCGGTCAGAATCCGTGCCCTGGTATGTCTGTAAGGGGGAGCCAGCGCTTTGGTTGGATGCTTGTGCGCCTGCATGCGTGCACAGCACGCATGACGGCCTGTCGATTCGATCTGTCCTGTCCTGGTTGTGTGTCTGTCTGTCTGTCTGTCTGTGTGCAGGACGTGTCGACGGCGAGTGCCCCGGGGGAATGAAATGCTATGACGAGACGAGCTGTGGCGTCCGCCGCCTCGACGAGACCAAGTCGGTGCCGCATCGTGAGCTCCAGGGTAAGTAAGACCACCCATCCATTCGTCCGTCCGTCTATTGATCGATCCATCCATCTATCATCCGGCCATGATGAAGGAATGGCATATATACGTGCGTGCATGGGTCCATCTATCCGTACAATCCATTCGCTTATGTCCCTCTGTTGTGGGGATACTTTTCTTCAGAAATATGAGGTGGTGCATTGGTGGCGGCAGCTGTGGACATCGCTGCTGTGGCAGCTGCTGATCCGAGCTCACAGTTATGTGATGGTACACATTCTTCCATGGGGACGGCAGTAGAGAGGGAGGCGTCAGACGGACAGACAGACAGTTTGGTGCAAGTGAGGGATGACAGGCGCATGTATGTGTGTATGCCGTGGTTTGGTTGGCGAGACGGGCCAGCACTTTTTGCATTGCCCTTTGGCGCGCTGCGGCGCTTTTTGCTCTTTTGTCCTGCTTTTTGCTCTCTGCTGTGTGTGTGTGTGTGTGTGTGTGTGGATGTAGTGCATGCAAGGGTACTGCCAGGTATGTGAAAAAGGTGGGTGGACCGCACGTCATGTGTGCGTCAGAAGGGAAATTCTGTACGTCTGCATTTACTCAACCCAATGAGTCAAGACGCATTGCCCTAAATGTCTGCCTGTTCGTCTGTCTGCCTTTGCATCATGTGCCGACCGACCACTGCTGCCATGCTGTAAGTGCAAACGTCATTAGTGTCCATTCTCTCTACACAGGAAGGGCACCCTCGCTTGTTTTCCTCCTACCCCAACTCACTCCAAGATCTGCGGCAAGGAACTCATCGCTGAGGCCTGTTTGCGGCCTGCGCACTTCATTTGCGGTCCGGGCATCGTTTACGACCATCCGTCGGCCTGATAATCCACGGGGAAGACTCAGAGGCCTTCTCCGACACCAATTGTTCGGCACATCGCTGCTCTCGTAGGATACGTCGTGGGATGGCGACTTCTTGAGATGAAAAGCCCTTGCAGCGTTCGTCGTCTGGCCCTGCTGCTGCTGGCTTCCCTTTGCCATTTTCCTCCCGCGGCCCTTGCGCTTGCAGATTCTGGTGCAGACCTCAACCTTCAAGCGGCTTCCAGCTGTTCGGTGCAGCAGGGCCCGATCAACATCCAGCCGCCCTTTGTGCCGGAGGATGGCCAGCTGGTGCTCGACTACGCCCCAACCACCCTATTTGCTGTGCAAAATGACGGCAGCGGGCTGCGGCTGACCGCGCCCTCTTTCGGGGGCCTGATCTACAAGGGCGAGCAATTTGCAGCGCTGTTCGTCGATATCCATTCGCCGTCGCAGCACACGCTGGGAGAGAGCGCTCAGCGGTTCCCTCTGGAGGTGGTCATTGCCCACAGGGGCACTTCTGGCCGCACACTGGGGGTGTCGCTGCTGTTCAAGGCCGGGGAGACTGACAGCCATCTGATGCGGATGGTCCTCGACCACACCCCGGCTGTCTACGGCACGGTGCTCCCTGACGGCCAGGCGCCCTCTGTGGCTCTCGACATGGCCACTTACCTCGGCAACTCGTCCAACTACTTCGCCTACGCGACGCCCGGGAACACACAGTGCCTCAGCAATGCAGCGGACACTGTGCGGCTGGACCAGCGGATTGTGCTGACCAAGATGAAGAGGATGTCGCATGACCAGCTGAACCAGCTGCGGCGAATGGTCCCATCCATTGCGACGGCAGGGCAGCCCACTCAGCAGCGGCTGCCCGCCACAGTGATATACTCGTCTGTCGCACGGGAGAAGGTGCCTCGAGTGAGCAATACCCACCCACTACCCCTGTTGGCGCAGCGGCGCAATGTCTATGCTCCCCACTCGCCCAGTGACTACCAGCGATATGTGGCCGGCCTCCAGCAGCAGTATGCCGAGTACGAGAGGGCCCCGCAGCAGAACGAGGCGGCCATGGTGCCGGCATGGAACCAACAGCCACAAGAACACCCACAACAACAGCCACAACAGCCACCGGCAGCCCGTCTGAAGTCAACGGCCACATCAGGTGTGCAGCAGCTGCGCCGGGGGGCGGGGGAGGGGGGCGATATGGCGCTGAGGATGCTGCAAGACTTGGAAAAGGTCAATGAGAGGAAGCCATGGAAGTCGTCTGTCATGTCTGTGTGTGGTGTTGTGGCTGGCACTGGCTGGCTATCCTTATGTATGCAGCGCGAGGGCTGGTTGGAGGTGCGCGAGGCGGCCCTGGACAGCCGAGAAGCAGACCTACTCAATCTGCAGCAGCAACTAGCACGCGTCGGTGCCTTCCCCCATCCCCCCAGACACACACACACACACACAGAGAGAGAGAGAGAGAGAGAGAGGGAGAGGAAACAAGCAAACAGCAGTTCTCATTTATTGATCCATCTTGAGTTGACTTCAGGAGGAGCAGACCATCTCTGACATCCTGGCTGACTCCACCAACCATAATCTGACACATCTACTAACCCCACCCAGACAATCGCCCCCTCACCCGGTGAGACGCGGTATTCAGAACAGAATGGCGCAGCCACAGGCGGCCCTGGTAGGCAGTGCGACGAGCAGCAGTCTGCGGGAGGCTGCTCAAGACCTGGGGTATCGTATTAAGGGGGACAACAGGGGCGGGGAGGGAGGAGGGAGTATACAAGACGACGGCAGAGATCAGGAAGTACCCTTGCAAGGAGACCGAAGCATTCCAGTCAGTGTGTTCAGATGTTCCCTGTTTGTTTCTGCAGCAGTCGTCTGTGCCCGACGCCCGTGAGTTTGTGATGTCCTCCTCCTCACGCCAACGACAGCGACAGCGACAGCAACAAGAGCAAGACGAAGATCTGGAGGTGGGAAGGGCAAGAGGAGACACGCATGGCATGTGACATCCCACTGTGTTGTTTGTTGTCAGGTCCCCCTGGTGCAGCAGGGGACGGCCGTCGACCAGACAGCCTTCGTCCAGCCCAATCCGCAGCCCCGCCTGGTGCCGCTGCAGTACTCGCCACCTCCCACACACAGGACTTACAGAATAGTCACGGTCAGACAGACATACGCACACACCCTTTCACATTTACACCCTGCTCGAGAGAGACGGATGCATGTGTGTGTGTGTGTGTGTGTAGAACACATTGGGCCCATTGCCGGGAGAGCAGGGGACAGACGGAGCCACTGACGAGGGCACGGACGCTCCCGCTGCATACGACAACCAGCAGGCACAGGCAACTGTCGAGGTACACACATCTGTGTGGATGGCGTGTGTGAGCGCGTGTATGTGTGTGCTGCCCTCCGATTGCAGGTTGATGAGGATGGTAGCAGTGAGAGTGGCATGACGGCTTTGCTGCAGACGGCGGCCGAGAAGGGGACACACACAGTGCAGCTGCCAAGATAGAGGTGGGTGGATGGTGGTCTCAGATCGAATCGACAAGTAGGCCGAGACTGCGGACTCTTATCGCATCGACATGTCGTGTGTTTGAATGAGTCAACGAATGGTGGTTGTGTGGCTGCCTCGCATGATGGGAATGACACACACACGCACACGCGTGGATGGTTTAGACAAGGTAGGTAGACGATGCGTTCAAACACATACACCACATAGATAGATGTGGTGGATGAGTCCACACACATACACAAACGCATTTAACGCACACGCAACACGTACAGCCTCATACAGAGAGCGTGGCACGCAATTGTCAGTCGGGTGCACGGAAGGAATATCACTCACGGAGCTCAAAAACGGTCAGAGCGGCCCCTCACACACACACACACACACACAGAGAGAGAGAGAGAGAGAGTCTCGCCAGCACTTGGCTGCTCAGACGACAGGACATCGGCTGACCACTCACACTCACACACGAAGGTATGAAGACACTCGACAGTCAGTGAGATATAGCAAGATTGTCGGGATGGCTGGCTGGCTGGACGGACGGACGGCATACAGCTGCGGCTCGTAGGCTGCTCACACAGGCGACCAATCGTGTCTGCGTGCGCTGCCCACAATCCAGTGCCGAATGCCACCACATCGCGCAGCCGCCAGGACAACGCACACATCGCGCAGCCGCCAGGACAACGCACAAACACGACGATAGCAACGTCATCTATCTACGGCTCTCTGTTTGCTGTCAGTCAGACCAGGGGAGCTGAGGCCGAGCTCATCCCATCTGAAACCACCCAGCCAGCCAATCGCCCACCCCCTCTCTCTCCCACACCCTACGAACCAACGGGCCAGCGAACGCAGAGGGCCACAGACATAGCGAGGGAGGCAGGGAGGGAGACAGCCAGCCGTGAAGGCGGAGGGGTCGCTCGCTCGCTCGCACTGAAAAAACCCGAGGGAGCCGATACGAGCGTATCGAGACGACCAGACAAACAAACCTCCACCGATCCCCCGGCTGGCCGGCCAGCGGATACGGACGTACACATGTCCGATAGAAACAAACGGCACGCACCCCACACGACAGACACCACACGTGTCAGTCAGCCCTTGTCTGTCTGTCTGTCTGTCTGTGAGTGCATCATCCATCAGTTCTCCTGTCTGTCTGCGGCTAAAGCTATGGCTCTCCCTCCTTGGTATTGCCAGGCGCGTCACCGTCGCTCTGCCTGCCACCCCCACCACCACTCCCCCCACTGCCGCCATATCTGCTGCTGCCCGGCTCGCTGACCTGCCGCCGGGGGTCTCTTGGCGGCGTCTCCACATCGATGAGCCGCGCCCTGTCGTCCTCCCGGCTCGAGCCATTGCTCTCCTGCAGGTGTCCGTCGCCGTTCATGTCTGGGGGAGTGGTCTGCGGCAGCGATGTGCCGGCCTCCGTGGCGGCCCTCTCTCGCCGCGCCGTCAGCTGGGCGGGAGTGGAATAGGTGGTGGGCAGCTTGGGCGGCACAATGATCCGGGGGGCCTGCTCGGAGCTCGCCGTCATCACCTATGTGATGGGATCACACACAGACAGACACACACATGGTGAATTGGATTGTGCAGTGCATTCATCGCTGGTGTCCTGTCGTGTGGTGTGGTGTGGTGGGCCACATTGGCTTACCAGAGGCCCGTGTGCGGGGGAGTCTGCTGTGACTTCGATCTGTGTGTCGCGGCCTCGTCGGTTGGGAGTGGGGTAGGGCAGGGGTGTGTGGATGTTGGGCAGGTCCGCTGGGTGAGCCAGCTCCATGTGCGTCAAAAACGTCTGGCGGTCACAGCACAGCAGGTCAGGTGGGTCAACGTTGGGGTACGGTGCACATGTGTCTTGGCTGTCTGTCTGTGTCAGTCAGCTCTCCGCTCCCACCTTCTTCGTCAGAATGCCTTCGAGCTTGCCGTGCCGCGTCAGCAGACAGAACCTACACACACACACACACACACACGTGTGAGTCAGTGGATGATGTGTCCCCACCACCTACATCGCATTCACCTGAGTCCGAGTTGCCTGAACATGTTGTATATCTGTCCGAGTGGCGTCTCAGGCACCAGCTGGATGATGTGCTCGTCCACTATGTCGCTCAGGTCCACAAACGGCTCCCCGCCATAGCTCACCAGGTCCTCAGCCGTGGGCAACTGGCGGGGCGACGGCGTCATGACCACACTCGCCGCCCGACCCGCAAAACTCACCGACAAAGGGGTCGCGCCCGCCGCGGCTGACACACACATCAATGAATGAAGATGGCCATTGGTTGGTGGTTTGGCTGCTCGCTGACAGACTCACCTCTCGCCCTCGCCCTAGCGGCTGACATCATCCCGAGTACCCGTGAGTACTTGAGGAATCTGCACATGGTGGTGCCGCGGACCTCGGGGTTCTCGAGTGCCTTGTCGAGTGCGTTGGCGAGGTCCTTGGAGGCGATGTAGCCCAGGAGGATCATGTCCTTGCGCGTGCTGACCAGAGGATATCCGCTGAAGCTGTACCTGCGCACACAGACACACACAAGCATGGGACGTGGGTATCCGTGTCTGCTGAGACTGTAGTGGGGGGGTGGGGCGGCTGACCTTGTCAGTTTTTGCTGGAGGGATGCGATGGTGTTGCCCTCGAGAGTGATGACCACCAGCCGGTCCTCCATTATGTCACACGCGCGAGCCGTGAAGGTCACCTGCACACAAACACCATGCCATGCGCACAGACGGATGGGAGCTGTGTGTGTGTGTGTGTGTGGTTTGGCTGTTACGTCAGCTGACGACTCCAGGTAGGGGTATCCCTTGAGCCGGATGTAGCAGTCGTATACGCCCGGGAAAAAGGCGTCGCCGACCCATTTGGATATCATGACCGATATCATGAACGGCACAATGTAACTCAGACCGCCCGTCAACTCAAACATTATCACAACCTGCACACACACCAAGACAAGGCAAGACACACACACATGTGCGGTGCTGCCTCTCTGATGGGATGGATGGATGGATGGTTTGTGTGGGTGCGATGGATGCGCGTGTACCTACCAGTGAGATGGTCATGCGGGTGACGCCGCCGAGCATGGCTGCCGCCCCCACCATGGCGTAGATGCCCGGCTGGATGCACTTGTGGCACTCCTGGATCAGCGGGATCGCGTTGTTCAAACGAATCATCAGCAGACCCACCAAACGACCGAAACACGCACCGATCTGCTCCACAAGACACACACACACAAGTGGGTAGGTATCCCATCACACGGATGCGCGTGTGGGTCCCCCCCGTCCCGCAGGCAGGCTGTCTGTACGGTGAGAGAAGGGATGAAGAGCCCCGCCGGCACTGGGCTGCCGAAGGTGAAGACGGCCTGGACGAACCTCAGCACCATGACGGCGAAGAGCGAGAGAAAGATGCCCCAGTCCACGTCATATTCGGTGAAGCTGTCAGTGCTCTTGGAACACATTGAGAACATGTCTGGGTTGTCCGTCGACCCACACCGCCCGAACAGCTGCTCCAGCAGCACACTGGCGGGGCCGCGCATCATGGGAAGGAGGTAGTTGATGACGGCCGTGCAAAGAGTGAGGATCATCATCTCTAGGACAGGGCTGGCCTGGATGGTGGGGTTGTTGCGCTTGCTGGCCGACCAGCGGATGTTGAGGTGGATGAACAGCGCGCCCAGCAGCCCGCCCATCAGACCCAGCAGGGCGAATGGGATCAGCTCGATGATCTGATAAGTCCTGCAGACAGACACACGGAGAGAGAGATACCACAGACACGCAAACATACACACGGTCCCTCTCTCTCTCTCTCTCCCCTTGCTGTTTTCTGACTGACCCGAGCAGCGAAATGTAGTCGATTTGGAACATTGTGAGGGCCCCGGTGCTCCTTGGGTCGATCCACTTGAGGGTCAGGGCGGCCACCACCGCACAAAAAAAACTCTTCCACAGCGTCTTGGGCGGGAAGTAGGTCGACACCTCCTCGAGCGAGAACAACACGCCGCCGAGGGGCGCCCCGAAGGCCACCGACACACCTGCCGCGGCTGCAGCTGAGATGAGCTCGCGCTTCTTCATCTCGTTGTCGTGATACTGCATGGCAGACACAACACAACACAACACACTCAAACAGAAACTGCATACCATATGGACTGCTGGGTGCGGTGATCGGGTACGGTACCTTGAGCGAGAGTCTGGAGAGAAGGTTCGCCCAGCAGCAGGCCACGTGGACGAGCGGGCCCTCCTTGCCGAGCGCCAGGCCGCTGGCCACGGCGAGCCCCAGCCCCACACACTTGATGGCCAGCGTCCAGGCCCCCAGAGTGCCCTTCATCACGAAGCCGCCCAGGATGGTCTTGACCTCGGGGATCCCCGAGCCCGACGCGGCCTTGGCGTATGAGCGGACGAGCCAGGCGGCAATGCAGGCCATGACGATGGCGATGATGACGTACACGAGGTAGTCGGCCAAGTAGGCGGCCAGGTAGTTGTGTTCGTTGATGCCCAGGACTGTGGCCCAGGAGAGCCAGGAGGTGTGGTCGAACTCGTTGGGGTGGTCGTGGTGGTCGATGACATCCTCGCTCTCCTTCAGACAACGGTTGTGCGCGAAATCTACCGCAAAATCACTGCCGCAACAATACCTAACACACACGAGCCACACAGACCAGACACACACGAGAATCATGACATGGCCGCCTGCCTCTCGATAGATAATATATCTTGTGTGGCGCCCGGGCGGGGGCTACCTACCTGCGATCCATCCAGAACATGCCTCGGCAGATGCCGATCCTGAGGTCAGCAAAGTACGCCCCGGCCACCTCGATGTAGGCGGCGCTCACGGCAGCCATGAAACCAATGGCCGCGCAGAAGATCCAGCCCTCAGCCTTGACCAGGTACACTCGGCAGGTGGCACAGAAGCCCTGGAAGTGCTCCAGCTCCTGCTGACGCCGCGCATAGGCCACTCTGTCGTGTCGCCAGTCGACGGTGGCGAAGTCCTGTGAGCTGGTGCGGGTGGGAACGTGCGCCTCCTCCTCGTGGTGATAAAACATCTCGCGGATGCGGGGCGAAGTGGTCGGCGATACGCGGTCGGCCCGCAGCACCGAGTTCACGAAGTGCTGCCGCCACTGGCCGACGGCCGCCTGTGTGGTGGACCGAGGCAGCATCTCGGCCGTCTCCTCTTCGTCCATCGGCGGCTGCGGCTCATCTGGCTCCAAACCCGGGCGACCGATCTGCCCTTCGGGACCGATATCAGTGGCAGAGAGGGGGAGGGGGGAGCGAGCAGTGGGGTCGCCGTGCTCGCCAGGGGGGGAAGTGTCCGTCATCATGGCGGGAGCGCCCAGCGATTGGGGGGCTGGAGTGTGACGACCCTGCTGTTTGTCTTGCTCGTCGGTGTCTGAGTCGCTGAGGGTGATCAGACTGTCGTAGTCTTTGCGATTGGCGGGCCGGGGGGCGTGGCGAGTTGTCGAGCGTGTGGAGCGTTGGGTCTGGCGAGAGTGTGTAGGTAATACGTCGGACTGGTTGTCGTTGTCCTGGCTTGTCCGCAGCAGGGGACGGTCACTGTCCATAAGCTGAGGTGAGAGGCCTCGCCCGCGGGCATGCTGCCTCCACGTCTTCATCCAAGCAATAACACACACGAGTCACGCCGGCCAGTGACACCCCTGCAATAGTGGCCAATCAGAGCCGTCCACAAACACGCAAACACACAAACACGCCACACAGAGATGAGAGTGTCTGATTCACACCCGCACTCAGCGAGGCGGCCTTCTCTCTCTACGCTGTTGCGTGTTATCTTACGCATGTCGACAGATGGCTCGCGTGACAAGGTAGGACAGGAAACCTCCACCTCGTTCTCTCTCCCCTCAGAGCAACTCAGAAAACGCACCTTTCCGATGCGCCTGAGCGATTTCTTGAGCCGCTCGCGACCGTGTGAGTGAAGGAAAGGCCAATCACGCGCAAGAGCTCCTTCCCCTTTTGTGTGCTAAGCTCGCAGATGCTCTGCGACAGCTCGCAGGAAACAAAGGTGAGGAAAGGAAAGGACCGCGCGAAGGCACGATCGGTGCATTATTCCTATCTCTTTGTTCTTTCAGATCTCGTACACGCGGCGAGTGCACACGGAACTGACATGGGAGCCGCTGCGGCGGGCAATTGGAGCGGGCGCTTTTCCCTCATCTGCCTCGGCGCCCTGTCAGCCGTCATCGCCAGTCTGTTCAGCACCCATGTGCTGCCAAGATGGAGGAGTATCGTCGGCCAATCGACCTCCCTTGCAACGCCATTCGATGCACTGCGTACGGCAATGGGAGCCAACGACGGCCACATCAGTGCCGCCCTCACTTTATTGGATGGCTCTGAGGGGCAGCGCGGCCATCGAGGGATTGTGGCCAGTCGGGCAATAGCGGCCAACGAGGTGCTGTTGACCATCCCACGCAAGGTGATGCTGACGGGCTCGGCAGTGGAGGGCATCCACCCGCTGGTGGCGGAGGTGCAGAAGATCCCCGGCCTGCATCTGAAGCACAACGCGCCCCTGCAGGCCTTCATGGCTCTCGCCCTCGATCACATCGACACACACGGCACAGCCGCCCCTCTGTCCGTCATCTCGGGCACTAAGGAGGTACATTCTCTGTGGGAGGCGTGGCTGAAGCTGATCGCCTCGCTGCCCACCCCTCCGCTACCCGCCATAGCTGCCGGCAACCACACCGACGCGGCGCCGCCCCTCTATGCCTCCCCATCCCTCCTGGCCACCCTTGCGGCCAAGCATCGGAGTTTCTACGCCCAGGACCACAGGAAGATTTTGGCCAACGTGGATAGGCGGATTCTCGGGCCGAGGTTTGGCCTGGAGTCGTTCATGCGGGCGACGGCACTGCTGCAGTCGCGGAGCATGGCTGTGGCAAATGGGTTGGGTGATGTGGTCCCGTGTGGCGCTGACCTGCTGAACCATGCGCCATCGAGATTCGCAAATGCCCGCTGGCAGTTTGATGCCGTCGTCGACTCGCTGCAGGTAGACAGACAGAGAATGACCGCATGGATGATATGGGGCTGGCTGATGCTGGGCGTCCGTCAATGTGTGCCATCGATGTGTGGTGTGTGTACACACGGTCAGGTGAATGCGAGCCGTGCGATTGCTGCGGGTGAGGAGATCGTCATCTCGTACGGCGACCGGTCAAACCCTCAGCTGTTCCTCAGCTTCGGATTCACCCTGCCGCCCACACTTGAGCCTTTTCAGACGTTCAAAGCCGGGACCGCTGCAGCACTGCACAAGTGAGGGAGACAACAAATGCACACACACAGGGGAACCGCACACAGAGTGCAGCTCACGCATGTGTGTGTGTGTGTGTGTATGTGTGTGTGTGCAGATGGGAGGAGGGTGCGGCGATCGATCCGTCCTGCAAGGTTGGCGTGGTGGAGCTGTCCACTGGCGGGCCCAGAGACGAATTCACAAAGCTCAACGCACACCTCAACGCACACAAGAAGGTGACTGACAAGACAACAGACAGCGCTCGCCCGACGACCGATTGATTCATTTTCTGTCTCTTCCTTCTCTTCCTTCTCTTCCTTCTGTTGTCTGTCAGGGCTCAGCGTGGCTCGTGTGGGAGGCGCTGCTGACCCGCTTCCAGCGCGAGTACGAGAAAGACCCCCTCCTGAGGCCAGCCATGGAGCAGCTGAGGGCCAACCGGCAGGCACACAAGGATTCGCCCATTTGGTGGTCGGCTGCCAAGAGGTCTGGTGATGGCAAGACCTTCGACTGGGACAGGGGCGTCGATGTGTCGGTGGTCGATGCGCCGTCAGTGGAGCACACGCATGCTGTGGTGAGAATGAGATGATCGAGGGATGGCAGAAAGGTGGGCTGGCTGGCTGTTGGACCTATATGCTTGCTTACTCGTGTGCGCAGCGTGTGAAGATGTCTGAGTATCTGTGCGTGACGGCACACTTGGAGGCCATCCAGATGCACAAAGGTAGGTTGGGCGGCCTGCTGATGGACAGACGAGTGGGTGTGGTGATCCCCAGCTGTGTGAGTCATGCATGGTGTGTGTCATGTGTCAGGTGTGTTGGTTGACGGCGATGTGTGGGAGATGAGCAGGAGGCTCAAGGAGTGGCTGTCACGAGCGCTCGACGCTCAGTTCAAGCCCTAGCCTCTCTCTCTCTCTCTCTCTCTCTGTCTCTCTGTCTGTCTGTACGTCTGTGTCCATCACCAATTAAGTCGTTCATCCAGACAGTCTGGAAATGTGCGTGTGTATGTGTGTATAGATCGTCGTCTGTGTCGGTTGATGTCTTGTACAGCCAGACGTAGCTATGAACGCTGAATGCAATGCCATGCAAGCAATGCTCTCCTTCATTGATTCAGGAGATGAAAAAGAGCGCGGTCCACCCCATGCACCGCCCATCCATCCATCCATCCATCCATCTGCTCAGCCGCTCAGTTCGGTGACCCATGCTTGATCCACACATAACATACATGCAGGTCATTCCTCCTGCAGGCAGACAGACAGACAGCTGATGTGCTGTGCTGTGTTGTGTTGTGTGCGTTGGGCGTGTGTGCAGACGTGGGGGCACCGTCTCGCGCTTGCAGCGCTTTGTCAGGGCGCTGTCGTCTACGGCGCCGCACGAGTAGCCCTGCCCCTCGGCACAGGCAAAGAACGTCTTGGCACTGACCCAATGTTCGTGCTTCGGGGGCGTGAGTGAGGCGAGGAATCTGCAAACAAATAAACAGACAGACATACAGACAGACAGACAGACACTTACGCGAGGAAGAAACTAGCAAGGTGAGCTCTGGTCTGTCTGTTTGTCTGTCTGTCTGTCTGTCTGGGTTGGTAGGGCTGACCTCTTCCAGTCGGCGACTTCTCTCGCTTTGTCATTGTTGGTTGCGAGTTTGCCCTTGAGCTCTCCCGCCACATCAGACTGGAAGACGTACACCACGTACCGATGCTGTCAGAACCCATGGACAGGAGAAAAGAGAGTGAATGGGGATGTCTTCTGCCTGTCTGTCTGTCTGTCTGTATTACGGTGCCGCTGGGTGGACTGGGTCCCTTGTATGGGATGACCTGACAGCCGAAGGCGTGCTGGTCACCAAGAGACACCGCCTTGCTGCCCTCGGGGCAACCTGCAAACCAACCCAACACAACCAACCAACCAACCAACCATGAGACCTTCTGGAAGGAGACACGTACGCTTCGCTCACTCTGGCGCTCCTTTTCGCTCATGTCTGTGACGAGCCAATGAACCCACCCCTGGTTGCCCGCCGGTGCCTCACAGCCGTGGGGCTGCAGCCAGGAATCACACAGAGACACACACGCGGTCTTACGGTCTTAATCAGTCGGGTGTTTTGTCTGTGTGTGGTGCTGGCCGCAGGTCCACTGACCGCGTCAAGGTCCAGCACGAGCATTGCGTCGCCCTCGAGTGATTTGTCACCCGTCGTACGAGACTCCTGCACCCCTGCCTTGGCAGCGGCCGCTTCGCTCAGAAGCTCTGCGGGCGCTGAAAATGCATGGATACGTACATTTGGCAATGCATGATCTGCAGATGGGAGGTGCGCAGGACCTGTGAGGTTCGTTGCACTGTCGGTGACTGTGGAGTGGAGGTGGATGTCCTTGGCAACTCCAGCCATTGCAGATGACACAAAAACAAAGCCCAACACGGCAGCGACGCCACACATGATGCACACAGACCAGCCTAAGGCACGACCGAAGGCTTGTGTTTCCACGACCGACGAAGGACTCGCGATCGCCCCCCAAAGCCCCCACTCAGTCTCTCCCCTCTTCCCCTTTTTTCCTCCTTCCCCTCCTTCCCTTCGCTCAACTCGCCCGCCATCTCGGGTGCAGTTGCTTCTGCGCGTGGATGGACACATGTATGAATGAATCAGAGCATTCAGGAGTACATGTATGCGTCAAGCACTTAGAAAGTCCGTGAAGCCTTTCAACAAGAAGACAAGTCATGCAACGAAGTCCCCGTCTTCTTCCTTCCCCCACGTCTCTTGCCTTTCCCTCGCCCCTTCTTGCCACCTTTCCTCGCCCCACCGCGACCAGCCGCAAGCCCTTTCCCACCCCTCCCTCCCCTCACACCACCACCCCTCCCCCTCCCACGCACAGCTGCTCGCCTCTCCGGCTTCGCGGCCTCAGAGTCATCGCTGCTGGGACCCTTCGCATCCTCCATGAGCTCGTCATCGCCATCAGCTGCCGTCCCTCTGTTGGTGCTGGACGATGTGCGGCGGATGGGGCGGAAGTCGGGCTTGTCGCTGTCAGCACGGTGGCGGCCGCCACTGGGGTCGCCGCTCGTCTTGAGCAGGGGGTTGGACGCAGCAGGGGCCGACAGGTCGGTCAGCTCAAGGGGGGGCTGGCCGCGGTTCCGCTCCAACTCCTGCTGGATGAACTGCTGGGCGCGCTGCATACACGCCCCACCACACACAGACCACACACACACGACTGGTTGATGGATTCCATTGCAAAGCGCCTCTCTCCCTCTCCCCGCCCTCCCGTGTGTGTCGTGTCGCCCTCCCTGCCCACCTCCTGGCGCTCGGTCTCGGGCAGTGAGTAGAGGAAGGTCTTCTGGAAATGCGAGCGGCACTGCTTGTGCGTACGAGTACCGACTTCAGCTGCACACAACACACACCCACACACAACCAGACGAGCATACCACACCACACAGTGACTGACCCACGACTTCCTCCGGTCAGGTCAGATGCATACCTGCCACCTGAACCCAAGAATGTCCATATTTGGCGAATCCGACAAAGAAGTTCCACTTCTCGGCCACCGACCACGCCCCCGTGGAGGGCGGACCGCCACTGCGCAACCTATCAGAAGCCTTGCGCCTGTGAGTGTGAGAGGGTCGCGGGATGGGCATCTCCGGCCGATACTCCTCCTCGTCCATGGCGTCATGCAAGGCTTCCTGCTCAGGCATGGCCATTTCCCCCCCGCTATACATCGTCGCCGAATGAGCCAGCACCAGCGCCTCGTCCGGGTGCTTCATCACGGCACCAGCCGCCGCCGCCGCCGCCGCCGCCGCATCCATAGGGGGATGCTCGACGGGGGGATAAGCACCCTGCTCAGCCATCACGTACGCTCCAACTCCTGCTGGATAAACTGCTGGGCGCGCTGCACAGACGCCACCACACACAGACCACACACACGACTGGTTGAGGGATTCCATTGCAAAGCGCCTCTCTCCCTCTCCCCGCCCTCCCGTGTGTGTCGCGTCGCCCTCCCTGCCCACCTCCTGGCGCTCGGTTTCGGGCAGTGAGTAGAGGAAGGTCTTCTGGAAATGCGACCGGCACTGCTTGTGCGTACGAGTACCAACTTCAGCTGCACACAACACACACACACACACAACGACCACACAGTGAAGCGTGCACTCCCGGTGCAAGTGGGTGAGACACGACTTCCTTCGGTCAGACTCAAACGTTGACAGCTCAGGCAGCCCTGCCTCTCTAATCTGAACGCCTCTCTGTCTTCCTGGACCATTGGACCGTCTCTCAACTCCCCCCGATCCCTTGTCGACCGTATCGCCGATCCCTTGACGATCGTACCTTCCAATGTCCGTATTTGGCGAATCCGACAAAGAAGTTCCCCTTCTCGGCGGCAATAGAGTCCAAGAAGTTGCCCTCGATAGCCGGCGGCAACTTGAAGAACAAGGAAGCGGAACACCCCAACGCCGATACGATACCCGTCAATTGACCACAACCGAGCTGGTGCCGACCGCTAACGCAGCTCCACCAGACGCAGTGGCGCACCTTTCCTGCGTTCCTCGTCCACCCGCCACCCCCCAAACCCTTGACCCTAAACCCTGCTGTTTCGTCCTGTTTTCGTCAGAGGCAGTAGCAGAGACGGCTGGGAAGGGCTGTGAAGGCCAACCACTGGCTTGCCAAGTCGTCGTTCATCCATCCCTTCATCTGCAAGGGGGAGTTAACTCAACGCGAAGAGCGCTTTGTCGGAGGATGCAGACCGAATGGGACAGCCTGCACAGCACCAGATCTATCATCGGGGACTCAGGCGCTCCTTCAGCCTTTTGTTCCTGTACCTGCACATCGGCCTTTCCCACGGCTACTTCAGCTTCAGCCCGTGCCGCCGACGCTCATCGTTCCCCTCAGCCTTGTGCAGAAGGCATCTACGACTCGTATGTCAATCGGGAAACACGGCTTCGCAACCGCCTTTGGCCAGCTATGACATCAGAACACAACATAGAGCGGCGCGGCGGCAGCCACCCGGGAGTAAGATGGGTCAGCGCAGTCAGCAGAGAGGGGCTGACACGGCTAAGGAGGGTGATGGGGCGTGGGGAGGTGTGCTGGAGATCGGCTCTCGAGGCATCCGACTCATGACAATACGTGACCCTCACGCTGTCCTGGACGAAGTGAGGGGCATATGGAGGTGAGCCGAAGTGAACGATGCAAGCGCCCAGCGCATGTGTGTTGTTTGTTGTTGTGCGTCCAGGTCGTCCAGGTCAGGCGAGAATATGACGTATGGTGGTCGTGAATCGATGAAGGAGACGGTCCTCCTGAATACCCTCTCCATATTCCGTGAGGGGCCTGACGCTGCTTATGTCAACAGCAAGAGATGGCGCTTGCAGCGGAACACCCTTGTCAACAAGATCCAAAAGATGCTCCGGACACATCGCGAGCTGTGGGGTCTGCGGCCAGAGGTGAGAAACCAAGAAGACAGACTGACACAAACAAACGTGACATACCATCGCCAGACACACATCGCCATTTTGGCTTTCTGTTTTTCCCTCTAATCTAAGCGAGTGCTGGCCTTTGCCACAGGTGACCTGCGGTGCACCGTGGATCTGTTCAAAGACTTTGCCGACGTTGCACGAGGCAGGCTCGGCCTGACGGTCTTCCGCCTGGCACCGACGCTCGAGGCAAGACTTTCGGCGTGTGGCTTCCTCACCGCCGCCCTCAACGACTCGCAGCACTCCGACGTCGATCACATGGTCACTGTAGACATGGGTGGATCGACTCTGGACTATTGTCTGCTAACGAGGCGACAGGACGAGGGAGAGATCGCGAAAGACAAGACCTGGGAGAGCACCCTTGACGGCTCCAGCATGCTGCTGAAAAGGAAGATGACGCCTGACGGCTGGCAGATTGCGGCGGAGGGCAGCATAGCTCTAGGCTTCTACCGCAACATCTGGAAGACGATTCTTGGTGCCATCCTGGCGGACCCCTCTATGGATGCCCGGACCGTCGTGCGGTTGGCGGAGTCGCTTTGCCATGAGCATCTCGACAGCTACTTCTCGACCCACGGCCTGCCCTTCCCCTACAACTACCCCGCTGCTGAAAACGACACATTGTCGACGGGATGGGTGTGTTGGGGGGGCACGTACCTGGCACGCATTGACAAGCGCCCTCTGTGGACGAGGGGCCATCTGGTAGACCTTTACGAAGCAGACAAGAAAGAGTTCCTGGCGAGTGGCGACTCCCTCCTGGCCGAGGTGAGACTGGTCGAAGGCAGGGGCCATGCGTGGACGGCCCCGGCCGTCTACAAGAAGGACCGTGGTCTGCAAAGCGCCCTCCTGTAAGTGAGCGACAATCAAGGACACGCGCACTCCACTGACAGTGACTTGTATTTATTACATGGATGTGTGTGTTTGCGATTCCAGGAGGCTGGTGTCACTGCATGTGGCGGCCAAGCTGTGCGACGTCTTCGCGTGCCAACGTGTCTTCGTGCAGAGGATTCTGCTGCGGCATGTGGTGGCTGCCCTTCACTCTGCGGGGATGGGTAGCATTCGGCGTGTCATCAAGCGCCAAGAAAGGCGCTATCTGCAGACCAAACGGAGGGCAAGGAAGCAGCGAGAGGAGGGGCTGGGTAGATCTGTGCCAGCAGAAGAGACAGTAGACACGTAGAGAGACTCGGACAGATCTGCAATGTCTGCAAGCTCAGGCGAGATGATGACCATCTGTTCGTCCCTCACTCGGGACCACACACGCCTCGTCGTAAACCATGATCCGCCGCATTGAGCGGAGGGATTCCCGCCGCACCACCACCGGTGCATCCTCCCCCACTGCATCCCTCGGCACCCAACTAACGCAAACCCTCCGCATCACAAAGACCACTCCCGCCCTCCTCACGGGGATCTATTCCGGCAGTGCGAAATGGAACATCAAGGCAGCCACATCCATGGACAAGGCTGGCCGCGCCCTCGAGGCTGCCCTAGTACCCAGCCTTGTCAAGGGCGCCTCGAGGCAGTTTCCTCCCAAGGGCAGCTCTCGACTGGTGTCGCGCGAGGGGACACGTGTGAGTTTCAGCGAGGGGCTGCTTGCACTGCAGGACCAGATGCACCACGCGAGGATGCAGCTACAGTTATTCGATGGCGTCATGGTGAGACACCCCGAGTCCCAAGAGACAGTTACGCCAGTGCCGGCCAAGGTGCAGAGGGCCGAGACGAGGAGAGCGTCGACATCGGTGCCGTGGGGCTATGGGTCTGAGGATGACCTGCCCATGCCCGTTCTCGAGGGAGGGACCAAGAAACTGCAGAAGGTGCTGGGCACCAAAATCCTCAAGACGAAAGACAGGTGACGACGCCAGCCATGCAGTGCAAGGAGCGTCTCTCTCTGTTGATCTGCATCATGCAGGGTGGCCAACGATGAAGAGAGGCTGCCGGAGCTCCGCATGGTGTCCTACGCAAGCTGCCCGATAATCGACTGCAAACAACTGGCGTTCAAGGCCAAGTCTCGCGACTACTACCTGCCTCACCAGCTCCCAAAGGACATCCCCCTCCACGCCCGCCCTCCCAAACCGACCCCCTCCCAGTCGAGAGCATCACACCGCCCAGACATCACCTGTATGCAGCCCAAGGCACGAGCACAGCGGATCCGCATGCAGCAGGACATCCTTTTCCAGCGTCTGTGGGATGCCAGGCTGCGCAAGAGGGCGCAGAGGAGACAGGAGCGGCTCTATCGGCTGGCTCAGTTCTGGAGGAGACATCAGGAGGTGGTGGGTGGGGACAGGGGAATCGGCCTGAGGGCACTGTATGGGCAAGAGATAAGGCATCTCGAGGCGACAGGAGACCATTTGCTGCCTATGAACGTGTTGAGAGAGCGTCTGTTGGGGCCGGGCAGGGCGCGGCGGAGTGTCAGTGGGGAGGATTTGGGCCCTCAGTTATTCCATGAGCCCGACAAAGACTTCCTTGTCGCTTCTGTGCATGGGATCTTCCTGGAAGAAATTATGAGGTACACACAGCAAATCAGTCAGCTCGATTTGTCGGTCATGCTGGCTGCAGGCGCCACACGGCCTTTCTGAGGAGGTTTTCGGGTCTCTTATCTCTTGCTGTGAGGAGCTGGCGCAGAGGGAGCGACACTCGGGTGGCTCGAAAGTTCGAGTGCTCTTGGTTGACGTGGATGGTTGCCATTCTTGCCATGCAGGTGAGGCCTGTGCAAGCAGAGACACGGTGTCGCTTCGGTGTCTGTCTGTCTGTCTGTGGTGCGTGCAGACTTTGGAGGGCACGTACCAGCGGCGCTTTAGGGAATCGTGTGTGGGGGCGGTTTTGTTTGTGTTATCCCTGCGAAGGGACAGGCTGTGGCACGCATTCTATCACGGCAGCAAGCGAATGCATCGCACGTACGCGATGCGAGTCACAAACCCATTTGGCTGGCCTCTGCCAGCGGCCTGAATATCACCTTCCTCTCCCTGTTTTTGCAAGCGTGGCTTTGCTTCAACGGGAGCTCCGCTTCTGCAGTGTGATGCGGGCATGCCGCATCGATCAGATGAGACACACATGGTGAGTGAGGCGGGCCAGCTTGGGAAGGAGACACGTCACCACAGCACACACGAGAGGATGGGTGTCTTCGGTTTGTTCAGGATGCGTGTGGAGGCGGCCATGGTGGACTATGAGCGGAAAAGGGCTTGGGTGAGACACTCGCCTAGAGACAGGGCCTGCATGCACTGGCTGACCGTCTAGTGACGAGAAGATGCATTCGTTGTGTGTCAGGCCGCCATCCGCAAAAAGGAGAAGGAAAGAGAGGACCGCCAGCGGGCCCCGACACTTGACCACCACGAGCCACACGGAGGAGAGGGCAACGGGAAGGGCGGCCCCGCCAGAATCCACACCATACACGCAGGAACCGAGCACGAGAAGATGCACGCCTCTGTCGCCATGAAGATCGACGCCCTGCATGCGCCTCTTCCGCCGAAAGCCCGGGAGAGCGCGCTGCAGGTGACCGGACAGAGGCTTGATGCTGCTGTAGTATTCGGTGCTGTTGTGTTGTGTGTCTGTGCTGCAGGCGGCCTACATAAGAAGGAAAAGGGAGTACATGGGACAGATGCGAGAGCACAACTCGGAAATGCAGAGGTGGGCCATACCAGTAAGGGAGGGATGGAGACACATTTGTTGATCCACCTACTTGTCCACGAACGGGTGCAGGTACCGGGAGATTGCCGACGCCTTTGTGGCTGCCACACCCACCGTGAGAGATCGGCGCGAGAGCGACGAGCTGCGCGAGAAGACATTCAAATCCCTCAGCATCGAAAGACCAAAGCCCCCAACCAAGTCAGTGATACCTCGTCAAGAAAGAGGTCATCACTGTCTGTGTGCAGGTGGTGGCGTGTGAGTGACCAGGACATGGTAAAGCTGACAGAGGACGCGAGGGATAAGTGTGGGATGCAGCCAGAGAGGCCGCTTACTGCAAATGAGCGGGCCGATCGACTACAGCACGTCACCGGCTGGAAAGCACACCACCACCACCAGCACCACCATCATGGCGACAAGGGCCATCACGTGACGCGGCGGAGGTCGTCCCGCCTCGGAAGTCACAACAAACCTGCCGCGGCGACATGACTGCCCCGGTGCAAAGTGTGTGAGCATGTCTGTGTGTGTGTGTTGATGGACGCACAGAGCGCTCGTGTGTGGGGGATGCGAAATGCGGGGGCAGCAACGACTGCAGCATATTACCGTCAAATGCGTGCAATCAGTCTCATCAACAGTCGCCACAACTTGAGCACACTCACACCCACACACATTATACATCAGCCCCCACTGTTTTCTGTCGGTGCGCCCGTCTTGCTCAGATGGCTAATGATATCAACCCAGTTCCATCCCCGCCTCCTCGCGTTGATCTCCCCGCCCACAGCATGCTTCCACATCGTCCGCTTCTGGTTCTTGGTCAGGTGCCTCATGTCAGGCACCTCAGCACCGTCCCTGCCATCACCGCCAGCAGCTCTCGAGCCATCCACATGCCCATTCTCCTCTGGCCCATCGGCCGCCGCTGCGTTGCCTGCCGCCTCCCGACTCTCCCATAGGCTCCTCTCCTCCCATATCTCGCGAAGAGAGAGCTGCTCGAAGCCCTCGTCCTTCAGGTCAGAGATGAGAGCGAACGTCATCTGCTCGCCAACCATGTCAGCCGCCTTTGCAGTGAGGAAGTCGAGGATCTTTTGGCGTGTTGGCTGGTCGAGCCGGCTGTTGGCGGGGCTGGTGGGCAGGTCGAAAGATGGCGGCTCAGCTGCGGGATAACCCTCAGGCCACGTCACAGAAAGCAAGAAGAAGTGACTCTGAGAAACAAACGCACAAACGCAGCCAAACGAACGAAGATGCAAGTCAGTTTTTTGTCGCGCTTCTCTCGGCTCGGCTACTGACCGGTTCGTCAGGGTCTGGAATGCGAAACTGCAGGTGTACAGGCGGCGTGCGGCTGACGACAGTGAACTCATTCTCGAAGCACCCGAAGATGGAGTCCAGTGTGTCCAACTCCATGGCCTGCTCCTCACACACGTCACCACTGCTCATAACTCACCAGATCTCAGCGTGCGGATCTCGATTGAGCTCGCAAGAAAGTTTTTTCGCGTTCGCGAGGTGAGTGGCGCGTGTGTGAAGAGAGAAGAGCTTCTGTTGACTTGCATCGCCAAGATCTGCTGTCTGTGTCTTTGCAGCTGCTGTCCGGTCCGTTTCTGAGTGCTGCTGAGCTGCTCGTGGTGGCAGCCGGCTTCGGCCATCGTATTTGGCATCGAGCGGGTGAGAGCGGACACACTTGCATGACGCCTGTCATCCTTGCAGATGTGCACGTCTGTGTGCCCTGTGTGTGCATGTCAGATTGTGCTTTTGTTCGCCGGCCGCCACAGCACGCCCGGCGTCAGTCAGGTGAGGGCTGCGAATGCGTCTATCGCACCATCCACTGCCATGTCTGTTGGCTGCTTGTTGCAATGCAGTTGATGCTTCACGTGACTATGGAGCCCTACACGCTGCCCAAGCATTACACCATCCCTGACGACAGCTGTGCTTTTTGCCTCGAGCCGCTTGCCGCCCACATGGAGGTGCAGGGGTGAGGGGAATGCGACGTGCATGCTCTCGAGGACATGATTCGGCACAGTGTCGCCCACCCACAGGAACACACTGTTTGACAGCCGAATGCCCAGGAAGGCCACGGGACGGTCGAGGATCTTCTTGGAACGCCGATAGATGCCGAATCCGACGGATGGCGGCGACGAATCGGATGATGAGCTGGCAGCTGCGGCGCTTGTCGATGAGTCCATATCGTGCACCGCAGAGCCTGACTCAAAGATCTGATCGTTGTGATGATCTGCGGGACTTGCAGGGCGCGATGGGGATCCCTTCCGTCTCACGCGCTGACCGCAAGCTGAGCTCGCAGAGGGACTCCGAGGGAGAAGGAGGAAGGAGAACGGGTCGCGTTACGGGCGCCTAGAGCCCGGCTCCGTCATTGCTGATCACTGGAGGACTCACAATGAACAGACCTGTTGAGGGCTGGTGCGGCCCGAATGGGCTGGTAAGATGGCATGGCTGCAGGACCATCACGCTCCACCAAAAGCACAACGATGGCGTGTTTGTGTCTTTTCTGGTCAGATCTCCCATGGATATGTAACCGACTGCTTTATCGAAAGGTCAGCCGCATGACTGACTGACTGATGGCAGGCAAGGCCTGCAGTGCTATAGGGAGAGGCAGTCAGTCAGGCGGGCAAGGACTGAGTGAGTGTATCTCCGTCCGCTGTGTGTCGGTGTCGGTGTCGGTGTCGGTGCAGCTGCATCGCGTTGTGGTATTTGTTGAGTCTGATACTGTTTGTGGTTCGGTGGTTCGAGCTGCACACATCAGCCATCTCCAGCCCGCCAGACAGGTAGGTACCCGAGGCAGTCGGTCAGCCAGCTGCCTGAGCTGCCTGTGCGCGCGTGGATCAAGTTGGTGGATGGCTGCAACGGCAGGTCGCCGGTCCACGTGGCCAAGAAGACCTTCCGCGGGCTCATGTGCGGTCTCTCTGCGGTATGTGCGGTGCGATGTGGCCGGCCGGCCGGCCGGCACGTGACGTGCAAACCCCTTGACATACATACGGTATATGTGCTGCCCTGCCTTTGTGTGTTTTGTGTGTATAGGTGTTGGCCCTGCTGTCGTGGTTCAAGCCGGCCTCCCCCCCGTACATCCTCGTCCTATGGGTGGGTGGGGCAGACAGACAGACAGACAGACACGAATGCAAGCGATGCGTGTGTCTGTTCTGTCCACTTGTCTCTATCTCTGTCTGTGTGCCTCCCTTGCTGTGGTGTGTCAGGGTTTTTCCTTGGTGCTCTGCACAATGGAGTATCAGCGGTTCCTGCCGCAGTCGTGGCTGGGGCTGCGCGGATTCTGGCTGGTGGGCGGGGTGGAGGGCATCTGGCGGGCGGGCATCTTCGTCCTGGCCTTCACCGTCGGCCTCATGCCGCCCGGCTGGGCCATCCCGCGGGCATCCGACCCCTTCCTGGAGCTGCCCGTCAGGTCGTCCCTCTTTCTGTGGACGGCCTGCATCCTCCTCCTCACATCCATCTGTGAGGTACGTGGGCGGCTGGGTACAGAACCGACGTAATCTGTCTGTCTGTCTGTCTGTCTGTCCGCCTGCCTCTCTGCAGATAGTGCTGGCGTGTCTGTCCTTCTATCAGCCTGCCGACATCCCGTTGGCCCTGCTGCCCCTCATCACACGACTCAACCGCGGCGAACCCACCGTCCTGCTGCCAAGAGTGCCCGACCTGCTTGACCGAGTCACCGTCGACCAGCCAGGGGCAGTGCGATACGGCGGTGCTGACCAGACATCGTTGCCGCCGCAAGCTGTGGATGTCTTTGCTAAGGGGGATGCTGAGGGTGTTTCTGGTGGTGGTGGTGGTGGTGGCAGTGGCGGCGAGAGGTTGCCGCTGAAGCTGCATGTGGCGCTGTCGAATGTGGTGCTGCAGACGGACCCGGTGCAGCATCGAATACATGCCGAGTGAGTGAATGGTGGGAGGGGGATGAAACGGGGCAGTGGCGTCTGTGTGTTTGGTTGGTGGATGGTGCAGATACAAGATGCTGCTTCGTCTGGAGGGCGAGCAGCGGCCGAGAGTGTCCTTCAAACGGTCAGCCAAGCACACACAAACAACACACACATGGATATATGGAGATGGAGCAGAGCTGATTGTTGCGTCTGTCTTTGTCCGTTTGTGTGTATGTTGTGTAGGTACGCTGACTTTGCGGCGTTGAACAGCGTGTTCCAGTCCCAGTTCAACCGCGACCGCTACCTGCCGCCAAAGGAATCTTTCAGACAGGTAGGTACACGTACCCACACGCCTTCCGCATTCCGTTGGGTTTGATCTGATCTGATCATATGTGCGTGTGCGTCCCTGTCTGTGCAGGAAACACTGAGCCCGGCATTTCTCGACCAGCGGCGACGAGGGCTCGAGGCGTACATTCGGGTGCGGGAGAGAAACCAGCTACATGTGCACCATTGTCTGTGAATGGGTTCGGTGTTTCTTAATGTGTTTTTTCAGGTGATAGTGCAGCAGGAGGCCTGCTCAAGTGCTGGGGCTGCTCAACTTCCTGGGGCTCAGTGTCATCGAGCAGCGGCCATTCACCGAAGCGCACAAGGAGGCCATCAAACGGTCAGCAAGCCACTCAGCCAGCACCATACCAACACACACACACACACACACGCACGTACGTGCTGCAGGTTTGAGCCCGACAACCCCCTTCGGCTGCGGAAGCCCTCTGACGAGACCTACTCAGAGGCTGCGTCAATCGACGTGGCCCAGGACGACATCCCATCGCCGCTCGAGAGAGAGAGGGAGGGCAGGCCCCGCCACACAGCAACAGCAGCAGCGGCAGCCTCGGCGGCTGCAGCAGCGGCCGAGGAGCAGATGCTGATGCAGCCCGACCAACAAATCGTGTTGACGTCCTCTGCGCAGCTGTCGTCGTCTGCGTACTCCCACGCACACGAGGGAGAGAAGGGCGGCGTGGGTGTGGGTGTGGGAGTGGGTGTGGGTTACAGTGTGGAGGGGCCTGGCGGGTCGATTCCTGTGCGTGTGAGCATCGACCGCTACGAGCTGGTGCAGGAGGGGACACCTGGCGTGGTGCCGTATGTCATCTACGAGGTGGTCACCAGCACCATGCACCGGACATCCACCGTCGTCAAGAGATACCGGTGAGGTGCGAATGGGTGTATGCGTAGCTAAGAGTAGAGGAAACACACGAGGGGGCGGTGTCGTGAGATGGTCTCTCTCTCTTTCTTTGTGTGTGTGGGTGTGGGGTGTGCAGTGAGTTCGACATCTTGTTCAAGAAGCTGCATCGCATTTTGGAGGTGTCGCCGCCCAAGCTGCCCGGCAAGTTCTACACCATGAAGCGCGACCACTGGTTCTACGAGAAACGAAAAGCTGACCTTACCGACTGGCTCAACCAGGTCAGACACCCCCTCCGCTCCCCCTCGCCCCCTCCCTCTCGACACACATGGACGGACGCCCTTCTGTCTGTCTGTGTATGTATGTGTGTTGGTGCATGTCTGCAGGTGGTGCAGGACCCCGCGTGTGCGTCGTGTCCCGACTTGTGGGAGTTCCTGCAGATCCCCATGAATGAGGTCCCACGGCCAACGGCCTCCTCACCGAGCGGCGACACACACGCATGGGCGCGGAAGGCCTCGTCGGGCAGCGAATCGATCTCTCTGCCAAGGTGGGTGGGTTGGTGGGCCTGTGGGATGGAGGGAAGGAGGCAACGCACACAAGACACATAGGCACACAATGGGGGCTGGTGTCTGTGTGTGTGTGTACGGGGTTTGGTGTCAGTATGGCGATGGAGTCGGAGGGCGCCGCTGAAATGTCCCGTCGGGTGCAGCAGCCGGGCACTGCCGATGTGTCCTCAGGTGAGTGCACCTCTCTGTGTGTGTGTGGCTGTCTGGGCGAGCATCAGCGAGGTCGTGTGCGTGTCCGTGTGATGTCTGTGTGATATACTAGAGCGCACGACCACCGCGCGTCCTTCGTTCCTCACAGCTGAGCCCAAGAGCGCGCCATCGCCCCCGCTGCTCTCACGGCCACCTGGCAGCTCTACGGAGCCAGTGCAGGAGTGGCATGTAAGGCCTTATGTGATATATAAAGGGATGGGATGCATGGGCACACGCCGACAGTGGTCATGTTGGCTGTGTGTGATGGATGGTGTGTAGGTGCGTTGCCGGATGTGGCAGACGGTGACGGTGCATCAGGAGAAGGACACTGCCTACGCCCTGCAGCTGTACCGGTGCAAGCCCACCGGCGTCAAGACATGGGCCATCGAGCGACCCTACAGACGATTCGAGGTCGGTCGGTTCGCCCGTCTGTTTGTCTGTCTGTGTGTCCGCCTCTATCCATTGTGTCTATGGTGTGTGTGGTGTGTATGTCAGGAGTTGCACTGTGAGCTGGCCAAGAAGTTCTCTTCCCACAGAGAGGCTTCACCCTTCTCGCCACACGAGCAGCACGTAAGCCAAGCCAACCACTCCTTCCCTCTCCCACACACACACACACACCCTCTTTGCCCATCCCATGTGCACAGAGGACCGAGAGAAGGAGGAGCGGGGTTGTCGTCTGGAGGCGTACCTGACGGCCATCCTGCAGTCATACGAGACGTTCAAGTGTCCCGCACTGGACCTTTTCCTGGCGGAGCCCATGCAGCACGCCACCGTGGCCGAGGGGAACGAGCAGCAGGAGGCCGGGGCCGGGGTGAGCAGCTTCGCCATGACGGAGGAGCACCAGCAGCAGACAGTGGAGGGGGAGGGGCGGGGGTGAGGGGCGGGGGTGATGCGAGCCGTAGACAGAGAGGTAGGTAGACAGAGAGTGTGGTAGGAAGGCTCTAGTTGGTGGACGGGATGGGATATATGGGCTTTGTGGTGAGGGAGGTGAGGTGGATGTCTGTCTGTCTGTCTGTTTTGCGTGTGTGTGTCTATGCTATGGGCCGAGGTTGTGTGTACCGTGGCGTGCCGTTGGTTGGTGTGTGTATCTGTGGACACGAAGAACAAACGGAAGGAAAGCAGCTTCACCGTCAAGAAGGCATACCACATACGTTTACACAAAAAGGGTTCGTCAGTGAGTGACAACATGGACACATCAATCAATCAGTGCATGGCATGCACGTCTGTCGGTCTGTCTGCTGCAAACCGCATGGGTTCTGTCGGCACCATGTCATGAGAGGCAGACAGCTGAGCTGGCTGTGTGCATTACATACGCTACGCCTGGCCTCCTGTCCATCCTCCATCCATCCGTCTACCACCCACCCCACTGACCAGTGTCGCAGTCGATCAACCTGCATGCAGCCTAGCTGTCCTCCAGCCTCCTTCTCTTGGCCTCCCTCTCCACACCCTCACCTGACACATGGAGGCAAACATCACAGCCATGACGCACACAACGAGTGCATGTGTGTCGCTCTGATCTGGCTCCTCCCCTGCCCCCATCTCACCCTCTTCATCCTCCTGCTCCTGCTGCTCGCCATCGCCATTGCCATCGCCGTCGATGTCGCCATCCACATCTGCACACTCAAGACACGCAAAAATACAAGTGGGCCCAACCACACACACACACACATGTATTCCACTCACCCTCATCGCTGTCGCCGTCATCCGCACTGTCATTGTCATCCTCTGCACACACACACACATACATAAGAGTAAGACACCTAGCAAGGCGGGCTGGGCACCGCACACACACACAGACCACTTACCCTCACCACCATCGCCATCGTCGTCATCCGCACCCTCCTCTGCACACCACCACACACAGACCGATTCATCCGACCGACACACCGAGGTGGAGGCGGCCGCCTGCACACTCACCCTCATCATCCACTTTCTCTTGCTGGTTGACCACCATATCTGCGATGGTGCTGCCCAGCGGGCCGCCCACCAGAGGGGCGGTGGCGGGCCGGCGGTCCTTGAAGGCAGCCGATGGATCACCTACTGGCGGCTCGTTGGTGACGGCAAGAACACCCACTGCATACAGCGACACAACGCACGCCAAAGGACGGCTCGCTCAGCAGATATCTGCTATCTTGTCCCCTCACCCATGGTCGTGGCGGGTGGGCTGAAGGGACACAGAATTGTACATGCGACAAATGGGCTGTCGAGCGGCGTCAGCAGCAGCTGCCGAAGCTCTACAGGGGGATCATCATCGTCCCACCTGACCGCCACGACGGCGGTGCATCCGTTGGGGGGCTGGTGGGGCGACTGGCTGAGGAGGCCGCCCAGCACACCGCCGTAATCATGCCTGAGGAGACCAACACATAACAGAGGGAAGAGGCCGACAAGGATGAATGTGTGTCTGCCTGAGTGTGGGGTGTCCTGCGTACCGGTTTACGAGGACCATAGCCGTTCTGCCCTCATTGGCCGCTGGAGGGGCCAGGATGATCCTCATGATGAAGGATGACGCCGAAGCCTGAGTGAGCGCCGCACCATCGGCCGCCCAGTGCCGATGGATTGTGGATCTGACGGGCGGGTTGTCGTCGATGATGTGTGTGTGGTATGGGTGGGCGGCGGGGAGGGGCGGGTTGATGTCCAGCTCGAAGCCCGGCTCGTCCTTGATGGCACGCACACCGCCGCCCGGCTGGTCGAACAGCTCAAAACGGCCGTAGTGGCCGCCACAGTTGACGTGTCTGCCGACCATCTTCCACAGCGCAATCACACGAACATCCGCCAAATACGCCTACACAGACACCACACGACACACACACATACAGACAGACCGATGAGTGCCACCCGACCCGCCCCACGCTCATCTGCCCACCTGTTTGCTATCGTGCCGCTGCATGTCGGCCACAGCGAGTGTGATGGGCAACTGACAGTAGCCCCGCTGCCTCGCCACCTTCAGCGCATCGGCCACCTCGGTCCACTGCTGTGTGTCCACCAGCCAGATGGCCTTCAACAGCAGAGGGCGGTCCAGCTGAGCGGCGAATGCGATGATGCCGTCGAGCTGTTTGGCCACCAGGCAGCGATTGAGTCGGTTGCTCAGGACGGCAGCCGAGAAGTCGACTTCCCAGAGGAAACGGGCCGTGGCTCTGAGGCTGCCGACCTCCGACCGGCTGCACACACACACACAGATGGCACATCACACCCAAACACACACAGCTGTCAACTGCCGCTCCTCCTCCTCAATTGACTCGTGTGTGGTTTGCATACGTGTGGAGGGCATCTCTGTCGTTCTTGTGGAGAAAATCCAGTGTGTGGTCGTCGATAACGGCACCATGGCGGTTCGCAGTGTGGTTGTTGCCCATCTTGCCCTCTACGCTCCTGCCGGACGGATCAGCTTCACACTCATGCCAATGAGCCCAATGATGCTATGGATGAAATTGGGGGATGGCCAGCTACCACTTCAAGCTCGCCTTTGTCGCTGAGACCGACGACCTGCATGCCGACCCGCTCAAGGGAGCCAAGCAGATGGTGGGCTTCTTTGCCATCACCAGCCACGTGTCGCGCAGGCGCCCCATCTTGCACTGGGAGCGGAGCGTCTTGCCCCGCATGGGATGGGCAATAAAGAAGTCCTCGAGGCGCTGCTGTGGGACGGGGAGGCCGAGCTCATCCGTGCGGTGCTGCGCAACAGAGACACCAAGATGGCCATACTGCTCGACCTCATCAAGCAGCTTGAGGGCGGGTAAGTGGCCGGGTGTGCAGATGGGTGTGTTGTGTCATGGGTGCGTCCTGTGGGTGGCAGTCCTCTCGTGTCGTCATTCGGTCAAGGCAAGAAGGCCTGGGTGTTCGGTCTGGTGAGTCGGCCGTCCTGCCGCCCACTACACCAGACAACAAGACGGACCCCACGGGGTGAGTGACAGACAGGTGGAGGGATGGCGCGAAGCTCAACATCAATCTGTGTGAGTTCAGGTATCGAGTGGTTCTGTGCGTCGGGGGCATCATCGTGTCCGTCAAAGCGGCGATTACAGCATGTACCATGTAAAGCAAGGAGTTCGGCGAGTACCTCGGTCTCGCCAATGTTCGCGCGGAGAATTGGACTGACTGAGTCAGGTGAGTCAGGTCTTTGTATCCATGGTGTGGTGTGGTGGGTGTGCGGGTTTATATTTCCATTTCTGTCTGCGCGAATGTACACACACACCCATTCAACGCAGAGAGGGCACGCAAGATTTGGTCTGCATGCGTGCTGATTGCAAACCTTTTTTGATGATGACAGGTCAGACCGTGATCGACCTCTGCACATTGACAGATTGGCGGGTGCAGAGGCCTGCGTCAGTCAGTCAGTCAGCCAGCCCTGGAGGGTGGGTGCGTGAGGGCATGGCTTACATGCACGTGGACCGGACCGCTCGGTGCGTGGTGAGTCAGGTAGGTATGTGAGGTGGTGCGAGAAAGAACACTGGACTGACTGACAGGCATTGGTCGACTCGGGTGCATTCTTAGGAATTCGTTACAGTACTGGTGTCGTCCATCCATCCATCCCATCAGATGACACACACCACGAGTGCGCACAGCCCTATCCACTGCTACTGACTCCCCTGCGCCGCGCCCCACCTCCCCCCGCAACCTCACCTACTCTACGCAGTGACTCATTTAGTGCACACGTGTGTGTGTGTTGTGTGTTGTGTGTCTGAGGGCGGCTATGCGTCAGGGATGAGTTTGATGAAGGATGTGCACTCATTGCGACACACGGGGCACTTCATCATGTGAATGCCTGCACGCACAAACACAGCGCTCGTGTGTTGTGTGTCTGTCGGCCGTTGTGAATACATAATGTGCCCACCCACCAGCTTTCTCCATCCGCAGGGCACAGTTGCCACAGACGAGCACGTGGCCGCACGGCACACACACATGTGTCCTGCTCTCCTCCTGACTGCACACACACACACACACACACACAAACCAAGGCAACAGCCATCAGCCATCAGCCTGTGTCTCTCTCCCTCCCTCCCTCCCTCTGACGTACTTACCACACGACACACGAGCCCTTGAGAGCTGCGACCTCGGCCTTCATCGCCGCGGCCTCCTGCTCAAAGGCCTTCTTCTCGCGCACGAGGCGGCCCAGCACGTTGCCCGTCGCCAAAACCAGCTGGGCCGCCATCTGGTCAGACGTCATGGTGGACGCCACCGTGTCGGGCGCATCCAGCAGACGGCTGGCAGGGAGGGAGGGAGGGAGAGAGGAAAATAGGACACACGCGTGTGTCTCCTGTCTGTCTGTCTGTCTGGTGGATGGTGTGTTACTTGGTGGTGCCTGGCGAGGGAGCTCCCGCCTCGTTGGCTGCCGGCTGGGTCTGTGCAGCTGCTGTGGGCTGTCCAGTGGTGTTGGTGTCGCTGTCGGTCTTGCGCACCTCCGTCGCTGCTGCGGCCCGCTCCTGAGATCGTGTGTTGGCGAGTTCCTCCAGCAGGCTGAGGACCTTCTCCAGACGGCCTTCCCGGGAATCCTCACCCATCACCAGACGGCGACACTCATCCACATTATCTGAAGTGATGGTTAGGAAGAGAGCAAAGAGCGCCTCAGTGTGTGGGCACCTGTACCTAAATGTCTCTGTCTGTGGTGGGCCGTGTGTGCGTAGCGTACCAGGGTCGAGGAGTGCATTGACGTGCATGAGCCGCTGCTGTATCTCGAGAAACATGTGGTTGGCAGACCCCTCCCCGCCTCCGAGTCCTCCTGCACTATTATACCCACCCGCCCCGCCACTGGCCCCCTCCCCCCCGCCCCGGCCGCCCTCGCGCCGACTCATGCCGCCTCCCCGGCCACCATGATCTCTATCTCGTCCCCTGCCACCTCCCCCGCCCCTGCTGCCGCTGCTGTTGTTCCCTTGCGGCGGTGGCAATATGGTCACTGGAGTCGATCCATAGCCGTTGAGTGTGTACGGCAGCGGGGGGCTGCTGTTAGTGGTGCTGCTGTGATGCTCGCGGTCGCGGTCGCGATCTCTGTTTTTGCCGTGGTGGTGGATGGCGCCCCGCTTGGCCCCGCCCCCCGTGTCGCGCCGATCCTTGTGTCCGCGGGGCTGCTGCTCTTCCATGAGCCGGCTCTGTGCGAAGATCGCATCGAGGCCGCTTGAGAATGTCTGGCCGCTCGGGCTGCCGCCCATGTTTTTGCGATCGCGGGATGGGGGCGGGCTGGCGGAGAGAGCGTCGGGTGAGAGCCGGCGAGAGGAGACGGGCTCGTACAGCGGATTGGACGGGCGGTTCGGCGCACGCCTTTGGCTCTCACTGCAACACACACATACAAACAAAAGGAGAGATGTCACGGGGAGGTGTGTTTGGCGAGTTTGGTGTCTTCTCACTTGGCCTCTTGGGCCTTGACGAGGATGTTCCATGGGCTGTTGTCCTCCTCCCTCTCGCGAACTTCCCCCCTCTCTCCCCCTTCCCCCTCGCTAATGCCACGCTGCACCCCTCCGGCACTGCCATAGTCGCCCGTCTGCTGCTGCACACGGCTACCACTGCTGCTGCTGCTGCTGGGCTCCTGTCCCTCCTCACCATTGCCGTCACAGGCCGCAAGGATGTCCATGATGCACTCGTGAGCTACGCGGGCGGCCGTCTTGTCTTTCTGCGGCGAGCCGGTGGGCGTCGACTCGTCGGACGGGACCGGCCGCTCGGCCGCCGCGGGCCAGCAAACGTTCCTCTCAGCCACGTGAACAGAAGAAGCCTGATGGCAACGAACACAGAGCGTGGTCTCTGTTGCTCTCGCTCGGTCCTTTCTCCTGCTCTGCTCATCCCGACCTTCCTTACCTGTTTGGCCCGTCCATGTTTTGGAGTCTCCTCAACCTTGTCTGTCAGCACCACAGCACGCTCGTCAGCTACAGCTACACCCACGATCTCCATCTTTCCCTTCTCCCCCTGGCCGCCATGCCCCTCGTCCCCTCCCTGACGGGCAGCAGCCCCCTTGGAAGATGACACCGACCGCCCCTGCCGCAGCAGCGCAAACACAGACGCCGCGCGCCTGCCCTCCCCGCCCCACTCGTCCTCCTCCACCTCTCCCTCTCCCTCGTTGTGCGGCTCTGACGGCTGCTGGCTCGCTGTGGTGGTCTGCGACGACTGCATCGATGGGGAAGGCCGCTTCGTCGGGCCATTCTGGGGGCGCAGGTCGGCAGCCGCCCCGGTCTCCTTCTCAACAGGTGAGCCCCATACGGCGAGGCTGCGCCGCGGCGACACTGCCATGAGGGTCTTCGAATCCGATGATGGTGCAGATGCGCTGCTGCCCGATGCGTCTGGGCCGACAATGGCATCTGAGAATCCCGTTGGCTGCAGGGGCGGCAGCAGCGACTCCCGCGCACTCGTGGTCGACGCGCCTTCGTCTTTGAGGGGCGAGGGCGGCATCAGAGCGGTCAACAGAGCTTCGGACGGCGGGTGCTGTTGGCCGCGGACTTGAGCGTCTTCCTGCGTCGGGCGCGCATCTTCTGCAGGCTGCTGGGCCTGCTCCGGGCTGCCGAAACCGCCGAAACCGAAGAAGCTCATTCCCCTGACGTAAATCCGCGTTAGGGTGCCTTCCGTCCGTCCAACACGATCTTTGAGGTCGAAGGCAGGACGGCGGGTTCCTTTTCGCTGCATTGCATGCCCGGCATCCGGACGCAACGCTTGTGTCAAGACTGCATAAGAGGCCACAGATCTCTCTCTTGACTGCTCTGGCTGCCGCTGCTGGCTGCACATCTAGCACGCCCAGTCCTCTGTGCTGATCCGCCATGCTGTCGTCCCTGCGTCGCACATCGGTGCGCCCTCCGCGGTTCAGCAGGGGTTTTGCCGCCAAAGAGATCCTCTTCGGCACTCATGCGCGAGCCATGATGCTGGCGGGTGTGGAGAAGCTGTCGGACGCTGTGGGGGTGACGCTAGGGCCTAAGGGCAGAAATGTCGTCATCGAACAGGTCACATCCTGCACACCATGAAAGCCCCGAGGCGGAGACAATCACGGTCTGTGTGCTGTGCTGGGTGTCTGTGTGTGTGTGTGTGTGTGGTCAGTCGTTTGGTGCGCCGAAGATCACCAAGGACGGCGTGACGGTGGCCAAGGCCATCGAGTTTTCCAATCGCAGCATGAACCTCGGTGCTCAGCTTGTCAAGCAAGTCGCGAGCACCGCAAACGACGAGGCGGGCGATGGCACCACAACGGCAACCGTCCTCGCGAGAGCCATCTACAAGGTGAGTGACCAATCACACCAGCATCAGCACTGACAGACGATAGATCATGTGTGGCGCTCTCTCTCTCTGTGTGTGTGTGTGTGTGTGTGTGTCAGGAGGGCTGCAAGGCAGTTGCGGCGGGGATGAACCCGATGGACCTAAGGCGAGGCATCAACCAGGCTGTGGACAAGGTGCTCGAAGACCTCAAGAAGAGATCCAAGGACGTCACCACCTCAGAAGAGATCTACCAGGTCGGCCGGCAGTCACACAGACAGACATATGGGACGGAGTGGACCCACACACTCTCCTGGTGGTTGATGCACCTGCACATCCCTCTGGTGCAGGTGGCAACGATCTCCGCCAATGGCGACAAGATCGTCGGTCGGCTCATCGCTGACGCCATGGAGAAGGTACGTACGTGGCTATGTGTGCCGACAGCCACACAGATGGAATGGTTGACAGCCACACGCCCCTCCTTTGATTTGATATGTGCAGGTTGGTCGTGAGGGCACGATTACGGTGACGGAGGGCAAGACGCTCGAGCATGAGATGGAGGTGGTGGAGGGCCTCAAGTTCGACAGGGGATACGTGTCGCCCTACTTCGTCACCAACCCCAAGACACAAAAGGTAGGTACCCCCTCTCCCACCACACACCACTGGATGCGGCCGATGGTGCCAAAGAGACCATTGTGTGCTGCTCTGTGTGTGTGTGTGTGTGTGTGTATCTGTGTGCAGGTTGAGCTTGAGAACCCGCTGATCCTGCTGCACGACAAGAAGATCAGCAGCGTCAAGTCCATCCTGCCCATCCTCGAGCACTGCCTGCAGACACAGGCGTCACTACTCATCATCGCAGAAGACGTCGACAGGTCAGACAGACCCACACAGACACACAAAATGACAATTAGCACCCACTGTGTGCTGTGCTGCTTTCCTTTTGTCAGTGAGGCGCTTGCGACGATCATCGTCAACAAGTTGCGCCTTGGCCTGAAGATCTGTGCCGTCAAGGCACCTGGCTTCGGCGACCACCGCAAAGCGCAGCTGCACGACCTCGCAACCCTGACTGGAGGGCAAGTCGTCACTGAGGAAACAGGTGCGATGAGAAGAAGTGGCCACAAGCGGCCAGAATGCGGTCGACACGCAATGGGGCCCCTTCTGTGTGTGTGTGAACTGCACAGGGATGAAGCTCGATCAGCTGGACATCAGTGTGATGGGTCGCGCCAAGACCGTCACAATCACCAAGGACGACACCGTCATAATGGGCGGCCAGGGCAACAAGGTAGGCCACTGTGGAGAGACCGACACCACACCACACCACACCACACTCGACGAATGGGCAAGGCGACGTGCTCATATCTTCCCGGTGTTGGCTCTTCTGTGTGCAGGATGAGATGGACACGCGTTGCGATCAGATCCGCTCGGCCATGTCGGCCACCACAAGCGAGTACGAGAAAGAGAAGCTGCAGGAGCGGCTTGCCAAACTCTCAGGAGGCGTTGCTGTCATCAAGGTAACGCTTTGCTTTGCCACACGGCCTATACACACACAGCCCTATCGACGGCCATACGCCCTCTCTGTGTGTGTGTGTGTGTGTATGTGTTTTGTGCGCCTCTCCATCGGTCTGTCCGTCCTGACACTTACAGGTTGGTGGGGCGAGTGAGGTTGAGGTAGCTGAGGTGAAGGATCGCATCAACGACGCCCTCTGCGCCACCAAGGCGGCCGTCGAGGAGGGCATCGTGCCGGGAGGAGGTAAACACCTACGTTGCACCACCGACCGACCGACGAGGATTATCGTCACGTCTCCCTGTGTGATGTGTGTGTTCCTGACTGCAAATTGAAGGTATCGCACTGCTGTACGCGACCAAGTCGCTGGAGGGCCTGCAGACTGAGAATTTCGACCAGTCTGTGGGCGTGGACATCGTCAAGAACGCCATCAAGGTGCCCTGCAAACTCATCGCAGAAAATGCCGGCGAGGAGGGCGCCGTTGTCGTCGGCAACCTCCTCAGGTCAGCCAGGCCAGGAGATGAGTGACGAAGGAACAGACAGACATCGATGCAACCTCCCTCTCTTTTGACGGATTATGTTTGTCTGTGTCAATGTGTGTGTGTGCAGGGAGGGTGTTGAGAGCCGGGGTTACAACGCACAGACCGGTCAGTACACCGACATGGTGTCTGACGGCATCATCGACCCCACCAAGGTCGTCAGGACGGCACTCGCCGACGCCGCATCCGTCGCCTCACTCATGACCACCACCGAGGTCAGTGAGTGAAGTGTTAACAAGCGAAATGCGGCACCAGCGGAATGCTATCCATGCCATGCCATGTGTGTGTATTGCATTCTGTGTGTGCAGACGCTGATCACTGACGCCAAGGAGGACAAGGACAGCAAGGGTGGTATGGGCGGCGGGATGGGAGGCGGCATGGGCGGCATGGGCGGGATGGGCATGGACGACTACTAGCCGCTCTTGCCTGGTTTGTTCTGTTGGACAGAGTGTGTGTGTAGCTTGTCGGAGTTTTTGCTGCCACCCTCCACCCATCTCGTTTGCCTTTCATTCATCTCCTAGCACTCGCCTCGCTGTCTCCCTCCCTCCCTTGCTCGGTGCATGTGTGTGTGCGTGAGTATGTGACCATGTGAGTGTGTGAGAGTGTGTGTGTGTCCCATCGCCTACCGACCATTTGTCCACTTCCTGCCTGCATGACTTGACGTGTGCTGCAGTGCTGTGTCGACCGTGCCACTTGACCTGCCTACAGCCGTGACGTTGGGTGCGTGCGTGTCCAGCCAGGTGTCCCGAGCCTCCATCTGTCTATGCCCCTCTCCTCGCTGCCCACCAGTCTCCTGGCCTGCCGTGTGTCGACTGTTCTTCCCCTCATGGACATCGACCACATGTTCTTAGGGCGAAGTACAGGCGACACACACAGGGCAAGCCAGTACTTCTGGCGTGCGCGCGTTGATGATGGTGCCTCAAGAGTGGCTTCCATGTTGCCCCTCCTGAGATGTGCGACTGGATGAGTGCCTTTTCTGAACCTTGTGTCGGCATAAGTCACTTTTACCTGTGGGTGCAGGAGGAGTGAGTGAGTGCGTGTGTGTGTGTGCTGGTGGCCACGCCAATGGACCTTCATTCGACGCTTGGTTGGCCGATTTAAGACTGCTTTGCACACACACACACACACACACCGCACACTCAGTCCCCCCCCTCCCTCTCTCCGAGTGGACCGCTGTTGACATGGCCTGTGTGTGAGGGTGTCTGTCTGTCTGCCTCGCATGCTGCACACAACCGCATTCACAAATTTCGCAAACCCTACGCATAGCTAGGTTTTAGATGAGCACGTCAGCCGCCGCCCGCCCCCCCTGCAATGGGGAAAGAGCCCCGGAAGCGATCGCGATGAGTGCGAGCTTAGAGGTGGGAAAGGAAGGAGGAAACGCAAAGATCGCAGGAGAGAGGCTCATCGTGGGAATGTGATGTGGATCGAAGAGATGTTGACTCAGGTGTTCCGTCCGCCACCGCAGCTGGGACCAGACCAGGTGTACGAACGAGTGCTCAAGCTCAGCCCGGTGGACGAAGAGGAAAGGAAGTTCTGCGATACCGTCAACGGTGCGCACGCAGCTAGCCACACACAGACGGACTGACTGACTGACTGTATGCACGTGTGACGGACTTGACGGACTCTCTCCTCTGTGGACTGCAGCCACCATGCCCATATGGCGTTCGATGACGGTGAGCGACCCACAGCAGACCAGACCATCGAGGGCATCCGAACAGAGCACATGGATGGATGGATGTGTTGTGTGTATGTCTGTGTGTTGTCTGTCGTGCGTGCAGGAGGAAGAGAAGGAGGCCGCGCTGAACCAGTGTACGGAACTCCCAGGTATGTATCCACCCCAGTACTGAATGGCTGCATTGCATCCCTCGTGTGATCACATGTGCCTGTCTGCCTGCGTGTGTGCATCAGAATATGCCAGTGAGTGAGCGGAGGAGGCAGCCACGCAGCAGCATTCACCTCTCACACAACACTGTCAACATAGATCACTCATTGGCCGCTTTCTGACTGCCCGGCCGGGTATGCCTGTCTGCCGCAGCTCTCAGCGACGCGCAGAAAGAGGCATTGGGGGACCTGACGTGTGTGTACAACCACTGCGCGGCCATCGAGCTCTTTGAGAGGAAGGCTGCAGCTGCTGCACGACTACCACACAACAGGCTGAAACGGTGAGTGTGTGTGGGGGTCCGGCCGGTGGGTGTCTGCTGCCTGCCTCAGTCAGTCAGTCAGTCAGTCGCCCACCGTGTGCGCCTGCCTGCGTGTGTGCGTGCAGGTACTTGAGTGACACCTTCAGGTCCCTTCTGTCGTGCACTTCTCCCTCAGCTGAAGCCCCCGCTGCCCCTGACGGACCCCTTGAGGAGGAGGAGGAGGAGGAGCTATCGCCCACCGACACACACGTGCACACGGAGCGGTCAGTCAGGTGTAGGAAGCAGCAGAGTCAACCTGACGACAGTAGTAGCAGGAGGCCTCTGCTGCCCGCCAGATAGAACAAGGCAAGATTTCCAGACTGACAGACGGACAGACAGACTTACAGGTCGGTCACACTAGTCGCAAGGCCAGTAGCTGTCCAGACAGGGGCTGGACTGGTTTTTGAGTCAGGGTGGGTGTTGGTGGCATGGGGGATGAGAGTGATGGAATGAATGGTGTATACTGACTGAGTCAGGTGGTTCGATTGTCGGACTCTGACCCAACAGACGTCTTGTGTCGCGCTGCTCTGTCCATCGCTTACTGATACGCATCGGTGCAGTCCCCCGGGCGCTCGTCTGTGCGATGGGCCAACACGTCCTCAACACACACACACACGCACGAAGCGAGGAAGGGATAGCTACCGAGAGCACTCAGAGTGGCAGCCAAGCACCAGGGGAGGGCACGATTGGTAGCCATCATACCTGCGTCTCCCTCACGTGATATATGTATATACATACACACCACACAGGTCAACCCGCTGGGTAAGTATGTCACAAATACAGACGCCCTCGACACTCAAAGCCGCGCAGAAAAAAAGAAAGTCAGCCAGTCAGTCTCTCAGAAGTGAAAAAGTGTTGCCATTTGGCTTATCAGCTGCTTAGTGTCAGGATTCCCAGCTTGGCAAGACGAACCACTGCGAGCTTGTGAGCTAGGGTAGATTGCTGTGTAACGGAGAGAGAGAGGAGAAGACAAGGAAAGACAAGGAAAGCATTCTGAGGAGACACGATCTTATCAGCCATCACCGAAGTGAGATCTGTGTTGACCACCCTTCATGATGCCATACATGGAG
>CDMY01000381.1:60124-83877 GCA_001179505.1 Vitrella brassicaformis | reverse complement strand
GCCAGTAGAACTCTGGGTGGGACCGTGAGAGGGAGGGGCGGTCCATCCGGGCCGTTCTGGGGCTGCGGCTTTGTGGGGAGCGGAGCTGCAGGGTGTAGGTCCTTGAGCTGCTGGAGTGTCGCCGCCGTCGCTGGAGCGACCTTGGCGGCCGTCAGCCGTCGTGCCGCACGTGACAGCTCCCCCTGTTTCACAAACCTCTCTGTCGCTCGCAGCTTGATCTCCTCTAGGGATGGCTCGGGCACGCCTTCCACTGGTCCGTCGCCACGTGGAGCGAAAACGTGGCGACCCTGCTCAGCAAAATTTCTGGACTCGTCGAGTAATCCTTGCCATTCTCCAGCAAAAAACGCTTGAAGCGAGAACCCCACTTGCGGTGGCCGCCCGTCCCGCCACGATTCATCGGGAACAGCAGCATAGTCGGCAAGAAAATAGCTGTCAAGCAGCCGACATCCGAATCCTCCTCGTCCTTCACATACTTCTCGGTGGTATCCAACACCATCTTTAGCGAGTGGCGGACACATCCAGGGATGCGTGATATGGTGCGAATGCCCAGCTTAAAGTGGTCATCCCGTTGCTCGGCAGTGAGAGTGCGAAGATAGTCAACCCCACGCTGCGGGAAAATTCCTTTCGAGCGAAACCAGTGGGAGTCGTGGGGCGGGTCAGGTTGTGGACCAGGGGGAGGGGGAGGTCCTCCTCCGTTTGGGGGCGGCCCATTGCCGCCCGAGTCACCATCTCCTGCCCCGCCATCTCCCGGGTCACCGGGTGGCGGGCCGGGCGGCGGCGGGGGCACAAATCCTCCCCTACCTCGAGCACCTCGGACGCCTCGTGGAGCTCCACGTGCTCCTCTACCGCGACCCCTCCCCCGAGCTCGGCGCGTTGGCGGTACAGGCTGCGAAGCACCTCCTTCACCGTCCCCGCCTCGACCTACCGTTCTCGGGTGTCCGGGGGCGTGTCTCGGGTGTCTGGAGGCGGAACGACTGTGTCTCGGGTGATCGAAGGTGGTGACGGTGGCGGGGGGGAAGGTGGAGGAGGCGGGGGCGGTGGTGGGGGTGGTGGGGACGACGAAGGAGGCGGTTGAGAGCCGCCCGCTTGGTTAGAACAGGGGGGCGGCGGGGGAAGGTCGGGCTCCGTCCGCTGTCGTCGCAACTCACGGGCCCGGCGGCCCCTCCCCCTGGGTTGCCCCGCACCCTGCTGACGGAAGCATTGACCGCCACAGAAAGCCGTACATATCATACATCTGCCAAAACCTCTGTTTCTGGCTGAGCGCCGGCGGACATCTGCCGGCGGCTGAGAGGGAGGCGTAGGGGCGGCGGGATCATCGAGCCAAGCCGAGAAGATGCCTCCCGGGTCGCGACGCCCTTCTGGAGGATCTGAGTTCTCCGGGTCAAAGCCCTCGCGTGCTGCGATCTCTGCCGCATCAGAGGGTCGGTGTTGAAGATGCTCTCTTGTGTCATCCCAAGCATCGAGGATGTCGACCAACTCTCGAAGGCCCTCGGGCGGGTCACAGTTGTCCGGGTCGTAGCCCTCGCGCGACGTCATGTCAGCCAGAGCCCCAGGCCGATCGGGGGGAAGTGTGGGGCGATCGCCGCTATTCGGCCCCGCCGCCAAAGATGGATCTGCACCCGAGGATCCGCGGCCTTCGCGAGATATCAGCTCATCCAGAGTGAGTTGCCCGCTGGCATCTGCCCTTCCCCTGCCCACTGTCAAATCGCGGTCCTCCGCCATATCCATCCATCCACGTCCATCCATGGTGTCTCCCACTTCGTTCGTCCTATCGACTTCTTGGTCATCTCCCGTGGACGGGGCTGCATCGCCATTGACCGAATCCATGTGGGTGTCCTGGTCGTGTCGATTTTCCAGGCCACTGGACGCCACTTCCTCCTCCAAATCCTTACGGGTCGGTACGGCCGCCTCCTCTTGCAAACGCCGGCGGGTGCGGCATTGCCGTTGTCTATCGGTGCGACGCTGGCGTCGGATGGCCGAGCGAGGTGAGGTCCCTGGATTGGCGATGCCCTCCGGGGGAGAGGGAGGCGGTACGAGGCGGGTCGGTCCATTGATGGCAGCAGGGGGACGTGTCTCCGATGGATTCCCGAGGCCGTCTGACGGGCCCGCAGCATGGCTATCATCTCTCGCGACTTCCATACAGGCGCACGGCCACTCAACACATCGGCACCAGTCGCCTGCAACCTCCGCACCCGCTGCGGGATCACTCTCATCCAACGGTAGTAGGGACATGAAGTGGTTGCCAGCGTAGGAAATGAAGAGAATCGGTGGGGGGGGAGGGAAGGGCTCCAGGGCCGTCCTCGGCCGCTGCACACGTCCGCCCTCGGGGTGAATTGTCTCATGCTCGCGAAGCAAGAGCGGGACGGTGGGGTATTCGAACTGTTCCTCGGCAAGGACGCAGAGAACGATGGAGGCTGCCGTCACGTTGGCCAGAGAGCGAACGTCACACTCGGTAAGTGACGAATTCCGCCTGACGTCCAAGATGTGGTCGCGAGGTCTCGCGAAGAAGGCGTCCAATTGACCCGAAGCACGCCGTCGTTCAAGGTCCCCTACCACTAGCCGGCGCAGTTCTGCTGGTCCGGGGATAGGGGTGGGAAGACGATCAGCCGACCGTCCATTGAAGAGTCGAAGCCGCCCCAGACGCAGCTTGCGAATCGCTGCCTCGAGCAGGCAGTTGTTGTTGGCACCATTCTCGTTAACAAAACGGAATGTGATGCTGAAGCTGGCGGAATGAAGAAGGCCTCCCCGCTGTTGAAGTTGGGTGACAGGGGGAAGGCGAGGAAGGAAGACCATGCTGCGCAGCGCAGCCGCTCGCATGGGGCTCTCGACGGCGATTGTCGCCAAAGCAAGACGCGCCGTGTCCTCGGAGAGCTCACCGGTGTTCATCATGTCTCGGATCCGAGCGGCATTGTCGTCACGGGAGTAGCCGGTACCCAGCGGGCCAATCAGCAGGCCAAAGGTTCGCAGGAGGCACGTTATAGGTAGATGGAAGCGCTCCTCATAGAGGCGGCCCTCAGCAAATCCTTCCCACGAGGAGGGAGGCCACCCCCACTCCCTCTCTAGCTCCAAGATGGCGGCATGCCAGGGCTCCCCCGCGAAGGGACAATGAGCCTCATTCCGCGCCGTGCGAGAGTTCCGGCGGGCAGACTCCTCGGCCTCCACACACGGCCCACAAACGAGTGAATTGCAGGCTCGACACGGCAGATGGCGGAACTCCTGGTCAGGTGGCCGTGCATAGCCGAAGCCCTTCACTACAGCGTGGTCGGAAATGAAAGTCGGGAAAGACACGGCTCTCAATCTCTCCCTTCTTGTCTCAGGTGTACGGCCATCCTATGTTCTCTGCTTTTCCGGCCGAGTATTTCTTCTCAACTATGGCCGATCTGCTCGAGGCGAAGGCCAATCCATATGATCCTGACCTACAGCAGCGGGCAACCAAGCGACTCAAGAAGGTTTGTCAGCAAGTGACCACACGAATCGACTGCTGTCGTGTCTCTGTTCTCTCTGATTCGTTTCAGACACCGGGTCTGGACGAGGCCTCTAAGTTCTGGAACAGCCTCAGTTTCATGCTCTTTGCCACACATGACAGCTCCCCCAGCTATCTCCTGAGGTGTCTGGAGACACACAACGCGAAATGCCGGCGGGAGAAAGGGACTGTGTCTCTGTCTCTGTCAGATATTTGGAGGGCTTTGACGGCCGCCAGCCGCCGCTTGCATCGGTAGGGGCCGAAGCTGCGAGAGAATGGCAATTGTTCCAACATGCCTCTGCATGCTCTCAGACTTTGTTTTTGGAGCTTTGGAGGGACCCCAGCCATCCATCAGGCCACGTCGTCAAGGTAGTATGGATCAGCTGGCTTCATCCATGCGTCGACATGACCTGTGTCTCTGTTCCTTTGTGTGGGTCAGTTTATCTACAATTGGAAGCCGCTCCAGCTCAAGGTGCGACTATCAGCTCGAGTGCGGCCTCGACAGAGTTATCACGTACTTGAGGTGAGCTGAGCCCATGGATCGACGTGACGTGCCTATGCATCACCCGTACACACATTCTTTATTTTGGTGTGCATGCAGGGAGAAGGGCAAGTTTTTGCTAACAGAGAACCACTGCCCGATGAGTTGAGAGATGCGTAATGTCGATTATATCGATTCATCTTCATGGTGTGGACAACCCAGTCGGTTTCTTGGGTGTCAACGATCTTTTCTTTTCTGTTCCGTGTCTTGTGATGGATTGCAACGTACAGTGCATGTCCATGACTGCAAGAAAAAAGGGCAACTGCAATACGTTAGAGACAAACACCTAGTGCCACGTGAGTCTCGAAGACTCGTCAGAAAATGTGGCTAGCGGATAGTGGCTCGAGCCCAGCATAAAACTGGCGCAGCGACACTCACGCCCAAGCAGAGACAAAACTCATCCACCATAGGAAGCCCCCACTCATGGACACGAGTAGACATGTAAGGACGGGGGACAGAGTAGATGGAGGAGTGGCACACATCTCAGAGTAGATCTGTACTCGAGAGTGGAGTCGATCAACGATGGGATGGAGGGATGGATGGCAAGGAAGGATGAATGCGGCCCATGCATGCGAAAAAAGGAGCCTGTATGTATGTCTCTATGTATGTAAGGACGTAGCCAGTAGGCAAGTGGTAGACAGACAGGCAGGGAGACATAAATGCGTGTGTGTGCATGACACACACAACAGGCATGCACCCACTCCAGACACGCAGACAATTCATAAGACTAAGTCACTTCTGCGGCTTTGTATGCTTCGAGAGAGCCTTTCGCAGACACCTTGTCGGCATCCACCTCACATTTGAACGGGGTGAATGCCGCACCCGTGTCGTCTCACACCTTCTTGCAGGCATCGAAGTTGTCGCAAAAGCCCCGGGAGGGGGGGCGGTTGTAGGTCCATTGGCAAGCCTTCTCCTCGTCCGGTGGCTTGGGGGCGCTCGGGCAGGCTGAGCTCGGATCTCTCCGAGGAGCCGACTTGGGGGGCCTGGGGATTTCCCCCTTTGATAGCGCTGTTGAATTTCCTCAGCTATCGTCCCTGGACGACCTCTTCTGTCCTGAGGCTCCTTCTCCGTGGCATTGAAGCGGCCCCCACGCAAACCGTAAGGCCTATCAGAACGACGACGCAAATGGACAACATGCTGAGTCGCGAGAGTAGGAACCAAAGGGCAAAACCCACATGTTTTTCGGGGGTTTTGGGCCCACAGGATCAGGAAAGGACCATGGCACTGATTGGGCCTTCATGGTCCGGCGGTCCACAGCTGAGGACACGCCATCGTGCTGTCGTGTGATTTTGCAGGTTGCCCTGCTGCCAGCATTGACGACCAGCAATGGGACTCACTCTGCAACACACAGCAGTGCGCATACGATCCGGGATACTGCGAAGGCCATGTGATCGGCAACTCCACTGCGAATGCCTCTCAGAACCTGTTCTGGATGGATCTTTTCCGTGTGGACTCGGATGTGCTGCTCCACAGGCGCTACCCATATGCGGCTGTGGCTACCGCAGGTGAGAGATGCTTTCGTCACCCAATCTATCCTCTAATGTGTTTTTTCAGGTGTGGCGACACTGGCCGCAGTAGTCCTTAGTGTCGGAGTTCTCGCGAGAACGAAGGGACTTCTCGCTTCAACTTCGTTCTCGCGAGAACTCCAACCCTAGGGACTTTGAAAACAGGAAGTTCACGTGAGTTTCTGAAAGAACGTGAAACTCATTTTCCTTACATTACACGACAAACCTCAGGGCTTTTGTTGGGTATTGTTGAATTGTATGAGTTTATATATATGCTTTAGATTTGTGTGTACGCACGAAAGGCAATGATTGCCGAGAGCGATATGCGTGATTGCATTCGCAGGGTGGAGAGTGAAGGTAGGTAGGTAGGTATGCACATGCATGCACGTTGTCTATACATGTACAGGTGTCGGCCAGTCATTCTTGCACACAGAGTGATCTCTGACTGACCCTCGGCCAGTCATTCTTGCACACAGAGTGATCTCTGACTGACCCAAACATGATGAAAGGCAAATAACGACAAAAAGCACATGAAAAACCTGAGCAGATGAATGTGCCGTACGGCTGCTGATCGTTAATTGTCTTCACATTACTTGCATCATTCTTGCAGTCACATTACTTTGGAGCATGCGAGTGTGAGAACACGTATATACACATATACACACACACAGAGAGTGAGTGCCTGAGCGACGGTATAAGCAAGAAACCGAAGTTGCAGGCGACCGAACCCATGCAAGCAGCCTTCAACTCTAGTAAATGACGATGCACGTAACTCGCCAATGATCATCCTACTCGCCATCACACGAAGAATCCTCTTCATATCTGCATGAAGCAAGAAGCAGGAGGGCAACATCTATGCTCGATACGTTTTGTGCATGTAGGAAGGAAGAACTATACCTGAAGGACAAGGGGAAATGCACCGTGTATCAGCCGATGATACATATTTTGTCCACCAGCCCTCGTCCGTTGGGCCTCAAATTAGGGCTGCAGCAAGACGAAGGCAAAAGGCATACTGTGCATGCCGCCTGTCGGTCCGTGCTTTTGCTCCTTTCCTCACCTGACAGACTTGCCGAATCCACAAACAAAGACATATTTCCGTGTCGTCTGCTTGACCCTTTTCAGTGCTGGAAGAAAAACACCTGACACGAATATGCGTGCATGCGGCTCTGTATGCCTCTGCTGCTTGCCGGTGTATGTCTTTTGTATGTACCGTCTCCAGCAAACAGAATTATGGCATCGACTTTTTTCTTCGCCCCTGTCTCCAGCAGTCTCGTCCCGATAGCCACATCTGCTCCTTGCTGTACCCTTCTACTGCCGTTTTCCCACTTAATTCCAACCTCTTGTACGAGAATACCGCTCCGCTCAATCTTCCCGTGCAATGTCGTCATCTCCTCACGACGCGTTCTCAACGCCACTGGCTTCGCATTGACAAAGAGCGAATGCTTCTTGTGAATCACGATCCGCTTGCCTACTTGCTCCCCAAACTCCACTTTCATCGCATCAATGTAGTTCATGAGGCACTCGTGTGTGAGGGGGGTCGTGTGATTATCACGATGGCAATGGATGACGTATGCCCCGTCCATGATAAGCCCGCAGTGAAGAATCCCAGCCGGCTCGTATTGCATCTGGTTGAAAGGGTAGGTACGTCCGCACAGGACAATGCATAATGCTATGCAGACTGCAACAAGGTACGTGTGCGTACCTGATGAATTCCCCCTTTGGATGATGATAATGATGAAGGTCCTTCTGATGACCGTCCAGTCAAAGCCTCAATTTGGCACACATGCATAGGCATGGGTGAGGGTGCATCCCGGTCCAGAGGCGCAGCGTGTGAGACCGGGATGCTTCAGCAGCCTCTTCAAGCGCCGCTGGGGCCACATTCGCGACGACCAACGAACAGCAGGCCCAGATGGTGGGTGATGAGCAGCTGCAGCGGGTGACCAGGATCACCAATGCGGCATTCCGTCTTGGTCTGGAGGACAAGGGCGGCAAGGGCATCTCACATTGACTTGAACTTTATCCGGGACTGACCGCCGGGCTGATCCTCTTTTCACCATTTTCACCGACTCTCTCCCACCTATTCTGACATGGGCGCAGCAAATTGCTTTGTCTTTTCCGCGTGATCAACAGTTGGGCAGATCCTAACAGGTCTGTCTATCATCCGCTTCTCGGCAGTCTTTCTGTGCAGCAGCCTCACTATCGTCTGTCTGTCGGCAGCTGATAGATCCTAACCGATCTATCAGTCCGCATTCTCTCGATGTCATCAGCCCCGAAAGGCCTCTTCAGTGTCAAGCGCCTATTCAACAGCAGCCAGTGTGACGATCCCGACCGGTCGACTGAGTAGCAAGAAGAGCAGCAGCAATGGCGCAGCCCATCTTCGCATTCGACCCCAGGACCGTCATCCGTACCTTCAATGGAGACAAGGACGACTGGCGTGAGTGGGAACTTACCCTCAGAGCCTTCCTCCTGGCTAAGGAGTTGCCCATAGAGCGTCTGATGCCTAAAAAGGAGGAAGACATTTCTGGGTTACCTGTCCCGACTGAGGATGGAGACCTTGACGAGCAGCGAATGAAGGAGAGGAGTGTGTTGCGACAGCTCTTCGGCTTCCTCGTCCTGCACACAGAAGGCAAGGCAAGACGGATCATCCAGGAGTCACTCGATAAGTATGGCGAGAATGGTGCACGAGCCTATTGGGAGTTGCGCAAGCGGTGTGTACCTGAGCGAGTCGTCTGTGGGCATGAGGTCCTCCGCAATTTCTCCCGGTATCAGATGGACAAGGACGACATCGACGACGCTCTCACCGACTCCAACTTCTTGCCGAAACAATTGAGCGACATGGGAGAGAAACCAACTGACAACACCAAGATAGCCGTCATGGTAAATGCCCTACCTCCTCGATTTGAGCGCTTCAAGAGCTCGTTGGACTACCGATTCAACGACCTCACATGGGAGCAATTCCAAGAAGCCCTCCGCAATGCCAACGACCGCATGCAGCACGCGAGAAGGATGAGCCAGCAGCGTGACCGCATTCGACAGAAAGGCAACCAGAACGGACGCCAGCCAGGTCAGCCACACAACGGCAATCGACCTGACACGTATCAAGGAGGCAACAGGAAAAACGAACGGCCTTACCGAGACAATCGTGACAACCGCTACGACTGGCGACACCAACCAAATGGCCACAGCCAGACCTACGGCAACAACCACAACAACAACAGAAGGAACGGCAAGCAGTGGAACTCATCTCGGGCGCTTTTCCACGCCTACCCGACTGGCAATGGAGGACATCAAGAGGGCAACGGTGGACGCCAGCAGCAGCCCATCGTTCATCACGACAAGGACGGAGATGTCATTATGAATGCGACGCGCACGAACGGCACGAGCAACCGCAATCGGCGCGTCCACACGAATCAACTCGACGGATATGATCAGACCGACGACACCTGCGAGCAGAGAGTAAGCGGCCTGGAGATGGTGGGGACCGTCACGGCCATTGAGTGCGAGGAAGAGGTGGTCAACGTCAGTGGTGTGTCTGTGAGACCTACGTCGATGATGATCGACTCAGGAGCGGCAAGACATGCTGCCACCAGCAGTTTCTCTTCGACGAAATCAAGCCACTTGACCGACACATCAAGATCGTAATGGCCGATGGCACGTCTGTCGTCCTTGCCCCAGTTGCTGTCCCACAGCTCGATGAGCACTTCGCTCGGGGCGTCGGTGGTGTTGTGCGGGGAGGAAAGGGGCACCTGGAAGTCCTTGGTCTGCCTCCAGATAGGGTGGAGGGTCCTGAGGGTGGTCTCTGTCACCCAGGTGTGGAAGCCGCCTTTCGGAAAGGGGAATCAGCACCTGACACACACAGAAAAGAGAGAGACATGGTTTGTACGGGCGCGTGTGTCTGCCCCACTCACTTTGCAGTAGGGGTCAGACGTTGCCACTCCTCCTCTGGGTGCTTCGTCAGCAGCACGCACACCAATTGCCGACCAGCACGTCACACTGAGTGTGCCAATGAGGTCGAGCATCGTCACAGGAGGCGGTGGATGGCCTGTGGCGGCGATACGGGGATGGTCTCGGTGGGTGAGGGGTACCCTCCTCTCTCCAGCTCCTGCGGCTGGGTGGGCGGACTGTGGGCACCGGCACTGGGGGAGATAGAGGCGGGCCGGCAGAGATAGTTGCAGGGGGAGGCACATGGGGAAGCGGCTGGCACACAGAAAGAGGGACCGAGGAATGGGATCGAATGTGATGATTAAAGAGAGGGGGATGCTAGGCTCACCTCTTTCAGTTCTGGGTGGCGAGGAGCTGTCTGTCGCATACGCAGCTGAATGAATGGAGAAGGCGAGACAGTTCACTTTGTCTGTTCCCCCCTTCTTACGCACCGTGTTTTGTAGGTTCGCGACTCTCGTCTGCTCCTCCTGCAGTGCCTGTCGCATCATGGCCAGCTGCTTCTGCAGCCTCTCGTTCTCCTTACGCAACGCCGCCAGCTGCTGTTCCATCGACCGGTACTTGTCATCAGTCGGTCCGCCCCTGCCAACACACGCGAACACGCACACACGCACACACGCGCACGCACACACACACACACGCGCACACACAGCAAAAAAATATTCGTACGGCATTCATTCCGTTGGATGACGCCTACATCTATCCAGCGTGTTTCTTGAAGTATTCCAGGTCCTGCAGGGCGGTGGCCAGGTCACGACGGGCAGCGACTGCACAGACAGACAGATGACCAAGTGAGGGGTGGAGTGGGGTCTTGCTTCCTCTCTCACTTGCAGCTCCTTCTGCGGCAACCTTCTCCTGCTGCACCTGCTTCAGCACCTCCTGCACACTCTCCAGCTGCTGGCGAAGGAACTGAGCGGACAGCACACAATAAGGCACACGACAGTAGCTCTGGGCGTTTTTATGTGGTCGGTTGATTTTTCACCTTGAGGTGTGCCTCTTGTTTGGCGTATCCCTCTGCCCGCTTCGCCATCATGGCCATCTGCATAGCCAGCATCACCACACACACTCACTGAGATGGTGCTGCGTATCTCCCGCTACTGCTGTGCGCGATGGTTTACTTTGGTCCTGAGGTCTCCTCCCTCCATCATGTGGCGCTGCAGCTCCTCCTGCGTGAACCTCTGACTGCGATCGGCCGCCCTCAGCTGCTGCTCTATGTCCTGATTGATGGGAGAGAGAGACAGGACATGAGAGATGGCAGGTTGCTGTATTGGATTGGGGAGGGATACTTTGAGGGCAAGTTCTTTCTTGGTGAGCTCCTGTCGCATTCTCTCTGTGTCGTCTTTTACGGCAGCCACCTCACGCGCATCGAACGATCCTTCCACTTTAGACCTGATGCATCAACAACACACAGAAGAGAAACCACACACCGAGGGCGTGTGTGTGTGTGTGTGCGTCTGTCTGTCGGTGGGTGGGTGTCACTTCATGTCTTGTATGGTGTGGTGCAGGTCGTGTATGGTCTTCTTGTGCGCGTCCCTGTCCTTGAGCAGCCGGTCTATCTCCTCAACCATCTGACGCTCACGCGCAGTCACCGGCAGAAAAACGGAACGCTCGTCTGCAGACACAACAGACAGGTAGGCAAATGTCACAGGGGATACATAAATGTGTCTGTTGTCTGCTGGGTATATGGACCTCCTTTTTCATCGATCGTTGCGTCTTTGAGTGCGAGTGGGACCGTTGGCAGGGGGCCGAACTGCGTGTAGACGCTGCGATCTCGTGCTCGTCACCCTGCACACACGCAGATGAAGGAGGAGGGAGACGAAAGGCTCCCTGTCTGTGTGGCTGCACGTGCATGGCCCACCCACCTTTGATGGCGGGATGTGCGTTGGTGGGTGCAGAAGGTTGAACACACGGAGTGCCGTCTCGACAGACGACACCTACAGACATGTCACGCGTCATCTTCTTCAGTATGCGTTGCGTCTCACGCAACACACACCACACGCCTTTGATATGGATTGGAAGAGCTGTTGGTGCGTGTGTATGGCCTCCATCCAGCTGGCGGTGAACGGGTGCGGCTGCTTGATGTGCTGCAGGTCGTCAAGGCCGCCCTGCTGCACATGCAGCATCAGACGCATGAACCGCTCGCGGAGAGGGCCCGTCGACACAGACAACGCAGACAGGCCTGAGCGCACAGCACAACACCCAGCTCCCTTTGTGTGTGTGGATAACACTATTTGACCTTCTTTCGGTCCTGGTCGCGATGGCTCGACGGCCAGCTGCTGCTCCCTCTCCCTTTTGTCCTCCGCAGGAGGGCTGTATGGCTGCTGGGGCATCGTTCCACGCTGCATAGGGGAGGTGGCCTGGTCCACGGCGCCTTCAATGGCCCTGGACTCGGCCACCGGGAGCTCGCCCTTCTGCCCCAGATGACCTGCACTCATAGAGACATGTAGCACATCCATTCTCTCATACACGGATGCTCACTTTTGATTTGGTCTCTTATGAGTGGCGTTGCGGCCATTTGCAGAGGGCTCTTGCGGCCGACAGTGTCCTGAATGTGCGGGTCGGCTCCATTCCTCAACAGCAGGGGGACAACGTTCGACTGACCATCCTGTGGGCAAAAGAGAAGGCGTCACTGAATGCCCCTCATTGCTCGCCTTCTATACCTCGCATGCGTAATGGAGAGGGGTGCGGCCGTACAGGTCGCGAGCGTTGACATCAGCTCCCTTGGCGAGCAGCAGCTTGGTGATGTCCTGCCCGCTCCAGTGACGGCTCAACACAGCGTAGTACAGACCGGTGCGCTCATGCTGCACGGCACAGCAAAGGCAGCTGCGGCGTTGCTCGTTGTGTCTGTCGTGTCTTGTCACCTTGTCGGTGGCATGGATGAGCGATGGCTTCGAGTGCAGAAGAATGGAAACGACGTTGCGATTCTCCGAACAGCAACCCAGATGAAACGGCGTGCGACCAAGCTGCAACGACGCAAAGCCGTAAGAGCCACATCATGTGGCGTATTCTTGTCCACGCGTACCCACCCCATCGCGGGCCTCCAGGTTCGCCCCAGCGTGTAACAGACACCCCACAGCTTTCTTGTGCCCATACTCACACGCCTATCAGATACAATGCCGGTCGGGTGCCTGTCTGTCGGTCGCTCGGTCGGTCGGTCTATTTGTCCGTGTGTCTCTTCAGCCCTACCAAGTGCAGCGGCGTCCTCCCGATTGGCTCTCTGGCTTCGATGGCGGCCCCGAGGGTGATGAACAAGTGCACCAGATCTGCAGACCCCGCCTTGGCAGCCAAGTGCAGACACATCTTAAGCGTCTGACAGACACAGCGGCACACAAACCACGCATCTCTCCCTCACCAAACGTGATTGACGCATCCCCCTCCCTGTATTGACTTGATCAGTAGCCTGCATGTAGGGCGTGGGATCCTCTCTCTCGAGGCACCGCTGCACAGCATCATGCTGGCAAGTGGTGACGGGGTGGAAGAAGTCGTTGAAGGCGTTGGGCGAGGGCGGGGGACCGCTGCCATGATGGGTAGATGGGCGAGTGAACCGGTTGTCCATCATCTGACCACACAACAGACGAAGCGTTGTCAAGACCTGTCAGTGGACCTTTCTGGTGTGCCTCTTGCCTTTGTCTTTGGGGACTCCGAGGAGCAGGGTGGGGGCTCGATGGGGGCCAGTCTGCATGCAAGACGGGGAGAGAACTTACTGAAGGTCATCAAAACGAAGATCCCACGGCTTTCCAAGTTGGTGACGGCGTTGGCTCGCGAGCTCTTGCCTACAACTCTTAATCTGCAATGATTCCAAGTGGGCCCATGACGAGCACCATCTGACTCAAGTGGACGGGACCTGACACGGCGGGCGGCACTGCTTCCTGTCCCCTATTGTCCGGCTTGGCGACGCGGTACAGCAGCACCATGCAATCTGATGCGAAGCCCCAGGCGCCAAACGTTGAATGCAGCCACCACGATGAATGGCAGGAAAAGGTGGATGAGCGTCTCTGTCGGCTGGAGCTTAAGGTGGACTTCACCATGGACGCTCTCATCAAGTCTTTCAAAGAACATCTGTCTCGCACCGATTGTCACATGGCGGAGAACAAACACGCCACTGAGAGCCTGAAGGAAGCGATGATCAAGAAGGCCAAGGAAGTCCGGGCGGGGATGGCGTGAAAGAGGCGCTGGGTGGGGTCCAGACTGTGCAAGAGAGGCATGGGAATCAGCTAAAAGGAGGTAGGAAGATTCAGGAGGAGCTGAAAGCCGAGGTCAGAGGGTTGAAGGCGCTCATAAAGGCTGTCTCGTCAAAGCAAGCTGCAGGAGAGGATTCTCGCAGAAGAGATTCTCCGCCTCCTGTGCCTCCTCTCCCTATCTCCGCCATCGGCGAGCGCACAAGGCAAGACGGAAAAGGGTCAGTCAGCACAGACACGGAGAGACACACCGGCATTATCCAACACATGACTGTGTCTCCCTTGTTAATCCATCAGTTCCGAAGCGCCTCCCTTCCCCTCCCTGCCCTCCGTCTGCCCCTCCCTGGCCCGCGCACACATGACGCAGACCCACTCATCCAGCGTCAACACATCGTTCCTAACAACATCGTCGATATTGGTCGAGACCCCCTCAGCAGACGCCACGCGGCGGTTCTCTCAGCAGCACGTCCTCCTCACTGTGCACAGGAAGGGCCACGACCACCGCGCGGCCACCCTTCCACCCACATTCGCCGGGGCATTCCGCGGCTCCGCACACTCACTCGCAGACAGCCCACATGTACGCCATACCACCCCCACCAGACTCACACACATTCATCTGTCTCCCTTTTCCTTCTGTGGTCAATTTGGCACGCGTCATGTTGGTGCTGAGGAGCAGCAGACGAATGCAGGGACGGCAGACAGCCCGATGGACCATCAGTCTGAGGAGGGGGGGAACGCTGCCGGGCCAGTATCGCCCGAAAACTACGAGCATGAGGAGGCCGGTGATGAGTCGTACAGCACCGAGGACGTGGAGCTGTTGCTCAAGTGCTACATGCAGGAGTCGGAGCTCCTCGACCACAACATCAGCCTGCTCGACGAGGTGGGTGCAGACGCACAGCCCATCGCATGTGTGTGGTGTTCGTTTGTATGTGTGTGTATGTGTGGGCGACTGTGCAGACGCTGGATGACGTGCTACAGCTGATGAATCTCCACCTGGGTGAGTGAAAGAGACAGAGAGCAAGCTAACCAACCGACATCGACGCGTCTCCATTCATGCGTGTGTGTATGATGTTGTGTGGTGTTGTGTGGTGTGGTCGATCAGCCACCGTGCGTAATAGAGTGCTCAAGCTTGACCTGGGTACAACAGCAAACGGACACAAGACACGCAGATGGAAAGAGTGTGCGTGTTGGATGGATTTCTGCACGTCTGAATGCTGTGGGCGTCGTTGTGGGTTTCGGGGCGTGTGTCGGCGGCCTATTCGGGATGAACCTCAGGTCAGCATCTTCCCACTGCACACGGTTGAAGCGTTTCTCTATGCCCGTCCTGGCTCTGTGTGTCGTTGCAGGAGTGGCCTTGAGGACAGCTTCACCGCGTTTTATGCTGTGTTTGTGTTCTGCATGGTGTCCTGCATCCTCACGGCGATCGCCGTCGGTATGCTGACACACTCATACGAACATCAATCACAGCACACGCGTGTGTCTGTCTGTCTGATAGGATTTTTCTTCAAGAGGGCACTCACGCTGTAGCCAGGCATCACATGAGTGATTGGTGAATGTGTGTAAGTAAGAAACTGTTGTGTGCAGGAGGCGTGGGCTAGAGCTGTAGAGGATTTTTATTGTACATGTACCGCGACGCTAGTGCTGGACTCGTGAACCATACACTGCAATGGCTTTCTCTTGGCCTCTTTCGAATGGCACGTCTGAAAGCCTTCGCGTGAAAGCCCAGGGAGGCAGATCTGCAGACGTTGGAACCTTAGGACAGACTTTAAATTTCCGTGCACCCGATTACTCTTTGCGCATTTTTCGCCGCAAAATGCAGGCAATAAGGGCCGGCAGCTGCAGGGGCTTCACCAATGACCGTGCGAGAGCCATCCTGCGGCTCATCCTCTGAATTCAACGATCCCACACATCCATCGTTCCTCCCGCTGTCCCCCGCCTTCATCCAGCGCAAAAGCACAACAACGGACCGTTCCATCCTCATCGGCAGCTGCCCAGCTCGCTCGAGTACCGCCACACATCGGGTGTGAGGGCATCTCGGTCCATTTGCATCGCTGGATCGGGCGGGCGAGGGTGAGAGGTGTCGCCAACGCTTTGCAGAAGCCATCGCCGTGGTTTGAGGACAAATCGATGGGCTGATGGCTCTCCTACGCCGGTGGGGAGGCTCTCGAGGGACATTTGCAATGACAAAACATGTATGTCACGCATACACGTATGTGTATTCGTATGTGTTTGTGTGTATTGCAGTTCAACCAGCTTATCCGTTGACTGAGGAATCTTCTCTTCTCATCTGTCGATTGAGATGAGGGGTGGTCTGCTGCGGCTGTCGCTCATCTGCCTCTGCCTCTACCTCTGCCTCTATGTGGCGGCCGCCTCAGGCAGCAGTGCCACAGACGCCAAGACGGTGTTGCTGCAGGACTTTGACTTCCACCACACGACCGACCAGATTCACCACCGGCTCAAGCAGCTGAGCCAATCATGCCCAGACCTCACATTGGTTTGTCTTTGTCTGGCCGACAAAGAGAGAAAGAGGCAGGCAAACATGCATCAATGTGCTTTGTTCGTGTTTGTGCTTTGGCTCATGCAGTCTGAGCGCCGCAACGGTTCAGCGTCGATTGACGTGGTCACCGTTCGCAAGAAGGGCGTCGAGCCGATCAATCGCGTCTTCATGCTCTTCAGCGAACATGCCAGAGAGTGAGTCAGCCAGTGAATGAGCCAGCGGACCACCACAATGGCAGGCAGACACATCACATCAATCGCTCATTTGTCGCTTCCTGTCTTAGGTTGATCTCTCCCGAGACGGGACTGTACATGATTGAGGCGCTCTGCCAATCGCCGGCCGTCCAAGAGAAGAAGCTTCTCAAGGAGGCCAAGTAAAGGCTCCTGCAGACAAAGGACATCCGTGGCGGCCGGCGTGTCTGTGTGTGTCATGTCGGGCACGTGTTGGAGAGCACGATGTTTTCGATAGTTGTAAATGGTAATCCTCAGTCCCGCCGGCGAGTCGAGAACGGCGACTACTGCGTGAGGGTCAACGAACACGGTGAGGCTGCGACCGTATATCGTATTCACCGATCTGTGTCTCCGTGTGTCTGTGGTTGACGTGTGTAGGAGTCGACTTGAACCGCAACTGGGACGATCACTGGACGGTATGAGAGAGGATGGAAAGAATGGCTGACCATACAACCTCACCTGTCGCTTTATGTGTCAGCCTGAGTCAAACCTGGGCCTCGACACGAATCCCGGTGCCAAGCCCTTCTCCGAGCCAGAGACAGCTATCTTCCTCAACCTCGTCAAAGAAGTCAAGGTGAGAGTGAGGCAGGCTTAGGAGAGACATCATTTGCTCCCTTTCCACCTCAGACGACGACGTTCGTGACAATCCACTCATGGACGTTCGGCATGTATCAGCCGTGGGCATACGAGCAGAAGGAGGCGCCGAGAAACGCACAACGCATGAGCAAAATACTCAGGTATGTGTGGGTGACACTCACACAAGAGGCCCTAATCTGTATCCAGTATGTGCATGTGGCCTGCAGAGCGCTCGACGCGAAGCACTGCACGTGTGCGGCCGTGCAGGTGGGGTACCCATGCCCGGGCACATCCCTCGACTTCGTCTACGACAAGCTCGACCCACCGGCCAACAAGCGTTCGCATTCGAAATCTATACATCACCCTCACGCACCGTCGGTCAGCCATCCGGTAAACATGAAGAAACTCCCTTGTTCGCTTATCATGGTTGTTTGGTGTCGTCAGGTCTGAAAGAGCGATACGAGCTGGCGATGCGAAAGCAGGCAGCAGCCGACGAGCAGGACGCGACGAGCTTCGTTGCTCTGACGACCAGCTGCGCAAGAAGAAGCACAAGCGGACCGTCAGGGCACAGGTGACGGCCGACGGGCGAGTGCTGCTGGATGAGGGCATCAGCGGCCCGTAGAACTACAACCCTGTAAATGGCAGCTCTATGACGTGAGAAATAGGATGGAGCGAGCTGGTCGTGCGAGCGGGCTGCGAGGAGAGGGCGCGTGAAGTGTTTAGCGATACTGACGTGGAGATCGTAAGTGGTGCTCGATATATGGGCGGGTTTGTGGGGACCGCAGAAGGCAAGAGGGCCTACGCCACTGAGAAAGTGCAGGAGTGGCAGAGGTGTGTCCAACGGATGGCGGACGCAACGGCCAAGTACCCACAGGCAGCTCACACGGCTCTCACGACGTCCCTGCAGGCCGAGTGGGATTTTCTGATGCGTAGCGCACAGGGACGTCATAACCCACACCCCATCCAACTATCGCTTAACTGCCAGCTTTTTGTGATCCCCAGGACAGCTTGCTAGCTCATCTGCGTCTGAGTCTTTAATTGATTGTAAATTCGACATCCAAACGGCCAAAGTTCTTGGTTTCCATACAATTGCGGGCTCAGCAAATTCAATAAATGGTCCCAATGCAGACCTGTGAAAGCGTTCTCGTTGAGATGCGACAACGTGTGCGTTGAAGTATTTTGCAAAAGATGATGATTATGGGGTGTGCCCTTGGTTGACACATAAAACGGGCGACGAAGTTCGTCTAAGCATCCGTGTCAGACAAGCAACAGGAAACACAACCGTGCATAGCCAACGGACAACACTCATTGACTGCAAACAAATGCATGTCACACACTGCAAACAAACGTGAGACATGCAGTACCACATACACACTCACAACATCCAGATCCAGCCAGCCACCTCACAGCCCCGGAGCGGGGCCGGTGTGTGGCCTGTACAGCCCGCGGCTGACGAAGTCCTCCGGAAACGCGCTGGCCCTCCGTGGCCCTCTGGCGGCCGCAGCACGTTGTGCACGACTCGCCACTTGGAACGCGTTGTGCTTCATCAACTCGACGGACAGAAGCTGGCTCCAATGATTGATGATGCTCTCACGGAACGCTGCGTCCTCGTCAGCGGGAATGGAGGTGGGGCGGGGCTTCCGCTTGGCGAGCATCTTGAGAAAGTCCATCGTCTTGTCTCCCCATCTGCCAAATGTCTCTGCAGCGAGCGGCACAAAGCGGAACCGGCCGCCTGGGCGGTGGGACCGTACTTGTCAAACTTGTCCTTCTCGGCAAGCTGCGCCGTCTTGCCACCTGATGAATATGGGACACTTCTTCACATACATGAATAGTACCTGATTATGAATGCTACCCCACAGGGCTGTGTGGTTATCAGAGAATCATGCTCATCGGCATCGCCGCCCTCACCTGAGGGCGCCACCGCGTCCGTCTCGTCGTGACGGACCTGGCGATATCTTTTTTGTCTCCCCTGAACCCAAGTTCACCCGGCGCCACTGCGCCTCCTCTTGCCCAATGCAAAGCACTTCCGTGAGAGCCTGCTTCGGCTCTCCGCGCCCTATCTACGCCTGACCGACCCCGCGAAAGACCTGGTGGTCCGTGCGGCGTTTAGGGGCCATCTGAAGATCTCGTGACTGGCCGTGTGCCAGTGCAAGCGTGCCGCGTGTGCCTGAGGACGTTGCTGCCAGGCCGTGAGCCTGTTTGCGTCCCAAGGACACCCCAGCCGGCCGTGTGCCGGTGTCAGTGTGGTTGCTGGAGGACAGTTTTCTGCGACAGGCCGTGCGCCTGTGCAGCTTGGCCGTGGGCCTGAGGAGTTGCCTTCTCCGGCCGTGAGCCGGTGTCGAGGTGGGCGGTGTGCCTAATAGGGAGTGACCGTTGCTGCAGGCCGTGTGCCTGGATCCTCCCGTGTTTGTCTCCCTGCCTGGCCCAGGCAGGGCATGTCTCTAGGCTCCGATTGAGCCCACCCGTATCGGAGTCGCCGTGACGCGGGCCCTTCGTGTGTTTCGACCGGTGTTACCGAGACGTGGTCGACGAGCATTGACGGGGTCAGAGTCGGTGGTCTTCGCGTGACAGCTTCCATTTGAGTCGTGTCGGTCAATGCGTTGATTTCCCCTCGTATGTTACCTTGCGGACTTGCCCTCTCTCTACTTTTCTTGCTCTTCGGCCAAGTGATGAGTTTGGACTCTGCCTTCGAGACGTGTCAGCTCTGTGCGGAGGATCGCCCTGCGAGAGATATCGTGTGTCTCCATGACCACTGGCCCTCTCTCCCGCGCGACTCGTCGCGGGACCCTCCCGCGGCCGCCCGGGCGTCTCATCGGTGCTGTATCTATTGCGTTGTCCCTCTCGCTGAAACCCAGCGGGCTCGGCTTCCCGACTATGTTGAGGGGCGAGCGTGTAGCCTCCATCAGGCGGGCTCACCTTCGGCAATTCCCCCACCACTCATCGAATGCCCAACTTGCCGGGACCCTTTTTGTCCGGAGTGCCTTCTTGGTGTCTCCGACGTGTCGGCTCTCGTCCTCGCTCCCGACCCACTCCGGCTTTCTCCCCCCTCCTCTGGTGACCATGTATGCCCGGGTTGCTCTCTTCCACGGCCACTTGACCAGGAGTTCCGCCATCTGCCGTGTCGAGCCTGCAATTCACTCGTTTGTGGGCCGTGTGTGGAGGCCGAGGAGTCTGCCAACTCTCGCACGGCGCGGAATGAGGCTCATTGTCCCTTCGCGGGGGAGTCCTGGCATGCCGCCATCTTGGAGCTAGAGAGGGAGTGGGGGTGGCCTCCCTCCTCGTGGGAATAATTTGCTGAGGGCCGCCTCTATGAGGAGCGCTTCCATCTACCTATAACGTGCCTCCTGCGAACCTTTGGCCTGCTGATTGGCCCGCTGGGTACCGGCTACTCCCGTGACGACAATGCCGCTCGGATCCGAGACATGATGAGCACCGGTGAGCTCTCCGAGGACACGGCGCGTCTTGCTTTGGGACAATCGCCGTCGAGAGCCCCATGCGAGCGGCTGCGTTGCGCAGCATGGTCTTCCCCCCTCGCCTTCCCCCTGTCACCCAACTTCAACAGCGGGGAGGCCTTCTTCATTCCGCCAGCTTCAGCATCACATTCCGTTTTGTTAACAAGAATGGTGCCAACAACAACTGCCTGCTCGAGGCAGCGATTCGCAAGCTGCGTCTGGGGCGGCTTCGACTCTTCAATGGACGGCCGGCTGATCGTCTTCCCACCCCTATCCCCGGACCAGCGGAACTGCGCCGGCTAGTGGTAGGGGATCTTGAACGGCGGCGTGCTTCGGGTCAATTGGACGCCTTTTTCGCGAGACCTCGCGACCACATCTTGGACGTCAGGCGGAATTCGTCACTTACCGAGTGTGACGTTCGCTCTCTGGCCAACGTGACGGCAGCCTCCATCGTCCTCTGCGTCCTTGCCGAGGAACAGTTCGAAGACCCCACCGTCCCGCTCTTGCTTCGCGAGCATGAGACAGTTCACCCCGAGGGCGGACGTGTGCAGCGGCCCAGGTCGGCCCTGGAGCCCTTCCCTCCCCCCCCACCGATTCTCTTCATTTTCTACGCTGGCAACCACTTCATGTCCCTACTACCGTTGGATGAGAGTGACCCGCAGCGGGTGCGGAGGTTGCAGGCGACTGGGCCGCGTGGCCGTGCGCCTGTATGGAAGTCGCGAGAGATGATGGCCATGCTGCGGGCCCGTCAGACAGCCTCGGGAATCCATCGGAGACACGTCCCCCCGCTGCCATCAATGTACCGACCCGCCTCGTACCGCCTCCCTCTCCCCCGGCGGGCATCGCCAATCGAGGGACCTCACCTCGCTCGGCCATCCGACGCCAGCGTCGCACCGATAGACAACGGCGACGCCGCACCCGCCGGCGTTTGCAAGAGGGGGCGGCCGCACCGACATGTGAGGACTTGGAGGAGGAAGTGGCGTCCAGTGGCCTGGAAAATCGACATGACCAGGACACCCACATGGATTCGGTCAATGGTGATGCAGCCCCGTCCACGGGCGATGACCAAGAAGTCGATAGGACGAACGAAGTGGGAGACACCATGGATGGACGTGGACGGATGGATATGGCGGAGGACCGCGATTTGACAGTGGGCAGGGGAAGGGCGGGTGCCGGCGGTCAACTCACTCTGGATGAGCTGATATCTCGCGAACGCCGCGGATCCTCGGGTGCAGATCCATCTTTGGCGGCGGGGCCGAATAGCAGCGATCGCCCCACACTTCCCCCCGATCGGCCTGGGGCTCTGGCTGACATGACATCGCGCGAGGGCTACGACCCGGACAACTGTGACCCGCCGAGGGCCTTCGAGAGTTGGACGACATCCTCGATGCTTGGGATGACACAAGAGAGCATCCTCAACACCGACCCTCTGATGCGGCAGAGATCGCAGCACGCGAGGGCTTTGACCCGGAGAACTCAGATCCTCCAGAAGGGCTTCGCGACCCGGGAGACATCTTCTCGGCTTGGCTCGATGATCCCGCGCCCCTACGCCTCCCTCTCAGCCGCCGACAGATGTCCGCCAGCGCTCAGCCAGAAACAGAGGTTTTGGCAGATGTATGATATGTACGGCTTTCTGTGGCGGTCAATGCTTCCGTCAGCGGGGTGCGGGGCAACCCAGTGGGAGGGGCCGCCGGGCCCGTGAGTTGCGACGACAGCGAACGGAGCCCGACCTTCCCCCGCCGCCCCCCTGTTCTAACCCAGGGGGCGGCTCTCAACCGCCTCCTCCGTCGTCCCCACCACCCCCACCACCACCCCCGCCTCCTCCACCTTCCCCCCCGCCACCGCCACCGCCACCACCTCCGATCACCCGAGATACAGTCGTTCCGCCTCCAGACACCCAAGACACGCCCCCGGATACCCGAGAAATGACAGGTCGAGGCGGGGACGGTGAAGGAGGGGCTTCGCAGCCTGTACCGCCAACGCGCCGAGCTCGGGGGAGGGGTCGCGGTAGAGGAGCAAGTGGAGCTCCACGAGGCGCCCGAGGTGCTCGAGGTAGGGGTGGATTTGTACCCCCGCAGCCGCCCGGCCCGTCACCCGGTGACCCAGGAGATGGCGGGGCAGGAGATGGTGACTCGGGCGGCAATGGGCCGCCACCAAACGGAGGAGGACCTCCCCCTCCCCCTGGTCCACCACCTGATCCGCCCCACGTCTCCCACTGGTTTCGCTCGAGAGGAATTTTCCCGCAGCGTGGGCTTGATTATCTTCGCACTCTCACTGCCGAGCAACGGGATGACCACTTTAAGCTGGGCGTTCGCACCATATCACGCATCCCTGGATGTGTCCGCCACTCGCTAAAGATGGTGGTGGATACCACCGAGAAGTACGCGAAGGACGAGGAGGATTCGGATGTCGGCTGCTTGACAGCTATTTTCTTGCCGACTATGCTGCTCTTCCCGATGAATCGCGGCAAGACGGGCGGCCACCGCAAGTGGGGTTCTCGCTTCAAGCGTTTTTGGGCTGGAGAATGGCAAGGATTACTCGACGAGTCCAGAAATTTTGCTAAGCAGGGTCGCCACGTTTGCGCTCCACGTGGCGACGGACCAGTGGAGGGTGTACCAGAGCCATCCCTAAAGGAGATCAAGTTGCGAGCGGCAGAGAGGTTTGTGAAACAAGGGGAGCTGTCATATGCGGCAAGACGGCTGACGGCCGCCAAGGTCGCTCCAGCGATGGCAGCGACCCTCCAGCAGCTCAAGGACCTACACCCTGCAGCTCCGCTTCCCACAAAGCCGCAGCCCCAGAACGGCCCGGATGGACCGCCCGTCCCTCTCACGGTCCCACCCAGAGTTCTACTGGCTGCCCTCAAGACGACGCCGCGAGGTTCCGCAGCCGGCCCCACGGGATGGCGGTATGAGCATCTTCGTGCCTGCATGGGAGAGGGTGACGCCTCGGCAGAAGACGAGACCGTCCCCCTGCCCTCCCTTGTCAGCCGGATGCTCGCTGGTAACATGCCGGACAGCTGCACTACAACTCTTTCGGCCGCCCGCCTTTTCGCTCTGATGAAAGACAACGGTGGTGTCCGGCCGATTGCTATGGGTGATGTGCTTTGGAGATGGGTGACGAAGGCAGTTTGTATGGAGAACAAGCTTGCCTTTGAGGAGGACTTCTCGCCTCTACAGTTTGCGGTCGGTACGTTGGCAGGCGGAGAGAAGACTTTCAGGGCCTGTCAGACCTACATGGAGACACGCCGCGATGATTCCGGTAGACGGGTTTTGGTGACTTTGGATTGCAAGAACGCCTTCAACAGCATCGACCGTCAGTCGATCCTCGACGAGCTCGGCATAAAGTGGCCGTCCTTTGTCGATTTCTTCTGGC
>CDMY01000381.1:0-13571 GCA_001179505.1 Vitrella brassicaformis | reverse complement strand
GGTCAGGTGGGTGGTGGAGCATTTATCTGTCCCTCTCACGTCTCTCTGCAAAAGACCATCAACCGTCCCTCATCAATCGTCTCTCTGTCAAGCGATGACTGATCGCATAAGTGAGGGGAAGAGAGATTCTTCCTTCGATCACACGCCATCGGTCTCCTCCTGACCATTGAGTAACATAGAAAGCCTCAAAGCATGAAATACCTTGGGAGGTTTCAATCATCCATTTCAAATCATTCAGACAAGCGTGTAGAGTCCGACCTCATCAGCGGTACACAGACACTAACACTCTGTCACCTCTCAAAGACATTTGAGGCTTCTTCAGACACAACCTCCGAGCAGCACCATTGTCATGTCAGTCTGAGTTTCAGACGCAAGGCGAACAAGTTCTCTCCGAATGCACACTCCACGCAAACGATCCGTAAAAAAGGGGAGCCCCGCGCACACTTCAAGGGGAAAAAGAGTGATATAGCCAGCAGTCAGATGTAAGAAACCTACCCGACCAGAAAGGCCAGGTGGCACTGCCTGCTCGCCTGCAAACGCCTCCCCGCTCCCGAATGTCGGAAGCTAAAGGCGTCGCCAAGCCATCACACAGACACACACAAACCACTCCTCAGCTGACTGCAAATCTCCGACACACTCCACACACGCCAACACAAACCTTCCCAAGACCAGTGCCCTCACATGCACACCGAAAATGACACGACACACGAAGATGACCGAAAAGGCGCGGTTGAGACGACAGGCTATCCCACGCAAGACGGGCACGCATAGAAGCGGCAACATCGCTGGAAGATGCAAAAACCATGCGATCATCCAATCCTCGTTCATACAAAAAGTAATCAATCCCCGTTAATGTGGAAAGGGTGTGCAAAGGGTGATAGCTTAGGGCTCCTTCTCAGACAGAAGTGGTGTGATGTGTCAGTCAATGCCAAGTATCCCATCCCTCTACCTAACCCCCATGCAGCACCCGCCCTATCTTTTGCTCGGCCACTTTCTTCTGTTCGCGAGAAACCTCTCCCAATACACCTTTGTCCCGTGGTATGTGAACGGAATAGCCAGCGGGCGGTTGAACATGTTGAACTCCCAGAACTTGTTCCAACCTTTGTCCTCATGCAAAAACTTCACATCGCTGTCGTACTGCTTGATAGCGTCACCGACGTGCTGGTATGCAAACCAGGGGATGGTCGTGACGATATCTCCGTGGTTAACCATGCGAAGCTGGTGAAGGTTCTTCAGGCCCTTGCAGGCCTCTTTGAACTTCGAGTTGCCAACTCGAGGAGCTGCGAATGAGACGACGATAATATCGCGGTCGGGCATGTCAATCGCCAGGTGATATCCACAGAGGGTACATAAAGCACCCCCCAAGCTATGGCCTGTCACATAGATCTTGCGGAATGGGAGACGATCCAAACGAGTCAGCTCTTTTCGAAGGGCCTTGCGGAGTTTCACGTAGGCACCATCACCCCAGAGCTGCTCATAGAAGCCGTCATGGACCCACACACCCGGCTGACTGAGTTGCCGCTTTCTAATCCTGAATAAACGAAAGGGGAGGAGGCAATGGAATACACCTATAGGGTCAGTCGTGCTCAAGTTTCCTTCTTCCCGTCCCGTCCCGTATGCCCTGCCTCTCATCTCCCACTGACCAGATGTCGTAGAGCCAATCTTTGGCGCTCTCTGACCCTCTGAAGACGACCGCCACTGCTCCTCTCGTCGCGCTGGACGTGACGGCTGCCTGTAGGTCAGTCCTGTTGACGTTGACGAAACTCGCGACTTTGCCTCGAGGCGCAACCTTATCTAGCCAGTCCACCGACTGCTTGATTTCATACTTCTCGCGGTCCTCTTCGGGAACATCCTTCTTGAGGTCGATGTTCTTGGCATAAGGCTTATCTTGTGGGACAGTCTTATCCGGGAGCGACCACGTGTCTCCGTAAGAATACACCAGGGTGGACAGCGACAGTAGCGACCTCACGACATCGTGGCGGGGGATGAACTTGAATCTTCTAGGCTTCTCTTTCTCTGTCTGCGTCGTTGCTGTTGCCATCATCTGGTGAGGTGCCCTCAGAACCATCCGGGGGGAAGCAGCGATACCCAGATACCATTGGGACGTCACCACCGCCAAGCACACAATCCACACACGCGCAGACGGAAAGCCGCTGCCATTCTGTCTGGCCAAATGTGGCAGCTGATGAGTGAGAGGGGGGGAGCGGAAGTGTGAGTGAGATGCGCGAAGATCCTTGGATTTGCAGCGTGACGGCTTGTATAGAGAGTAAGAGCGAGCAGTGCGCCGAACTGGGGGGAGGGAGGACGACCTACAGATTACGCACAATACTACCGGGGGGAGCGATTTACGTGTAACGCAAGTGGTCATACAGCCTCACAAAATCTCGAGTCCATACATGAAGCTCCCCACCGGAGTTCCATGCACACACAACGTAGCAGGCATGTGGCACTATTGTGGCCAATGCATGAGGGAAGAGAGCCATCTGCACTGGCAAAAGGCACCTTCGCAAGCAGACCGACTCGCTGTACATGCATCCCTCACACACATTCCCAACTGACTGATCTGACTGCTTCCTCCCTCTTATGCACGCTTGAAAAGATCACTCTCCACTGTCATCATTCACATAGACATCGATGAGAGCGATGACGACGAAACGACCAGCAGTCGCAATCTCAAAGTAGAGGTATGCGCATGCACACACATGGCTGATCCATATGTATGGATGTGTACGGATCTATGTGTGTGAGCACAACGCGTTTCAAGTGGCGAGTCGTGCACAGCGTGCGGCGGCCGCCAGAGGGCCACGGAGGGCCAGCGCGTTTCCGGAGGACTTCGTCAGCCGCGGGCCTTACAGGCCACACACCAGTCCCGCTCCGGGGCTGTGAGGTGGCTGGCTAGACCTGGATTTCGTGAATGTGTGTGTCGTGTTGCATGTCTCGCGCTTGTTTGCAATGTGCGACATGTTTTCGCAGTCAACGAGCGTTTGTCCATTGTTTTTTGCATGTATCGTTCCCTTTTCCTTGTTTGATACGACTGATGCTTAGACGAACTTCGTCGCCCGTTCATGTATCTACGATAAACCAGATCTCAGAGGAAGATGGATCCATCCCCGCCCCATCCTCACACCCCACCCCCCCATAAGACCTCCCTCCCCCACACATACAGAAGCTAGTTGCACGCGCGAGTTGAAAGTCGTCTTCGATTGTAAGAACGCAGAATTCGCGCGTGGTTCCATCGCTACACGGGATGCAAACAAGTCCACACGTGTATGCGCAGGTGTGCGCACAGAGCCATTCAGTATACACACACACTCCAAGTCCACACGTGTATGCGCAGGTGTGCGCACAGAGCCATTCATCACATGCACATATTCCAGGTCTTGCGCAGGTGTGCGCACAGAGACATTCAGTATATACACACACACTCTTCAAGTCCACATGTGTATGCGCAGGTGTGCGCACAGACCGCAGGTGTGCGCACAGACCCATTCAGTATATACACACACTCTCCAAGTCCACACGTGCATGCACAGTGTGCACATAGTCATTCATCACGTATACGCACTCCAAGTTCACACGTGCATGCGCAGGTCTACGGACAGAAACATTCATTGTAAAGAACACACTCCAAATCCACACGTGCAGGTGTGCGCACAGAGACATTCATTATAAAAACACACTCCAAGTCCACACGTGCATGTGCAGGTCTACGGACAGAAACATTCATTATAAAGAACACACTCCAAGTCCACACGTGCATGCGCAGGTGTGCGCACAGAGACATTCATTATAAATGTGGGCAGCGACCTCCAGGTGGCCAGCACGCTCAAGTGCGGGACGGTCCTCCCCTCGTCGCCACGCAGACGGCGTGAGAGCCCCCCGCCCATGGCCATCACCGACCAACAGACTTCGCCTCACGTGCCATCCGTCCACCCTTCGTCACCGAGCAGCCTTGGTGTGCGCGGCCCTCTGGGTGGCAGCATGTGTGGTGGGAGGATGGTGGTCACGTGTGCGGGGGAGGCCTTGGGCGTCCTCAGAGTCGATGTGCGATAATGCGGGGACACATTGAAGGAGTGTATGTGTGTGTGTATGGACGTAGAGTGCCGTGCATGAGGTTCGGTTGGTTGGTATCTCCATGCTGTGAACACTTCGCTGTATGCATAATATGTGTGCGTGTCAATACAATGCATGGCAACGGAGTGCCGTGTATGTATGACCAAATGGACACTTCCCTGTATAGTATGAGTGCGTCAAACAAAGCATGGCAAGCGAATGTGCAACTGTTAATGATAGTCTATTATGCAGGCGTGTTTCGCCAGCACACATGTGTGTAAAAACAATTTATGGCAAGCGAGTGTGCATACTGACTGGTGATATGTACTATGGTGATACGCGTGCCTGAGTTCTCATTATGTCGCATTCAAACATATATCACACATCCACACACGTCAATCCATGGACATCCACACACCATGTAATTGTGTGTGTGCATCGACTTCGCAATTAGTGGCACGTGCAGACATTAACATGTGCATGAGTTCGTCAGTATTCGTTACGACTGAAGGTCCTCTATCGTTGGGACACCAATCGTAAATTGCATTTGCACAGTGTCCGACTGTATACACACGTACACACACACACACACACACACATATGCACACGCACACGCGCACGCACACGAGGCAGACAGATCATATGCAGGTCCTATAATGTAGTACAATGACGAATCTGGCAAGCGTACTTCACTTCAGGCAAACGAAAAATAGGCCGCACGCACAATCGAAAAAGAGACGAAAAACAGCATTGACGGCTCACGAGAGCTGGCTCCTCTCACGAACTGCATAGACACAGGCGCGAGTCGATGAAAAAGACGCCCACCACAATGATGAACAACGTGACTGCCACACATACACACACAAATGTATGTACATGCAGCCAGACAGGCAGCCTCTCCATGCATTCGACCTGTGTCAAGAGTCAAATCTCACTATTTCATCTATGACCTCCTGTTTGTCCCAGTATCGCCTATGAGGCAAAAATACCACCCTCTGATACCACTTCATGTCCGGCTGGTCCACCTCAGGCTGCTCCCGATAGCCCGGAAGGCTCTTTGGAAATGGCGTCATATAGCACATCCAGTCAGCCTTCGACCAGAAGTCGAACCATCGGGCTATCTTGTCACTTTCATAGCAAACGTCGATGTCCTTCTCCATGATTTCGCTAGATTGTCGCTTGAACACGTCGAGGGGGCCAGCGATCGTCACGAGGCGGATAGTGATTTCGTCTTGTGGGGCAGGGTTAGCACCTCCTGTTGGGAGTGTCGTCGTCGCTTCTGCTAGTGCGGAAGGCCGGGCCGCTTGCTGCTGCCGCTGCTGGTCGCTGATATAACTGGCAAGTCCGTTGACTGCAGCAGCGGCACCAAACGAGTATCCCACAACAGTGATTTGCTGATAGCCACAGTCCCGCAGGTACCGCACTCTGTCCCTAACGCGTCCAGCAATTGCATCTCGCACCCCGCTGCCTGCAGGCTCGTTTCGGATGTAGCGGCGGCAGAAATCTGCTATATTCATAACGAGAGTCGCGGGCAGGGCAAGCTTGAGTAGCACGATAATACCGCGGGGAATCCAGCTGCCCATCCTTCTCCCAGCCCAGGCCATCTCGATGAAGAATTTCTTATCAACCGCTCCCGTCTTCTCATCTTCGGGCACTCCACTTGTGTTGGCGATGAAGATCAACAATGATGGGAGGAGGGCGTACAACCAGATAAGACAGCTGGCCACGGCGACGAAAAGGCTGATACGCAAGCTGACTGGTAGAGGGGGGCGGTAGATGGAGGGCGATAGCCAGTAGAAAAACAGTAACACGGTACGCCCGATGCGCTCGGGCAACTCTTGGCTGTCCAGCTCGTCAATCAGGTCGTGCCAGTACACCTCATAAGCGTCAACGGTGAATGGTCGAAGGGGGCCGATTGATGGCACATTGCTGAGACGCGCGCACATCGAGCCATTGACGTCGCACAGGGAAGCCACTTGCACGCCGCCTTCAACTTGGCCGTCTTTTTTTGCCTTAATCGCTTTCACCACTTCGTCGAGCTGCGCGCCCATCCTCGCTCTGCGTGTTCTGCTCCCCCACGCGCGTCCTTCTGGTGGTTCACAGAATCCGGGAACAATAACCAGTGCGCGTCGTTCGGCTTCCTCATCCCCTGCTTCGGCATCCATCGGGAGACGACTTCCAATGACTGAGAAGACAGATAGTCCTTACGCAATCTTTGGTAGTGTCTTTCGCCACCTCTCACCAGCTGGGTTGGACTGCGCCGCGCTGTATATCCCTCTCGGGGGTTCCGCCGCGGCTCGGCCCTCCGGATCGGCGGGAGGGTACTGGATGGCTTGCAAGTCGAGTCCGGATGGGTTGGGCTGCATCGTGCTGTGATATGCTCTCGGGCGATGGGATGCAGATGAATGCGAGGGGGAGTGGGAGTAGGAGTGCGAGGAAGCCGCAGAAGCATTCAGTGACGAGAACACGCGCAAGCTTGGGCCACCATTGATCCATCCCACGCTCTCCGCGAAGACAAGAGCAGATCTTGGAGAGCAAGGCGAGAGATCAGGTTCGTTCTCCTGCCCGCGCTTCATCTGAGCTCGCAGGGGAGGCTAAGCTCGCAAACGTGGAAGGCACAAATGCATGTGGAGCGTGCGTGGGTGATTCCTCTTGCGTGTCGTTCGTTTGATTGTGCGTGAAAGACATGGGACTTGGCCATCAGGCCGCCTAGGACATTCCATGAAACCGCTCGTCGTGGAAGGCACACAGGGTGCTGGAATGCAAAAGCCTCCCTCGACGTCTCTTTTCGTTTGCCCTATATACCATGTCTGAGCGAGAGATCTTTGACGAAGCATCGAGAGCGCTCGATGGCTACCGAGCGGCCATAGAGGGAGTGGAAAGTGAGGTCAGAGGTCTGATCCAAAGCAGAGGGGGGAGGTGGGCGATTGACGAGGCGGCTGATTGCGGAGATGAGAGTGTGCACATCAATGCTGGCGGGGAGGCCTTTGTCGTGCCGCGGAGGTACTTCCGTTCGCTCAAGGGCACGCTAGCCGCGGAAATATTCTACAAGTAAGAGAGGCAACACTAAAGCAGATGAACATCCAATTGGTTTTGGTCTGTGGACGTGTCATATCATTTAGGTGCATTGTAGGCCGCTGGCATGATGCTCTACTTCGTGACAGTGACGGCCGCACCTTTCTCGACCTCCATCCACCTGCAGTCGAGATCTTCATCAACGAGCTCGTCAGACAACGCTGGCACCACTGCAAGGGCAGCCAGCACGTCGCCCCGACCATAACTGAGGCACCTCAGCTGGATGTGCCGAAGCAGCATGAAGACGACCCCTCAGTGGTGTTTGTGTTCAAGCTGCCGATGCAGCCGATAGCCCTTGACGCGCCTGTGAGGGATGATGATGGCTCAATGGTCGTCATGGATGTGGCACAGGAGAGCGACGCGGCTGCTGAGAGAGCTCCGAGTGCGCTCAGTGATGCCCTGGAGAGGCTGGCTGGCTTCCAGCGGCGTCTGGAGGCTCTCACTGAGCGGCTGGAGCATCTGCGGGAGACCACCAAGCGGCGAGTGGCAGTCATGTCGCCGTTCCTGAAACGCAAAGACGACGGCCAAGGCAAGTAAATGAGATGGATATATCGTCAGCTCGTATGGGGCACGTGTATGATTGTCTGTATTCCGGTGTGTGGGACTGCATGTGTGTCTACCTTCAGGTGAAGAGGTCGTATCGGTGCGGGTGTTGGGTCGTCGTGTGTCCACACGACCCTCCACTCTCCAAAGGATGGGCAAGGAGTCCACCATATACAACCGCTTCTGCAGGTGAAGCGACGCCGACATCTCCACCACGCCCCTCGACTCATTCCGACTCATCGCCACCCTTTGTCGGCGTATGGCGCTGACAGCCGCCTTCCCTACCCGAGCTGCAGCTGCCCTCCCCGGCGGCTCGCTGGAGAGCGGCCCCATGTGGCGCTGCTGGGCTGACGATGGAGAGCAGGAGATGTTCCTCGAGGTGCTAGCGATGTAGCTTCAATGGAGCTTTGCTGAGCCTGGAATCGAGCGCTGAACAGGCTGCGTCAGATACATCTTTCCAAACTTCTACTCTGCTCTCACTAATACAGTAAAAGACCTCTCTCGGATTCTTCCAAAACTATTTATTATTTTGTATCTTGCAGGTTCGATGGAGTTCAGTAAGAAGACTTTAACGAAGCTTACGGAGCTTTTCAGAGCATGCAGTGGTCCGCTGAAGAGGCGCCTCGTAAGATGCTGGCATCCAAGCTCTTGTTCTGCCATCACTAACACGGGAAAAAGACTGTTCTCGGATTCTTCCAAAATTACCACATCTTGGAGGCTCAATGGAGCATATATAGCACCCTCTCTTATTCATTCATCAGAGAAAGCACACAAGCAAAGAGAGAAGAGAGAGACAGGCATCTGTTCAATTTTTCAAGGACTGAAGACGTGAAAGTTCTTGACCTCTGCTGCTTCAAGAAGGCGTCCTTCTTCCGAATGAAGCAAAGATTTTATGGAACCATCTGCATCTCTACTTAATAATGCTCTATTTCTTTTAGTGTTTTTCATGGCGAAGAGATCGTGCTTGACCTTCAGTCAGTGCCTATTGTTCATTACGAGACAGACACACGCCAGCCACTCACACCACTCCTGGCATCATCCGTTCCTTCTGACTCTTCCATCAAATTCATCTCGAGGTCCGCCATCTTACTCATTTCTGACATCTCTGTCATGGTCTGTATTGGTTTTTTCCTCTGCGGCGATAGAATAAGATGTGTAGCCCTGCACCAATGTATAAACGGACGAACGGATAGTGAGTACGCGCAGGTTATGAGTATGATGAACAATAGGCACTAACTGAACAATAGGTACTGACTTAAGGTCAAGCATGATTTCTTCACCACAGAAGAAATACACTGAGAGAAAGAGAGCATTATTAAGTAGAGATGCAGATGGTTCCAGAAAATCTTTGTTGCGTTCGAAAGAAGGACGCCTTCCTGAAGCAGTAGAGGTCAAAAATCCCCAATGCCACTGCTACAAATACAGCCAGAGAGAATACCAGTACTGCCACTAGGAATGCTAGTTACGCGACTCATGATGCCAATACTGCCGGAAACCTTGCTTATGCAGCCGCTGCCAGAGCCCTACATGATGTCGATGCTGCTAATGGTGCTGTATGGATAATGCAAATGATTGTTTTTTGGTGAATGTCGCACGTTGTTGAGTGGCTCGCTGTGTGTTGTGCGATTGGGAAGCATTTTGCTTATGGTTTTCTAAGTGATTTGTCCCAAGTGAGTAACAGGGATGGATGGAATAGGGATGCTTTGAATCACGGCATTATCAATCTATCTTATCCGCAACCTTTGATTACGTGACATCAACACATGGTTGACCTTTTAGTGAAGCAGAAACAGACGCTGTTGTCAATCTGCTTGGAACTTTCGCTGGACTTGGGAGTTCGATGCATGGAGGCGGCACTCGTGCAAAGATCGCATATGATAAAACCGTTCAGTATACGGATCTCAGCCAAAGAAATCTTTCAAATATTGATTCCAGTTTCAATAGACTGCTAAACAGCCTGCGTCACAGACTTTCTTCAAGCTTTTATTCTGCCATCACTGACACTGAAAATGGACTTCTCTCGGATCATCCGAGAAAAGTAGAAAGACTTCTCTTGGTGCATTCCCAGAGGAATCTTTGGAAAGACTAGTCTCTCCGATGCATTCTTTCGGCATCCGAGAAAGTCTTTCGCCCGTAGTTGTGACGGCAGAATAAAACCTTGAAGACCAGTGTCTGAAGCAGCCTGTTCGACCGTCCATTCCAAACTCTGAAAGGCTAGCCCCATTAATCTGCAAGATACAATGATTTTCGAAGAATCCTAGAGAAGTCCTTTTTAGCGTAAAGAGCACTTCCCTCGAATACCTCCAAGCTGAGCATATTGTGCAGGTCTGATTTAGCTGCAACGAATGCATAGGTGAACGAATGGATGTTGAGTATGCATATCTAACACCATGATTAGGTGAATGGCCGTCTCTTATGGGTGGGAAATTGGATGGTGTATCTAATGAATGTCTTTGTCTGTGTACACGCCCGCGCATGCCTGTAATTGGATGGTGTATCTAATGAATGTCTTTGTTTGTACGCATACCTGCGCAGGCTTGTAATTGGATGGAGTATGTGATAAATGTCTGTAATCAATGTTTTGTTCATGCGCATGCGTGCGCACGCTTGTAATGGGATGACGGTGTACCTAATCAACGTCTTTGTTTGTGCGCATGCGTGCGCACGCTTGTAATGGGATGACGGTGTACCTAATCAACGTCTTTGTTTGTGCGCATGCCTGTACACGCTTGAAATGAATGGCGTTATGTATGCGCATGCCTGCACACGGTTGAGCCTTTGTGCGCAAACCTGCGCACGCTTGTAATGGCATAGTGTATCTAATCAACGTCCTTGTTTGTGCGCATGCCTGCGCACGCTTGTAATTGGATGGTGTATGTAAAAGCGTACCTGGCGAAGCCTGTTCAGCGCTCCATTGTAGACTCTGCAAAGGTCCATTGGACTCCCAAGATACAATGTACTTGAAATGCCGTGTCTGAGGCTTCCTCTTCAGCGCCTCTGCAAAGCTCCATTTGACCAAAAAGATGCGATGCTTTTAAAAAGGTTCTTACTGTATTGACCATAGCAGAATGAAAGCTTGAAAAGCCGTGTCTCAGGGAGCCTGTACAGCCGTCCACTCCAAAGAATCCGAGAGAAGTCTTCGTACCGTGTTCACCATAGCAACGAAAGCTTGGAAAAAAAGACGCATTGGACCTTTCATACTGCTTCACTGCTATGGTGAAAAACTTCGGAGCCTGCAGGGCGTGAAATGGACTGCTGAACAGCCCAAGTCAGAGGTGGCATTTAGGCTTTCATTCTGCTTTCACTGCTACGGTAAGAAGACTTCCCTCGGATACTTTGAGAATTATCGTTTCTTTCAGGTTCAACGGAGTTTTGCAAAATCTAGAATAGACTGCTGAACAGTCCATGTCAGAGGTGGCGTTTAGGATTTCGTTCTGCTTTTTCTGTTACTCACTGCTAGAAACGCTTGGTTTTTCATCATGCTTTCACTGCTGCGGTAAAAAGCTCCTTTCGGATGCTGAAAAATTAGTCGCCGTTCCTTGCAGGTTCAACGGAGCTCTGCACAGCGTAAAATGTTAAATGTGTCTCCTTCAGCGCACCATACCTTGACATGGACAAGTGGATAGATGTCTCCCTGGCTTTGGTTCAGACAGTGAGAGTTGTTTGCCCTCACGGCGGGTGAATATGTGGGGTCATTTGTTCTGTGTCTTTTTCAATTTGATATGCTCAGTATACATATATGTCATAAGTAATTGATATGCCCAGTAAATGTCATAGGTAAGGCGAGTGATTCCTGGCTTCGTGCCTTTCAGTGGCCCCTCATTGCGATTTCGTTTCGTGTGCGATCGGGCAACATACACAGATCTAGTTGTACGATCTCTCAAGACTTGTTGCATCAAGCGTACGTCTGAAGCATCGTCTTGAGCTTGTGACATTTTTCGGTCATGTAACCAACAAGCGTTCGACCTCATTACCAGCAAATGTCGAGCAACAGGAAGAAAATAGGGTTCTTGTTTGTTTGCAGTGTTCTGAACCTTTTCATGTTGTGCCTGCTTTCCTTTTCTAGCGGAACCTCCAGACTCCTAGTCAAGCCATGCAAGATGTTATTGCTTGTTGTCAAGCACAAGCAATTACTAATGATAAGGTGATCCTATACTTCCATACGCATCGATAGACAATGTCAAAGAATTGAACCACTGCTGATAATTTCACTCAAAAGAATGTGAAACTATTCCCTGTCCCGACTTCCAGCTCTAAAGCGAACAACGCAAATTGTGAAGATAATGATACAACGTATAGTGTGTTTTGCGATAAGTGAATGTGGATTATGTGATAAGTTGATGTAGATTATGAATTCATTGCATTGATATCTTCATAGTTAATGAATAAGAATAATTCGTATCTGTGCTAGTGGAGATGTTCGTATTTATGGACCACGCCTGTCTGCGAACGTCAATCACCCAGAGGAATCACCGTGCGTGGAAGCAAACACACCAGCACCACTACGAAAGACTCAGTTTGGCTGACGTTGATGGCGATCCATCAAACACGAGGGCGGCCATCAATAACTAACGAATGGCCCGATACTGCAGTACATTCAGACATACAAACCCCGACGAAAAACAGCATTGTAGGGCGACTGTCTTCGCCTCTCCCTCTCCCTTCCATCCACATAACACTAACAGAACAGCCCCACTCACGCTCATACACCAGTCAGTGAGCGAAAAATGCTCTCACCAAAAACAGCAGACAGGCAGAGAGAAGAAAAAAGGCATTCTGAAAGGCAAAAGCAGGCAGACAAACTGTATGCAACCATAATCATGCATCAATCATTCGACTACAAAAAGCCAAACTACCGACGGCCACACTGCTGACGAATGAGTGCAGTGTGCGCCACCGCGAAGCTAGACTGTTCGCCTGTCCCCTCTCCTTTCCGTCCACACACAGACTGACAAAGCAGACTCCACTTAGTCGCTCGCTCGCTCCCTGAAGCTCACCACCAGTCAGTGAGCACTAAAAACAGCACAGACACGAGGGAAGAAGGCAGACAGGCATCGCATCGTGCTTTCCGTCCTCTCACTGGCTCTCTGTGAGGCAGAAACATGAGACATGCGTATGGCACTGCCTCCCCCACTCAACCACTCATCTCGCGCCATTGCTTTCACCAACTCACGTACTTCTGCCCCTCTTGTTCTCACCGCCACGCTCTCCCCCTCGTCCAATCCTGTCGCCTACCGATGTCACCCAAGCATCCAAAGCTTAGGGCACCTACAAGAGTAAGCTTACAGGCTGACCAACACCAAAAAAGCCCTCAGGTCCCTGAAAAAAGATCGACTACAGGAAGAGGCAAACAGGCGTTCATTCATGGTAGAAAAGAGTAGGATCAGTAAGCGTCGGATAAGGAACTCCTGAATACAGCATGCTGACCACTGCAGACCGCGGTGGCCATACTCATGCGCTCATCGTTTAGAGACTCACTCACTGGCCAAAAAGACCCCGACACACCTCAAAGGGAAACGAGTGAGGCAGTTACACACAAAAAAAACATGTCTGACCCAAAAAGTCAGGCGGTGGGTAGGATATGGATGTCCCTCTTGTGTGTCTCTGAAAAACCATCGATCCTCTCTCCGTCAAGCGAGAAGTGATCAATGCATACATGCTTTTTCCACCAGCATACACAAGTATGCACCATGACACACAAGTCATCATTGCCCGACCCCAAAAGCACACGCTTTTGCCCACATTGAAAGGACTCAAGAAGGTACGCATGCAGGTATGCAACGCAAGCAAGCAAAACCACGCATCGTCTGCCCCCCCTCCCTCCATCCATGGAAAGTAAGTACGCATTCCCTCCCACTACGCACACACGCTTAAAAAGCAAGCACGCATCTATACATCTA
>CDMY01000380.1:72700-85901 GCA_001179505.1 Vitrella brassicaformis | reverse complement strand
GGGGGGGGGGGGGGGGAATTGCATTGCTCCTCTCGTCGAAGCCTTTGTAATTGCAGCCTTCCTGTTCCTCAGCGGTCGCCGCATGCACTCAGCAAACAGAACGATAAACTTGGAACAAAGCCAGTTTTCCGTGCACCACACGTGAATTCTGCCGAAACCTCTGCCGTCTCCTCTTGTCCAGCCTTTCTAAAATACGTACTCAACCTCACCCTACCTCGAGGCAAGCAGAAATCACTCTCGAAAAACATGCGGATATTTGTTGCCCGCCATTTTCGTATGCTCTCCGTCTGGCCGATCGCCTCCCATTACTCGGGGGCCCCTCCCCCCTCGTAACAGTTCGACGACACGCATTCGCGTGGGGTCCCATTGACTTGAATATCACATCCTCAAAAATTTTCTGACTTGTATGTATTCAAAGACTGTGATTCCTGACGTCGCTTGTCACTTCCCTTCTCCTGCCTCCCCGGACGCTGCCGCCGCGGACGCCGGCGGTGTCAGAAGCGACGGGACAGGCAGAAGCCTCAGGCAGCACAGCTGCTGGCCTGAATTCACGGAGTTCCCTAAGCCCGATCCCGCAGCGCATTGCATATCCACCGTTTGCTGCATCTGCCCTCTGCGTGCTGCGTGTTGCGTGTTGCGTGTCCGGGTTGCATGTTGGGGTGTTTCATGTTGGACAGACCCACAGATGACGATTAGTTGTTGACTGATTGACTGATATTAAATAAATAATGTCAGACAAAGTGATGGGCTGTCATGGCGTCTTTGGCTGGCTGACTAAACCCTAAACCCTAAACCCTAGAAGAATGGCGCCATGCAGAAACAGGACGCAGTAGAGAGCTTTCCGCTTATGCCCATTACCATCCCCTCCTCCCTTCCAGCCGGCAGAGTGCGCATCTTGAAGCAAGCCCTGCAAACCAAGGCAGCCGAGTTCACAACGTCACTCCACTATCGGCTGCTGGCGCTGACCTACAATGCTGGAGCCGCGATGCCAAAGGTGCGAAAGTCTAGGGGATGATGACCGGTTGCACGACTGATGTTTGTGCGTGCTCGTGCTCAGAGTCACAGCGCATTTCGCATTGAAGATGTGGACCCTGCTGCAGACATAGTGGTCGTCGGGTGAGCAGCTTGACACCCTTGACAGAGATCTCGTGCAGCCTGGGCAGGGCAGTATGTTATCATTCGTTTCGTTCAGTCTGCAGGAGATCTGCGAGTTGAATGCCCTAAACATGCTCGTCGACGTGGACGAGTACGAACAGGTCACACGAAAGACGTCCCCATCCTGCGTGTTGACTCTGCTTTGCCTTTCATCCAGGCCTGGACTCAATGGGTCGTCGAAAGTCTCGCCAGTTCCAGCCATGCGAGCCCCATCGACACACACAATGAACTTGTGCTAGTCAGGAGCAAACGGCTGGTCGGCCTCCTGTTGCTCGTGTTTGCCCGCCGGCGCCTCATGTCGGACAAAACCGTCGGTCACGTGAGTGACGCGTGCGTGGGCGTGGGGCTTCTTGGAGCGGGCGGGAACAAAGGTAAGGCAAACAGACAAAAGCGTAACGGGCCAGAGGGCTCCCCAGTCTCTCCCTGTCCCCTGCTGTCAGGAGCTGTTGGTGTTCGTCTGACCCTTCACGACACGTCTGTGTGCATCGTAGACGCCCATCTTGCGTCTGGCACTGGCAGGGAAGAGGAAATATGGCGCCTTCAGCAAATCAGCACCATCGCAAATCGGCTTCAGTTTATTGTGAGTGAACCAAGTGGAGAGCCGCGCACATGGAAGCTATTGGAGGTGATGACAAACTCACTCGAAGACAGGCAGAGTGTGTTGTGCATCCTGTCTTGCGCCTTCAGCACGACATTGTGGTGTTTATGGGTGACCTTAACTTTCGTTTGAGTGACGGCTGTCCCTTGGATGACGGCCAAGAGGCAGCTTCCTCCCGCCCACTCGAGCCGTTGGAAGCATTGAGAGCCATTCAGTCCACTCACCTTCGGCAGGGCTCTCCTTCCCAACCGCCCTCTGGAGTCCTTTCCCCCTTCCCGTCTGCAACATCGCCACTCACTGGGTCCGATCCTGCGCCCCTGGACTTGTGGGTCGTCGAGCCCCATGCATGGGAGTCCCTATGGCAGTACGATGAGTTGATACGGGCCAAAAAACAGGGAAGGGGCGGGCCATTGGATGGATTCGAAGAGATGCAGTTGCGGTTCCCTCCGACATACAAGTATGAAGAGTGGGGCAACTACTTCGACATGCGTCCGGGGAAGATAAGGTGTCCAGCCTGGTGCGACAGGGTGCTGGTGCGGCACGAGGGGGGAAAGGGAGGAATGAAGGGGCTGGAATACGGAACCATCAAAGATGTCAAACAATCGGACCATCGGTGAGGCAGTGCTGAAAGAAGAGAGAGCACACGTGGTTCTGTCTGAGGCAGTGCTTGCTGACACATTTGCCAGGCCTGTGTATGCGAGCTACCTCCTTCGTTCGTCGACGCTGGATCGCCCTCGTCTGTGGCAACTGTACAACACGCTGCTCGAAGCACTGCAGGTAGGCTTGAGGCCCTCAGCAGAGGACAACAGGGACGCAAGCGGGACAACCACCCCATGAGCTGGTGCCATTCATCATGTCTTTGCTTGTCTATCAGGCTGAGCCCTTCGAGCACACCTCTCTCCTGAGCCTCGATCCCTGCAGCATTGCTCTCCCGCCTGTCCGCCCCTTCCATTGCCTATCTCAAACCATCACACTGCACAACCCCAGGCCCCTCCCATCGGCCTTCACCATCCTTGCACTGGCGGATTCACCCGAGCGGCTTCTACCTCTCCACCGTTCCTCCCGGATCCAGGACAAGACACCCACAGCCAACTCGCCCTTCCACCTGCATCACTTGCTTCCGGCAACCACAACTCCCAACAATGTCGGAGTGCCCGAAGAGATGGCGTCGACGACCGAGTCTCCTTGTCCCAGCGTTACCTGGGCCTTGGCGAACTCGTCATTGTCACTACCCCCACCTCCCTGTGCACCTGACATGGAGGGCAAAGGGTCATTCGGGAGTGCGGAAGTGAGGGAGAGATCCATGGCCCTGCAAAGGTGACTTTAGCAGCAGATAAATCATCTCAGTATCATGACTTCCGGTTCAGGTGGATCCATGCGATACCAGCTGAAGGAGTTGTCATGGGGAACAGTCGACTAAACGTCACACTGACTGTTTGCATCGGTGAAGGAATCAGCAAGCCTAAAGAGGTCAGCAGGCACAGACATACAGTATCGATACTTCTGTTTGTACTGTCAGTGCAGGGTGAGACGACATTGGTGTTCCGCATGTTGGACAGCGGCCGGGACTACTATCTTCCGGTCTCCGCCGCAATTCTGCCATCGATTTATGGTCTAGGTGTCCCGGATCTTCTGGAGCTCAAGGCCCATCCGATATCATCGGCCGAAGGCGCCACATCGTCACACCCAGATTTGACACAACTAGGAGGTGAGAAGGCAGACTCCGGCACTTGAGACGAAAACATATATCTGCCTGTTTACCATTGGCAGACTTGACAGCAGCTGACGCACCAGCAGGAACACTGCATGAGAGTCGAAAAGCCAAAGGCGGATCGCCGCACCCGATGCCAAAAGTAGGTCGGTGAAAGAAGACTGACTCGAAATTTGCCTGGCATTCCTTCTCGTCTCTGCAGGAGCTTTGGTGGCTGATGTCCTTCGTTTACGAGACTATCCGCCGCCGGCAGCTCGATGGAGAAATGAGCGGCAGTGCACATCCATCGTTTGATTTATCTGACTTCCTCATGGGGGCCACGAACACGGCGTCCGATCCAGTGTGTGATAGGTTGGCTGATGAGATGGAAAGGATACGCATAGCGACGGACGAGGGGAGGGCGCTCGGAAGCCTCGATCCACCTGTGACTGTCGCCGCAACTCTGAAGGTGAGGCAGCTGACACTCAATACGTTCATATGTCCGCTGTGCGGTCGTGTTGTTTGTAGGTGATAGAGCGTTGGGGTTTCAGTCTCCCCTCACCCTTGGTCAGTCGTGAGTTCGTGACGGATCTTGACGATGGGGGCTCTCATCTCGTCTGCAGGGCGGCGCTGCTCAGCCTGCCAACACCTCAGGTGCACCGCCGCATACCCACGAAGCTCACTCGCGGTCTTTCATGTTTGCCGCCCTTTGTCCACTTCAGCGAAACTCCTTCATATCGATCTTGTCGCTGATGAAATGGCTAGTTGATCTTCCACCCTCAAGGATACAGGAGACGTCTCTGATGCCCGACTCAGAGCAAGAGCAGGGAGGGCATAACGATGGCCTGAGCAAAGGCAGCGAGATAGGTCGTCCTTTCGTTGCAGCGCTTGTAGAGTGGCTTGCTCGCTTTCTTATGTGGGACTCTCCAGCGTATCTCTCGCACCCTTTTTTGCTTCATTACATCAGTAAGTGATGGACTTGGTGATTGCTTATTGTCGTGTCTCGATATGTTGAGCCGTCCAAGTCGTGCGGGTTCGCAACAAGGCCGTCTTCGCGATGAGTCTGAGCCGTACAGTACTTCTCTCTACTAGCTAGACAAAGAAAGATAAGTTGTGCGTGTCTATGAGCAAGATAATGCGTACCTCCTTCCTGACTTTCTTACCCACCTATCATTTGATGTTATGACCATGGCACGCCACCCTCATGTCAGTCGTTCCATGTCAATACATCGCTTACTACAATCAGCATGACACACATGGTCCCTCCATAGCAGCCAGTGCTCCCTCCGGGAGAGTGACGGGAAGACCCCCCACGGCAGCGGTACGAATCATGCATGCACGGCACATTAGACCTCCAATCATGCATGATCTCGTTCTCTGACATGTGTTGCTGCAGTTGGGAGGCGCCGGCCACGGTGTAGATAGTAGCTATTGGTAGAGAGAAGGAGGGGTGATGAATGAATGAATGAATGATGCCGTTTTGTGCATAGTTCATTCATTCGCAAGTGGTCCCACTTACGCAGGTAGCTCAGCCGCTGGGTGAGAAGACTGATCGCTTGTCGCGCAGCGATGGGGTGAGACCCTTCCTGCCGGAGCTAGTCAGCTTTTCACACCGGAACTGATCACACCAGAACTGATCACGCACTACCCCCTTGACACGCAACAGTTTCAAACTGCACTTTCTCACCGTCGCCCCTCTCCACCGCACAAATTCATTCTCGGCGGTCTTACCAAACATTTTCATTCGTTTGGTCGCCCAACGCAATTTTTCATCCTATTTCCTCGACAAGACCGCACATTTTCATTCTCGAGGCAGCTCTCAAGGGCATCCTAAGGAGCACACAGTGTGCTGGAGCTTGAAAAAGTGTCTGAACATCCTGTACTTTTTCATCTACCTGTCTCTGCACCGCATCTTTTCAAATGTCTCGCTGTCTCCCACTGCACGTTTTCAATCTTCGCCGCCTCCACCGCATTTTTTCATTTCAGGCGCTTGCCCGCCGCACACTTTCTAAAGAACAGACATGCACACCGTTACGTGTCCAGGGGGTATCACGCACGGACGATGGGGCACAGACACACGTTGGTTGGTTGGTTACTGTTTTTTACGAGACTAACCCTGGAGGGATCCTGTCGTCGCACGCACTAAACTAGCAGCATGTACATGCAAAGCATGCACACGGCCTGTTTACCCCTCCCTACACTGGCACTGGCGGACAGACAGATGGCAAAAGAGAGCACTTGTTGGTCCGATGGCGTGTCGGGGTAGTGTCATCTCCGCGTGAAACCGCCAACGGTCGAATTTTCGAGGGTTTCTTGCCATTGGCGGGCTTTGAACACCCTAGGTGTGAGTCCCTTGGAGCCATCAGAGATGAAGTCCGTCGTCGCCACCCTGCTGTGTGCCATGTGCCTCGTGGCGCAGCTGGCAGAAGCCATGGATTCAGCAGCTTACGTCCCGACTAACCCGCTCTTGCTTCGAGCACGGCGTCAGGCTCCATCGCCGCTGAGAATGTCAGCCGAGACCGACAAGCTCTCCAAAAACCTCGGAGCTGCTCTCGCTGTGTCACCACTGCTTGCCCCGCTCGCCGCTCTCGCAACGGAGGGCACTGGAGAGGTACACATAACAAGAGCACACGAGAATGGACACAGGGATTTGCTGGGCTGGATTTGCCCTGTGTGTGTTTCGTGGCTTCAGCCTCTGGGTGTGGACAGTCCGCTGCAGCTGCTGGCGATAACGGCCATTCCCTTGTCGCTGGGCATCCTGTTCATCAACTGGAGCAAGGAGAACCCCGATAACGAGGGCGACTTCTTCTCCGAATACGACCGCAGGAACTACTGAAACAACAATTTTTCGCTGTGAATGGTTGTCTGTTTGAAAAATGACGTGGCCGTGAGTGTGTCGAGTGGGTGACCGATAGATGAATATTGAGTGGGTGGTCTGCCTGTTTATGTGTCGACGCGATGAGTGAGGCAGCGACCGATGGACGGACGAGGGGACACGCGCATGTGCATGGCTGATGTGGTGAACGAAGTGTAGTATAGTAGTGAAAGATCACATCGGAACTGTCTCAGACCGGCTCTCGAGAACAAAGCACATCACAGCCGCGTACATTTGTGCTTGTTTGCTCGTTTCAGGTGAGGTGGCGCGTTGTGTACACACGGGGGCCGCATTTTTTGTTATTCAGAGGGTGCGTGTGGGTCGATTCGTGGTGTCCTGGCCTGAGGAGCTGAAGAGAAAGCCTTCGCGCATGGTATTTGCCGAAACGACATGCAAGAGTGTGAATCCATGCAAGGCACACACTCGCGGCGGCACTTGGTTGAAGAAGCAAACCAACCATCCATCCGTCCGTCCATCATACATGCAGGCATGCGGATGTGTGTGTGCATAAATGATGCAGGTGGCATTGCGCGCATCCATCCAGCGTCACTACAGAATATTCCGGTGCTGCTGAACCTCATCCGGCCATTCACCCATGCCCTGCTGTTCGTCATGGTCTTGAGTCCGCATGCTGAGAGGAGCGCGGCGGAGAGCATTGACGGGAAGGAGGGGCTTGGAGGCCACAGTGAAAAGACATAGTGAGGCGTATTCTATGTTGCGTGCTTGAGTGGTGGACATGAATGGTTCGTGAATCATTTCGACTGCAGTAAAGTCAGTGTTGAGTGTTGCAGTCAACTCAGTGTTGAGTGCCGGGTGGGGGACGGGCTGGATGCAGTCTTCAGACCTTCATCCACTCATTCATTCATTCACTCATTCATTCATGGGTGGATGAACGGCTGGGTCTCACCATAGAATCGCTCACAAGCATCGATGATACGTTGGAAGGTAGTATCTATGCAGGAGTGGTCATGCATTTGTGCGTCTTGCGCCAGAGAGGCAGCACGCAGCGCCTATATGCATCAGGACTGTACATACATAAAGATGCACGAAAGACCGGCCAGGGATATCCATGGCGCACAAATGGGTGCTCCCTCCTCGAGCGGCAAAACGGAGAGAGCTCTCCAGCCCCCACGCAACAGCGGCAACCATGACGCAGGCAGTGCCCGCACACGCATACAGGCATGACATAAAACACACCTTACTTAACACACATCGTATGAAGTGAGTCCTCCCTGCACCATCAGCTAGACCTGTCATGTCACTTCCTCCCGTGAAGAATGCATAAATACGAACAAGACAGCCGGCAGCAGCGAACTCTCATGCACCCATCCATCGATGCCACTTAACCCATCTGTATCGATCTCTCTGTCCCTCCCTTCCTCCCTCTCATGTGAGTCTCTCTAGCTATAATAACCCCAGACTCCACATGCGGCCGTCCCGTCCCAGGCTTCGTGGCCGGCGGCATATGCATAGTCATGGTCGCCATAGTCGACTCCCCCCGCATACCCATAGCCGCCGTACTCGTGGTCTGCTCCATACATGCCTCCGTCGCCATATGCAGACATCGGCGTGCCACCGTACCCCACGCTGGGGTCGGGGTAGCTACTGATGCTGCCCGTGTGGTAGTGGTTGCCGTAGCCCATCCCCGGAGCTCCCCCGCCCCCTCGCCCACCATTGCCCATGGCCATGCCGCCCCTCCCACCTGTCATGTGCATCTGCATGGGCGGGCCGTGAAAGCGACTGTCGCGGGGGGCCATGTACCCACTGCTGAGGTGGGTGAAGGAAGGGCTGCTGTAGCCGAGCCCACTGCCGCTGTCGTTGCCCACCATGACATCCGGATCGCGACGACCGAGGGGGTCGACGCGGTTGGCGAACTTGACGAACAAAGGACTCGTCGATCCCTGCGATGAACAAGTCCACACATAAGGTCATTGCCTTATGCGAAGATATGGCCGGCTGGCTGGCTGGCAGGGTCGTACCTGCAGAGTTGTGCCGTGCAGACCTGCGATGGCGCTCTCGGCCTCCCGCCTCAGGTTGAACCTCACAAACCCACACCGATGGTTGCCTGCACGCCCGTCCTTGTCGGCAAGCACCTTGGTCTGGCGAGTGCTCACACATAGAAATGGGCACTGGGCTGGCGAGTGATTTCTCTCGACTGGATCCTTTACTTGGATGATGGTGCCATGGGGGGAGAAGACGGCCATGAGGTCCTCCTCGCTGCAGTTGTTCGGCAGTCCGCGCACGTACAGGTTCGCATTCTTGATCGCGTCGCTGGGCCGGAGTACATGCACACAACAAACACATCCACGAACACGTCTGACATGCGAATAACCACACCTCTGAGGCCGCGCGAGCGACACCTAGTGAGCAAAATAATCACATCGTGTGATACACCTCTTTTTCAGTACTGATTCCTAACCTTCAGTTTCTTGTTTTCGATTTCGTAGCCATTCAAGGCCTCAATCGCCTTCTGCACAAACAGCCAGTAACGCTCAATCGATCTGTGAAAAACTCCATATGACCAAACTGCGGCGTGTGCCCCTCACCGACCTTGGCATCTTCAGCTGTGAAGTATCTGACAAACCCGAATCCAAAGGACCTGTCCGTAACCTGTATGGAAAGGCGGTGTACGGTTGCGAAGCTGGTGTACGGTTATTTCCGAAACGTAACGGCGTGGTGCCCATGGTCAGACCTTGTTTTTGACCACCTTGCACGACTCTATCGGGCCGATCTAATAGATACAGATAGATGCATTCTTATTTTGTCCCATCTCCCTCATTTGCTGCACACCTGAGAGAAGAGAGCTCTCAGCTCGTCCTCGCGAAGGGAACTCGGGAGATAGTTGACGATGACATTCGAGGCTCTCATCCGGCTGTCGTGCTGCCACTGCTCGTCCATCGTGACCGCCCTCCTTGGCACCCTGCCAGCCCTCCACCGTCTCCAGCTGTTCACTTGCTCTGCCCAGACGCGATAGCAGGGCTATGCGTACGGAGGGCAGGCAAGAAGAGGAAGTTAGAAGAGTCGTTGCCCGCAAGAGGACGTCAAGAAGATTTGATACCAGTGAGGTGGACGATGAGGTGAAATCCGACGCACCGCTCTCCGGGACTTGTGTGTGTTCCACCCAACCCCTTGCTGACAGAAACACGTCGAAGAAATGGAAGACGAACGAGGAAAAGGATGTGATTCGGACAACATCGGGTGGCGTATCCCTGCCTGCCTCTCGTCAGCCGTGGATCACATACCTGATATGGAGTGGTTGGTTGGTTATTGTGTTCAACGAGCGAGACTCGTGTCTGTAACCCCGAGGGGATCCTGTCCAGGTCACGCACTAAACTAGCAGCATGCACATGCACAGAAGCATGCACACGGCCTGTCTCCCCATCCCACCCACCCACCCACTCGACACGCACGTGCCACTCTATGATGGTCAGAAAATCGCTGTCGACAACGGTTGCAGATATACGAGAATGACAGCCAGACATAGGCACGACACCCAGAGGCTAGTCAGAGAGCTCGACGTCGAGCGCCCACTGATCTAAGACATGCTGCTCGTACAGCAGCTCGTCGTCTTCCCCTGTCTGACTGTCTGGCAAGAATGGGTTGAGGGCAAGCCACTCAGTGCGTGTTGCCTGTGCTGACAGAAGAAAGTCGGCAGCTGCAGAAAGCACCGGCAGTTTGTCCGATTGCAGCACACAACAAGTGAACACAATGGGATGTGACCTGCGCCACCGACGATAACTACAGGCATCAGGGGCAGTCACGCCATGCTGGGCGATAACTGTGTGGAGTGTGTCACGAATAGAACGATACAATGGGAATGGTTGGTTGGTTGGTTATTGTGTTTAACGAGACTCGTGTCTGTAACCCCGAGGGGATCCTGTCCAGGTCACGCACTAAACTAGCAGCATGCACATGCATAGAAGCATGCACACGGCCTGTTGGTTGGTTATTGTGTTCAGACTCGCAGTGTCGTCACTGAAGGTTTCACGCTGCGCTCTAAACCCCTTCCTCACTGCAAAAAGCGCTGCCACACAGTGTACATGAATCGGACTCGCAAAAAGACTCGGAGGTTACAGCCACGAGGCTCGTTAAACACAACTCGAAAGTGCAGCCAGCCTGCGAGGGAACGGATGGGATTCGGACAGCTAGGGGTTCGAGTCGGGCCCTCAAAAGAGATGGGTTTCACGCTGACATTCCACCTCCTCGGTCTCTCTCCAACACAGAAGCACCATTCACTGTAGATCTGACACACTCACTCCTCACACTGAACAGACAGCACTGCACACTCGTGATGGATGGATGGGTGCCTGTCTGTCTGTCTGTGTCTGTCTGTTCAGCATCACCGAGGCTCCAGCGATGGCGTTGCAGTGCAGCCCGCGTCTGAGGCAGGTGGCAGAGGTTGTGGATCAGCTGGGGTTCGAGGCCTACCGCACCCGGCAGATCTTGGAGCTGGCCTACAAGAGCCACTACAGCGACTTCATGCACATGAAGGTGCTGCCTCGGAAGCTGCGATATGCCCTCACAAGCCACTTCAGCGGGCCATTTCTTTCACTCAAGCCTGTCAAGGAGGTGAAGGGTGATTTTGCTCACAAGGTGCTGTTTGAGTGTCGTGACGGGGTCCGGATCGAAGCGGTATCTCTCGACTTCCACTCCCATCGGTCTCTCTGCATATCGAGTCAGGTAGGTGATCCACGGCTGGCGATAGGCAGGCAGGGATACGCAACCCGATGCTGTCCCACTCACGTTTGTTTCCTCGCAGGCTGGCTGTGCATTTAGTTGCAGCTTCTGTGCTACAGGTGGGTAGACTGTCAGTCATAACGACTTGTCCTCCATGAAATCTTGTGGACTCCTCAGGCAAAATTGGTCTGAAAAGGCAGCTGACAGCCGATGAGATTACTGACCAGGTCAAGGGTCAGGCCAAAAAAAAAGAGGAAAGACACCGTCAGAATATGTGCCATCTACTGATGGCGCACTTGATGTTTCAGGTTCTGTACTTCATGCATTTGGGACAGAAGGTTGACACAGTGTCGTTCATGGGTATGGGCGAGCCTCTGGCCAACCCCAAGGTCTTCGACGCGCTCAAGCTGCTCACAGGTCAGCTACCTGACAAGCTGAGAGATACAGGTAGCTCACATCCTTCTGTTGGCGCGCGTCTGAGGGTGTCTGTTCGTTCAGATCCAGATGTATTCAACTTCTCCTCCAGAAGGTCCGCACGTGAGCGACGAGAGATAGCTCCTCTCTGCCATACGAGCCCTTTGCTTGCTGGTAGGTTGAACGTCTCGACGATTGGAATCCTGCCGGGCATCGAAAAGCTCACACGCGAACATCCACAGGCACGCATCATGACAGCTCCGCCGGACACCCGCTGCCCATGCAAGAGAGTGCGTACATGTTGGTTTTGCATCTCGCAGGTCAACTTGGTGTTTTCTCTCCACTCACCCTTTCCAGAAGAAAGGAACGTTCTGGTGCGAAGGAAGTGGTTCACTGCCAGCCTTTCGCAACTGTTGCTTGTCCCGTTTATATGTTGTCAGGTCCCGACGAATCGCATATACCCCTTCCAGGATTCTTTTGCGCTGCTCGATCGGAGGTCGGCTGTGGCTGTCAGACAGCTGCTTCGTGGGAGAAACCCACCTGGATCTCTGTGGCCTTCACCACTGCAGGATTGAGAAAACGGGACGCCGAATATGGATTGCTTACCTGATGCTCAAGGGTAGGTAGAGAACAACAGAGTGGTACACATCCAGCCCCTTGCTCTCCGGGTGCAGGCAGAACGGATACACACGAGCATGCCGACTCCCTTGTTCAACTGATCAAGGAACGGCCCTTTAATGTACAGCATTTGTATCATGTCAACCTCCTTCCCTACAACACAGGTGGATAAGGGAGGGCTCAAAGGCAGCTGCTCATGCAACGCCACACGTTGTCGCATATGTGCGTTTGGTCAGCTCGCGGTGTCGATGGTGGTTTTGAGCGGCTCGAGGAGAATGCCGTAGAGAAATTTGCTGTAAGAGACGACGATTGCCGAGCAACCAGGCAAACCAAGGATGGCTCTGGCTGTGCTTGATTGCTGCAGCGGACCTTGAGCCAGAAAGGGATATCCTGGTCTTACAGGTATAGGACTGTCCCAGGACTCAATTAATGTGTATGAGAAAGCTAAATGCGTGTGGTCTCCTCAGGAATTCGTTTGGTGCAGCCATAGATGCCGCGTGCGGTCAACTCCACGGAATGTATGAAGCCAAGCCAAAGTGAATCTTTGCTGCTTGTGAGTGAAGAAAGAGCATCAAGTTCAGCTGCGGAAGCTTCTGTCCACCGAGCGTGCTAGTGGGTTTGATGCGTGGCAGAACCAGGGTCCGTGGCTCGAGTTTGATGCAACTTTTGAACGTTATCAAACAAATGAATGAGTATCAACGCAAGTGCGTGGCCACTTCGGAATTTGTCTCGGCCATGCGCGAGGCCCCTCGTGGGAGATTCTGACGCCCGCATGCGCCACTGGCTATTGATACACTGGTCTGTGGATTCATACGCTTATCGCAAAAAGAGGTCCAGGGTGTGAACATTCATGCATTCATTCATTCAATCAATTATTTACTCAGTCACTCAGCCACTCACTCACTCAGTCACTCTGCTGAGGAGGAGTCTGTTTACTGTAAGGATGCGTCAAGCCTTTATCCAAGGGCCATGTGATAGATGCAAATTTGGACATCGAAATCTCCGCGTCACACGCTCTCCTCGTCCCTCAGATCTATCCAGTTCGCGAACGATGCAATTGCGAAGGCGAGGCCCGAAGGGCCGAGCCGGGCAACGACTAGCCGGGTCAGTTCGAGTGATTCATGTGTGTAACTGACCTGTCTAGCCCTCTCCCCCCCCCCCCCCCCCCCCCCCC
>CDMY01000380.1:48786-72400 GCA_001179505.1 Vitrella brassicaformis | reverse complement strand
CCCCCCCCCCCCCGCCTCCTCCAGATATGACTATATTTCGTAACTCTATATATGTCTCTTTGATTGATATCAATGTCTCCGTTTCTCAATTATTCACTTTCCGTGACAGAGATGAGATTCAATGGGGTCATCTTGAGCTGTGAATGGTCGGCTCGGATGGCGGATTTGAGCGAGGTGATCGGGATGGGCTGATTGCTTAAGGAAATGATAGCAAAAGATGATGCACATGGATATCGATATATTCTATGCCAAGCGACTGTGTGAGTCTTACACATCCCAGAATATGATATGAGGCCTACTTGGTTTCTCATCAGTATGACTGATATCGCCTTCTTGCTTGGACATGAATTCGCCGTCACAAAACATCAACGTAGAAGGCTGCTTCCTTGGGTTTGCATTTTTTTTGAAACGCCCCGGTCATCGCCTGAATCTTTAAAATTGCCTCCCCTATCTTCCATGCATTTGACATAGCCTACTTTTCTGGTGGGTTTGGCATTTTTAAAGAAAGAATGGCCCGAAAGAGAGGAGCCTTCTACGGGTGATCGCGGTGCAAAGTTTACCACAAATTTTCTTTTGAACTGTAAACGTTTCAATGTAAACGTTGGAGACGTTGTAAACGCGCGCAGTTAAGGAGGTACATTGGGCACGTGCATGCGTATGTACACGACTGGCTGACCACCCCACGCCAGCCCACGCACAGATGGACGTCCAGACAGATAGATCGAGCGGGAACACGACTCATGGTTGCATGTTGATGGACATGACTGTGCTATACACTTCTTCCCGCCCGACGGGTACTTTAGGTGAAAATAGCGAGTAGGCAGTAGTGTATGGTGATTGGACGCGAGTCAGTCAGCTACGAGTGGGCGAACCGGGGAGGCACTTTTCTCAGGCCACCCCGGTGCTGCCGTGTGTACTTTAGCACGGGTGCACGTTTGTGTGGGACCATTACATTGAGGATGCACGTTTGTGTGGGACCATTACATGAAGACCAAATTGAATTATTCCTGCCGATGTCCAGTCCATGCCCAGCTGGACAAGAGTGTTCTGTGTCTTAACTCACATCCACCGTACACGCGCACACCATGTCTCCGGGGACACGCACTGTCACTGTGTTGAGGAATCCCACAGAAAGTCCCCACACGACTTGGGATTCATATGCCTATCTGGGAAGCTCTACCGACATCGAAGGAATCCTCTCTGCCTGGGAGTCCCACCATGCTTTAGGGCTCCTTATCGGCCGCCTGGGAATCCTCTTTGGACCTGGGAGTCCCATCACGCATAAGGCCTCCTTACTGGCTCCCTGGGACTGGGAATTCCTTTCTCTGGGAACGCCCTGGGAAAGAGGCTGGGATTCCTAATTGTGGCGAAGCGCAGTTGGGTGGTGATGATGACGGAATACCGCGAGACGCTTCTCCTCGTCTTTGTTGGGGTCCAAGGGTGTTTGGGTTTCTTATCTGACAGTATGCCACATCTGGAGGTGTTAAACGGCAGCATCGAGGTCATATCGGAGGTGCCTTTTGGCGGCCCGCGACGCGGCATTGTCTTTCTCGCGCACGGGTGTCATCATTCCGCCACGGACTTCTGGCCACACTCGCAACACTGCATCAAATGTCTCGGACTGGCGGAACAAAGGCGGATGGTGACGGAGTTGTTGAGCGAGGGGTACGGAGTGGTTGCTGTCAGCAGCGCCAATCGGCGGAGGATGTGCTGGAGCCCCACAGCCGACCGGAAGAGGGTGCTCGAGGCCCTGCAGATACTCAGGCGGCGCGAAGGATGGGAGTCTCTTCCCCTGTTTGCTATTGGTTCGTCGAGTGGCGGTCGTCTAATAGGCTCACTCGTCTCTGAGCAGTCGCTCAAATTCGATGCGGTGGCAATCCAGGGTATGGCGATTGCGCTCAGGAGTGGGGTAGATTCTTTTCCGCCGGCGCTCTTTGTTACCATGGCGAAGGACAGGCGTACCACAAGTGAGGGAGGCAGGGTGTGCTGGCAATATATAGATGCATGTCTCAGGGCTTGTTCGCGCCCTTGTGACCCGTCTGCGTGAGCATGAGCGGCCTGCCCTCCTGTTGGCGGTCGGCCCCGTCCCCATCCAGGTGTTCGGAATTCAATTAGAGGGGATCTTTTGACATCTCCCTTTGTTTTTTTAATTTGCAGCCATCGTTCTTTTCCGATCGCATCGAAGAGGTCCAACTAGGCTCCTCCCGAAGAGCTTATCATTACATGTGCGTACGCGTAGGTAGATGAGGAGTTGTCTTCGAGACTCCACAAGGCGTTGCTTGAAAAGAAACTAATAGACGGAAAGGGTTGGCTGAGACACAACCCCAGGGACAGCCAGTGAGGCAGAGAGAGGGTGGCACCTCTCATGACAGCTGTTCTCTTTCTTAGGCGCTGCCCTTGGCGAGAAGCCTTTTCTCTAATCCCTGAGCTGAAGAAGCACGGCCTTTCTCTCACCGTACGACTGTACATCACAATACAATACAAATTCACTTCTATGGCGCGTGGATCATCCTTGTTTGTCCCTAGCAGGCTGACAGATCGAGCATATCGGAGGAGCTCAACGTCGCATGGGCCAGCCACGAGCTGACGGCAGACTTCACGAAGGAAATTCTTGATTGGTGAGACGCATGTGCGACAAAAAGCGTGTCTCTGTATCGCTTCCCACCCAGGTTTGCATGTCGTGGCGACTTGAGCAAGCTGAAGGAACAAGAGGATGGTAGCAAGCGGCCCAACATTCGATCGAGCCCAGCTTCAGCCACTACGATCCACACGGAGGCGACGACGATGGTGCTGGTCGGCACACACAGCCCCATGATGCACTTCACAGCGGCCTGAAGAATGAGCCGGCAAATCCATGTCCACCAATGGCATCCAGCCAGCGGTCGACTGAGTCAAAAACGTCAAATGAATGACAGTGGGTGGGTGTCCGACGGCATTAAAGAATAACAACGATCGAATGTTTGTTGAAGACAAGAAGGGAATCGAGAAGCTTTTCTCTAGTATCTACAAGCAGTGTGATGCAAGGCTGGCTGGTCGGTTGTGTTCACCCGTGGATCGCGCCTCTATCTACACCCTTCTCTCGACCATCTACCATCTACACAGTGGCCACAGACCTCGACAATTATAGGCCTTTACACTACGACTAGTACATCCTGTCGACTAGTGCATCGAGTGTACATTTCCCCACGGACGATGCATTGTGAGTCATCAGTACTCTATCGACCCCTTTTGGTCGATCGCTACAGATACAAATGAATGGACGCACATCGACACAGACAAACACACAAATTAAATGGCAACCGATAAAGAGGCGACGGACTCAACAAAACCCAATCGCGTTGAGTCGGGGGTTTAGGGATGGCTGTTGATCATTGGTAACCATCCCTTTTCCATGACGAATGTCTCGCCCTCCCTTTTCCATGAGGACGGCCCCCTCTGCCCCGCCCCGCACCACACCCACTGCTGAATGAGGTGGTATTTAGGTTCTCAATCAGCGACTCGTTAAGTAACTCGGGAATCGGTCTGACTCTCTCGAGTCCTGTATCTGTGGTGTGGTTACGCCCCCCCACCACCAAATTTTTCCGACGTGTCTCTGCGTTATCATGACGGACCGATGCGTGATTAACCTGGACATATCAATGCATCTGTTGCGTTGGTATTGGCTCTTTCACTTTATCGTGTCTCGATGTCTCAACGCATACGTACGTCTGCCTTCGCGGCTGTCTCTCATTTGTACAAGTGCTTCTCTACTTGGCAAATCAAGAGGGTGGCCCGACGGGCAGCTCTGACGACGCGCCCTCTGATGCGCCAGCACCACTGCTGCTCGCCTCGGTGGATGGCTGCTGAGCCTCCTCCGTCGCGCCACCCGTCACCTCCCTCGATGTGTCTACCCCCTCTGCACCGCCCCGCACCACCCCGCCCCGCTGCAGAATGAGGTGGTATTTTTTGAATGAGGTGGTTTTCTGTGTTCAATCGGCGACTCGTTGAAGTAACTCGGTGGGTGACCGGTCTGGCCAAAGCAATCTCACCGAGCATCTAATCTCATAAGCCCACACTCTCTCAACGTATTCTTCTCCTGTCTCGAGTCACCGGCCGCCTTCTTTAAAGCCTCTGTCGGTCGGCCCGCACTGCAGAAGTGACATGTTCTACACATTGCCGGTGCAGACAGATAGACAAAGGTGGAAGAAAAAGAGAGGTCAAACAGAAAGAGGAAGGGAAAAGAGGGTATGTGTACGCACACATTTTCTGCTCTGACGCAGTCGCAAGCCGCTCACATCAATCAATAGAGTCGCGTCTCTGCGCTGCTTTGCCGCTCACTGACATACCACCCCACGCACACAACCATATCGGTCCAATGTCCACTGTGCCTCCATTCACTTATCCCCCAGTGCCGATTTTGGGTCTGTGCGCGACGTGTGACGTGTATGTAGAGGCAAATGGATTGTGTGCAGGCAGAGGACATTGGGGCACGCACTGTTCCAGGAGAATCTCTTTCTGCTCCTTTGCCTGTTTCCTCCCCCGCCGCGAGCATGTCATCTTGTAATTGTAAGGGTCATGTATGTACGCGAATCCATCAACCCACGCGACGACAGACACGGATACAATTCCATGCATGCAAATCACACAAAAGCGGTGCAAGTCAACTCATTCGAAGGTAGTCCTTTCTTTATTCGCTTTGCTCTGCTCTGCTAAGTCAGTGGAAACTGACCGACCGACAGACGTCCCTCCCAATCAGCAATTCAAACCATCCATCCAAACGCAAGACACGTGCACACCACACCCACCTCTCTGTGGCGGCGTGGATGGATGTCGTGTCCGCAGCCAAGACACTGAGCAACCCGCCCTTTATGTAAACAGCCCGAGTGAGTACACACCATCCATCTACTTTCCATGTCTGTCTGTCTGCTTGTCTGTCTGTCTGTCTGTCTGTCTGTCAGCACAGACAATCCCCTGCGTCCTCCGGACTACCCCCGCTGATTCTGCTGTTGTTGCTGTTGCTGCTGTTGTTGCTGCTGCTGCTGTTGTTGTCTGAGAGCGGCCATGTGTGCTTCCGTGAGCACTCCATATTGGCCACTTCTCGCCTGTGCAGCAGCAGCCTGTGCCGCAGCAGCTGCAGCAGCAGCAGAGGTGTACGTGGCGGGGTCGAAGGCCTGCCTCTCCTTCTTTTGTCGACCGCTCTTGCGGCTCGCCGTCTCATCCTCCTCCGAGTCACCGCTGATGTCCATGCCCGCAGCCGAAGGAAGGGGCGGTTGCAGCAGACGCGAATTGTAGGGAGGGGCCAACGGGGGCACCGCCGTGTGCCGCATGGTGGTCATTCCTGGAGGGAGTTTTTGCGGTGGGTGGGGTGGGCGTGGTGCAGGTGGGACGGCTGCCTGTGGGGCGGGAACGCCAGTTGCGGGGCCGCCAAAGGCCACTGTGCCAGGCTTGGGGAAGGTGGGGGGGACGGGTGGCTGTGACTGAGCGATGCTGCCGCGGATGCCTGGCGGCCACTGCTGGCGTGCCGGAGGGGCCGTAGCTGGTGCGGCAACAGGGAGGCCACCGGCCGCAGGCGCCACGACATCTGACAGACAGAAACAACCGCACGGGCAATCGTGGATGCGGTAGGGATCTCATAGTTGCTCATTCTCTCACTCACTCACCGGCTTCATCGGCCATGTCTTGGTCTGGGTCGTCCTCTTGGTCGGATGTCTTCTGTTTGGTCTTGCGTCGCCTCTTCACCGGTTTGGGGTGGAAGTCACCATCTTCCTTCTTCCTTCGGCCGCGGCCCTTGGCCTTGCCTCGGCGCCTGGTGGTGTGGCCAGACACCGACTCGTCCAGCAGCATCTCGTCGATGTAATACATGTCGAGATCCATCCGCAACTCACTAGACAGATCACCACCACCCTGCATGTCCTCGCCCCCCGAGACTCGCCCTGACCAAATTCAATCGATGCAAGAGAAAGGGGGCCTGTGATGTGTCATGCTGTGTCGTAATGGAGGGAGGTGAGGGTCCTGACCTCTGCCGGACTTTTTGCCCCTCCGTCTGCTCTTGGGAAGGGCGTTTCCGAATTCGTCGTATCCCTCGTACTTGAGGGCAATGCTGTCCTTGAACGTACCGGTGAACTTGCCTGATGCACCGCACCCACAGACGAATGGACGAACGCCCTCACTCATTCTCTGTCCATAGATCCATCCGTGCATTTATTTGGCCTACCCTTGCGGCTGCTCCGGCGAGAGCCCCCCTCGTCCCCAGCCTAAACAAACAGACAGACACGTACGTATCGATGTGCGAACAAAGCTTGAATGCGTATGTGAAGGGTAATAGGTGTGGCGTGGCGTGGTTGACCTTGCTCTCCTGGTCGTCAGTATGTGCGGCCCCGACTGCGCTCTCAGCGTCGCCGTCGTACTCCTTCAGGGCCTTGATGGTCTCGAGCACGTGCTCGTGCCACTCCTTGGCCTGACTCAACCAACACGCACAGACAAATAGAAGAAGAGCCTCCCGTCTGTCTGTTTGTCGTGCGATGCCCACCTGTTTGCGTTCGTCGTCCTTGAATTGTGGGTGGTCCTTGACCTTCTCAAGCGTGTTGAGGAGATCGTCATTCCCACTGCCCCCGGCCTGACATACGCACACACGAAACATGTATGTACACGTGAATGAATCCATCCACCCTTCAATCTCCGTCATCGCCGTTCGCACCGAGCATCCGTGTACGGCTTCCTCGATTTCCATCAGGAATTTGTGTCTGCTGTGGTCGGTGTCGTATGCCGTGCCGTCGTTGAGGCGGCTCATGAACCAGTCGGCCTCGCGACTCATGACCTTCTGCCAAAACTCGGGGTCGTTGAACTCCAAATCCGTCGCCAACTGGGGGATGCACACAGGAAAAACACACAGACCCGAGTGAAGAGTCAGGTCGTTGTGGATCTTGTCAATGGACTGCATACGTTGGGGCGGAAGGACGTCTTAGCAAACGTGGAGCCAGCGCGCCCAGTCATAGCATAGCTGAGCACACAGACATAGACGCGCACACATGGAGAGAAAAAGGACACGGACAAAGATGATAGGCCACCGTCTGTCCGTCCGTGTGCGGTTCTCTTCCCAAATGTTTGTGCGTACTCTACGTACCGGAAGAGGCGGCTATTCTTATTGAGAATGTCCTCTATGTTTGACTCGAGGAAGGCCTTGCTGGCCTCGGCGTTCTTCTCACTCAGGTAAAAGGCACCGTGCTTCAACAAGTCCTCAATCTCCTCCTTCGTGGGCGCCTGACCGATTGAACGACAATATAAAGGCACATGCACCCATGTGCACACGCAAAGTATGCACGTATGTATGCATGTACGTATTTGCATTTATCCATCCATCCATCCATCATCCATTTGCCGCTCATCTGTCTGTCTGTGCCCTTGCCCGTTCCCCCACCTCTGCGAGTGCCTCCTCGACTTTCTCCCGTTGGCTGGCGTCAGCAAATGCGCCTCGGTGAAAGACGGCTGTGTTGAGGCCCAGCTTCTTGGACGCACGCTCAAACATCTGCGATTCGTACGTACGCGCCGTCACCAATCGGTACACCTTCACCTCACGATCCTACACACAAACAAATAAGGGGGAGGGAGGGAGGGAGGGAGGGGGCAATGGGACAAACAGCCGCTCTGTACAAGGCCTGGTGTTCTGGCTTGTTGTGTGTGCATGAGTACATCCGTTATCCGTGCTTGTGGATGGTCTGTCGTTGGCTGACCTGGCCGATTCTGTGAGCCCTTGCGCACGCCTGCACGTCGTTTTGGGGGTTCCAGTCGCTGTCGAAGATGACGACCGTGTCAGCCGACGTCAAATTGATCCCCAGACCACCTGGCATACACACATACCCATACATGGTGAGCAACCAGGGCGTGCGTCGCAACCACGCGCATCCGCGTCAATCCCGTACTGACCAGCTCTGGTTGAGAGCAGGAACACGAATCGGTCTTGCTCGGGGTCGTTGAAGCGGTCAATGGCCGACTGACGGGTGGCACCGCGAATTGCACCGTCCAGCCGCTCGTACTTGTATCCTCTGAATGATGGATAGCACAAAGAGCCAGAGGTGGTTGCTTCCGCCACTCCTTCGGTGTGGATGTTGTGGTGGGTGGTTTACTTGACGTCTAGGAAGCTCTGCAGTATGTCGAGCATCGACACAAACTGGGAGAATACCAACACCTTGTGGCTCTCCGACTGAACAGCGGACGAACGAACCAACATCCAACCGACTTGCAGTCAGTGCAATGCCCGTTTTGGTTGGCATGTTGGGGCCTTGCTGCCAGCCGACCCCTGCCCGTCTACTTTGAGTTTTGGTAACAGTTTGTCGAGGAGCACCATCTTGCCCGACAGCTCCACCAGCTTCTTGTGCATCTGTTCCTCATTCTGATCCATCCATCCATCCATACATAAGTACATAAGTACATCTGCACGCCAACATGCGCATGTGTCGGCCGGTGAGTGAACGAGTGCCTGTCCGACCCACCCTGCAGAGTGCCGTTTCCTTTTCGTATATTGCGAGGCTGAGGAAAGGGTGGTTGCAGCACTTGCGCAGCTCCATCTCGACATTGGTGAAGGACCCGCCACGACGGTCGCCCCCACTCAGGAAATACATGTTCCGGTCGTATATCGCACGGTAGTACGCCTGAAGCCACCAGCACCGAGAGTCTGTCAATACCTATCTGTCCGTCCGGCTGCTTGTTGATGGGTATGGGTGCGGCATGCACACCTTTTGTCCGGCAGTGAGTTCTACATCGATTATGGTCTCCTCGAGTGGCGGGATGGAGTGCTCCACGTCCTCCTTGACGCGACGCAGCAAGTGTGGCTTCAACACCTCCTGCAAACCCGCAACCTGCACCATACACGACACACAGACAGACGAGGGAAAGTTGCGCTGTATGTGATGTACCCACACACAACGAAACCCACCTGTTCGGGCGTGGACAGGTCGCCGAATTGCTCATGGAATGCCCGTTCGTCTGCGAACTTGACTGGCTCGATGAAGTTGAGGAGAGGCCACAACTCAGCCGTGCTGTTCTGGATGGGCGTACCAGACAACAACTGCAGTCACACATACATACATACGCACAGTGTGATGGTTGATGGGTCCCAGCCAGGTACGCATGAGAAATATAAATGAATGGATGAATGGGTGAATGGATGGATACATAATACACACGCCCGTACCACAGTGTACTGGCATGGTGTGGATCTGAGCACAGAGAGCACTTTGGCCTCGCGGTTCTTCAACCGATGCGCCTCGTCTATCACAATGAACTGACACATACACAGACAAAACAAAAGACAGAACACGCATGCGTCCAACCCTCCGTCCATGGAGCAGCGGGAGGGAGGTTTGGCTGTCTGTGCGCACCTGCCATGGAATGGCTCCCAGGATGGCCTGGTCTGCGAGGAAGACCTCGTATGAGCAGATGCAGAGGTTGAACTTGAAGTGGGTCGTCTGCGTCAATGTGGGCGGCTGACCATGACTGCCCACATTATTATTCGGGTGCATCACACAGTGAAACCTGCCAACACACATTAGGATAGGGATGGAGGGTGCATTTGTCTATCTGTCGCTGCTGTGCTGACCACTCATAGTGTCTGAGTGTCTCCCGCCCTTTGGCGCCGGCCTCGTCATAGTACAGCACAACATTCATGTCAGTCCACGTCTGCAGGCACCATACACACAACACATGACATACACATATACACACATACAGACATAGATGCGACACGACTCTCAGCCTTTCAGCCTCCCTCACCTCTGCAGTGCTCCGCCAGTGCTCGAGCGTGCTGAGTGGCGCCAACACGAGGAACGGACCCGGATAGTCGTTCTCCCTAGTCATCTGCACACCAATCACGTATCCATCCATGGATGCATTGAGGCCCCTTCCCCACTGTTTGGTGCCTCACGAGGTGGTTGAGGAATGCGACGCACTGCATGGTTTTTCCGAGACCCATTTCGTCGGCGAGTATGCCGTTGCGTCCGTTGGACCAGAGGTTGAGGAGCCAGTTGAGGCCGTCCAACTGGTAGTCGAAGAGCTTGCAGTCGTTCTTGAACGGCGGGGACTCACCGTAGAAACGCGTAATGCCCGCAGGGGGCGGGAGGGGCACCTTGCTCATCGTGTGGTCCACCGCTGCCTGTATTCAGTGATGCCAATCAATTCATCGCCACACCACACATCCAAATCGGAGACATACATAATCTTCGTGCGTCTCTCTCTCTCTCTCTCTCTCATCTTTCCTTGTCTTTGTGTCTCTGTGTGTTGCGCATTGCGTACCTTGGTGAACCAGCCCTTGACGGCGCGTCCCCGGCCCTCCAGGAAGGCTGTGGCGACCTTGGCCTGCATGAGGGTGTCGCGCTGGATGTCCTGCCCAGCCATCTGCTGCCCAGCCATCTGCTGTCGAGCTTGCGCCACCTGATGCCACGCGGGCGGCTGGTGCTGCGCAGGCACGTACTCACGACCAGAGGACCCCCGAACCATCTGGTGTGGGGACAACTGCATGGCCTGATGGTGCATGGGCCGCGGGATGACCCCCATGCCCCGCGATGATCGGTCGATGGGGGCGAGGGGTGGGTTGAAGCCCTGGGGTGGCGGGGCACACGGCCCTGGGCCCGACCGCCGCACCTGCCCTCCCCGCCCACCCGACTGCGGCCCGTTGGCCAGACCGATCTCGACGTCGCCACCAGTATGAGCAAACGACGGCGGAGGCCCCCCGGCCTGCGAGAATGGTGAGACGCCACTCAACTGCTGAGGCGCCCCCGGCATCGCCGTGAGACCTTGGGGTGAAGGTGGGGGTGGCGGTGGTGGTGGCGAGGCATCCATCGTGGCGGCGCCCGTAGGAGCCGAGGGCATCTGTGTCTGGTTGGTTGAGTTGGTGCTGATGCTCTCGTTGGCGGCCTCACCCACAGAGGGGGACCCGTGTGGAGCAGATGGCGGGGCAGGGGGCGGCTGTCCACCCGCTGGCTGACCGTCGGGGGGGCCGCCATTGCCATTACCATTGCCGCCAGTGGCGGGCTCACCGCCCTCACAATTGTCGATGACTCTCTTGAGGTCTGCTGGTGACTCTGCTGGCCGTGGTGGTGGTGAAGGGTGATGCGAAGCAGGCGGCATGGCGACGCGCACAACTCGACTGGCAAGACGTGCGGGCAGGGGACAGGCAAGCACACCCAGGGCGACGGGCGGGATGGGCGGATGGACGTCGGGTGTGTGACGGGAAGCCTCGGCCTCCGACGGCCCGCCTCCCTCACACATGTCTCCAGCCGCCTCCCCCTTGACCTCTGGCTTGATGGCCCCCGACCCACCGTCCTCCTCACTGTCGCCGTCATGCTGGCCTTCGGGTTGCTCCCCCTGCTCTTCCTGCTTGACCACGCCGTTGGTCTGCAGGCCATGCTCCTGCTTGGGTGCGGTGATCTCAGAGAGCATCTCCTGGGGACCAGCACTGGTGGGGCTCTTGATGAAGCCACCCACGGCATTGTCCATCGTCACGCCCGGTGGGGGCCGGACAAGCGGCACGCGCGGCGGGTACTGCGGAAAGCCGGGTGGCTGCTGGTGCTGCGGTTGGTGTTGGGGTGGGACGTTCTGAGTGGTGGTGGTGAAGTTGGGTAGGACGGGGGATCGGAAGATGTGATGTGCCTGTGCGACGCTTGGCACTGGTCCGCGGTGCGGGGGGGACTCCCGACGGGCGGCCAATGAGGGATGGTAGATGGCCTGGGCATTGGGGGGAGGCCCCGACACACCTGACCATGTTGCACAGACAGACAGACAGACAGAGGAAGGAAGGAAGCAAGGAGATGGACGGCTTGGCTTCAGATGGGTGAGATCAGATGGGTGAGGCACGTACCTGGAGGGAGCATTCTGGGGACTGATCCCATCTGGTATGCGGGCCGGTGCTGCTGCTGTGGCGGGGGCCGGTAGTACTCCGGGTGCAGCTCTCTCATGGCCCTCTCGATGAGGTCCCTCATGTCCCTCTTGAACGTCTCCTGCTTGCGCACCAGGTCGGCCCCCCGCCCATCCCTGCTCCGAGTGCCCAGGTTCTCCACATTAGCGTGCCGATGGAAGTCGGCTATCTTGGCCGCCTCCTCGGGAGTCGGACTGTCCAAAGGCTCCCATGTCGACTCAGTGTAACTCAAACCCTGGATGGAGGCAGCCCACACAAGCGACGTGTGTCTCCAAATGGGTGTCTCGCCATGTTTTTTGGAGGTTGGGGTCACCTTCCACTTGACCAGGTACAGTTGCGTGCGTTCCTTCACGAGGAGTCCCACGAATGTGATGTGCTGGATGGCCTCGGCCTCCGTGATGCCTTTGTAATCCTCGACATACGCCGGACTCTGATGACCAGACAAACAGCCAACCCACAGACAGACAGACAGACAGCCAGGCAGACGGACAGAGAGGCATCATCCGCATGTGTGCACGAATGGATGGATATAGGTGTCTGTGCAAGTACTTACGTTGTCAGGGATTTGACCGGGGATGCCCGAACGCGAGACCTCAGACCACTCGCCGTACAGCTGATCCATCAAATGAGGCACAAGGCACACAGAGAGACCAACAACAAAGTGCTCGATGAACGGATGCGCGGCTTCATTCGCGTGCCTTGTCGAAGAGTGCCTTGAGGAGTCTGCATTTGGTGGCAACGTCGCCCTGTGGGCTGTTGTACTCGTGGCACGCTGTCCATACCTTCTGCACGTCGTTCCAGAAGTCCTAGTGAACAAACAACACCCGTCTACGTCCACCCACAAGCCATGTGTTCCTCATCGGTCTCTCCGTACCTGCGGCTTCTCGTACACGCGTCTGTAGAGGCGCCCCTGTATTGTTGTGAAGTCCATGGGGAACTTGACCACGCTAAAGTAGTCGGGCGCTCCGTCGTACTCGGGGTCCACCGGACGATGAAACGGGATGCCGTAGTACACCTATACAAGAGAGCAAGGTAGGGTCGCGGCATGGACACGCTGTTCCTTCCTCTCGCGTCAGACGCCCCTGAGTGACTCACCCCGCTTCGTTCAAACGTGACGAGGGCATCAATGATTCTGAGGCAGTACATTTCCCAGTCGGCGCGTTCGAGGTGTGCGGACCGGTTGGGGTACATGGCCCTGTGCATGTCGGTGCAATCGAGAATGCGTTCGACGACAGGGCAGTCGACGGCGGGGTCTTCCTCCTCGCCCTTCTCCTTGATGCGCTTGATGTACCGCAGGAAGCGAATGCGCTTGTTGCGGTCCCCGTCCTCCGCCACCTCCTCGTACGGAAACCACTTGGCGTGCAGATACGACTGATTCGTGAACTTGACTGCACCGACCATCACACATCCATTCACACATCATTCAATACACGCACCGATCGATGATCAGTGGTTGTGTTGTGCTGTGTTGTGTTGTGTGGGTGGTCTCAGTGGGGCAGGTAGGTACCTAGGTACTCGAAGTCGTTTTCCTTGTGGTGGTGGTGGTGCAGCTCGCCTGGCTGGACAGCGACAGCCTTGACGCCAGGCTTGAGGCGCCTCTTGAGGAACTTTTCGACGAAGGGAGGCACGATGACGGGCAGGGGCTCCTCGACGGCCTCCTGCCCCTCCTTGGTGTCCTCCTCACTCTCCCCATCCTCCTCGGGCTCCTCGGTGTAACCCTTGTAAGATCTGACATACAATATGACACACAACACATAGACAGACAGACAGACACCGATGTGGGTTTGAAGTGCGTCGAGATGGGCACATCTCGATTGCATACGTGGGCGCTTTCTTCAGCCGGCTGCTTTTCCGTGGCGGCTCTCCGTCGCCCTTCTTGGGCACTGCCGAGTGCGCGAAGTCCGAATCGTTGGAGTCATCTGAACGCACGCACATGTGTGTCACAGATGCACACAAGGAGGAATGAAGGCGAGATCAACGCCTAGCTGTGTCGCTGTCTCACCCGAGTCGATTTCGTCACTGTCAGCGTGATATCTCCCTCTGCGACGGCTCATTTCACGTTGGAGTGCTTCCGTTCATACGTATGCGTTCTAACTCTCACGGCGCCATCTCCAAAGAAGGATCTCCTACTCCTCCCTTCTTTGGTTTGTTACGAGGGACACTGACGCTCTAACCCAAGAGCACTTCACAGAGCCGCTGCACCCCGCTGAGGACAGCCGTTTCGTTTGCAGCACTCCGGGATACACAATAGAGCCCTGGGTAGATGGCGCTGTTCGACGATGATGACCCGCCGATGCTCGCAGCTGGCGTCGGTGAGAGAGACGAACGCACACACACTACTGTTGTGTTTGGTCGCTCTCTTCCAACGCCATTCAGGCAAACGAACGCGAAGTGCCAGCGGAGGTCATGAATCAGGTGATGATGATCTCGAGATCGCAGAGGCGCCAAAGCGGCTAAGACCTCCCCCTCGCAACAAGAAGCCGTCTCCTACTGAACCATCCTCCCAGGCAGCAGGTGGAACCGCAGCAGGAGGGGGGGCTCGGCCATCGCGGCCAGGGCGTTGCGGGAGTGGTGGTGATGACTTCGACTTCGACGCGCTGCTCGAGAAAGCGATAACATCGCCCGAGTGAGTCAGTGAGGGCGAGTGATTCAGTGAGCGGCGGGGAAGGCACGAGGGGCAAGACCTGAGCCAGATGCTCATTGGAAGCTGTGGTGGGTCATGTGGCTGCCTGCAGGCCTTGTGCGTCGACCGATGCCCCTGCGCCCGACGAAACCATCAGGTGGGCAGGGCGAGCTCGGTGCAGGCAATGCACGGGCACGATTGATTCATTCCCGCCTGCCTGTCTGTCACCAGTCTGGCGCTTGACATTGCGTGGCCAAGTGGGCTTTCTGGGCCGCGCAGGCAGACTATCAAAATAAGGAAGGCACGCGAGTGACTTGCCTGTGGCTCACTGATCCATCCATCGATGTGTCCACTCTTCCCCTCTCCTGCCAGGCTGTGACCTTTGGTGCTCTGAAGCAGAGGCTGGTGAGGTCGCGTCTGCTGAGGCAGAGGGGCATCTCTGAGAGTGTGCTGCACCGCATGCGCTTCTCGTGCGACGGACAACTAATTGGAAATCTCTCCACACTTATCGGTGAGTGAAGACCCGCACCCCACCACGGAGCAGGGCAGCACCACAACACAACACATCTCGTCTGCCTTGTTGTGATCGGCTGTCTGCATGGGTAGGCGATCCCGATATCGGTCTGAGTGACGGTGAGCAGATTGACGTGAGCTTCGACCCACTAGCAACTTCGCCAGAGAGGCGGCGCGCGCAGATATCCCAAGTAAGTACATAGCCAGGAAGGACTTGTCACATCAGCAGGGAAGTGTTCCTCCGTGGTGGTTTTGTGCAGCCTGTTTGTGGCGGGGCGGCGGCGTCGCCGAGAGGTGAAAGAGAGGTGATTGAACTCGATTGATTGATGAATGGATGGGATGGATGGATCGGTGGGTTGGGGCTGTGTTGGGTTGGGGGTTGCTGATCCGGCAGAAGGGCTGCATGTATCCGTGTACATGTACCTCTCCGCGTGTGAATGTGCAAGTGTACATTAAGTGCTGCCATCCATCCATCCATCCCTCCATTGGGCCTGTGTGCAGTGTAAAGGACTCTTCGCGCATGTGGACGACTGTGTGGTGTTTGGTGTTTGTCTGACTGATAGATCGATGGATTGATTCATTCATTGTTGCCCTGTTCGTTCATCACGGTATAATTGCACGTCGTCGTTGCTGGAAAAGTCGAAGATCCACAGAGAAACACACAGGTCGATGGCTGCCCGAGGAACAGCAGGGCAGATGGTACATACGCCGACAGATGGACACACACCCACATTAGCAGAATGGATGCACATAGACGTGAGCATCGCGCCCCAGACCCCTTGGGGCTCAAAACTGGCACGTACAAGCATCGACCAGATGTGTGTAAAAAGTGAGTTGATCGGTGGGTGAGTGTACACAGCAAAACACGTGCGTCAGCCAGCCAGCCAGCCAGCCACAGCCAGGGTGTGCATGGCAAGCGTGTATACGTACGTGCTCTGCCATCCTGCCTGCCTCCCACGGTGTCTATCGATAGAGGCAGCACGGCAGCAGAGAGGTCCGCAAAAAGACCAACCAGCCCGCTGGGGCGTAAGATACCAATACAGACGGCCATCCGTCGGGCGCTTTACACACAAGAAGTAGGGAAAAACAGTGGGGATGGCACTGGATGAATGTATGGATGGACAAACAAGAGACGAACAGCACCAGCTCTCTCGAATTGTCGGTCGGTAAGTAGGCAGGCAGGCAGGCAGGCAGGCAGATGTGGATAAAAGTCGCTGTGTCCGTACGTCGTTGTGAGTGTGTGGGTGCGGTGCGATGGATGCACGAACGCATGAACATGTATCTGAGAAAGAGCGAGGCAGGCCACGCAGGCAGGCACTAGGTTGGTAATCTTTCTCGTCTGGCCAGCCTCCGTTTCCAAGGCATGCATCCGTCCACACCGACTAGTCAGACAGACCGAGACAGCACGGCCAGCAGCAAGTCAGGACACTCGACTCATCAGTCACCCAGATTGTATCCATCCATCCACCCACTTGCCTTCCTCTCCAGCTCGCTCAGGATCGACCGGTCGATCATCACTCCACGGAAAAATGCACTCCGCGCTCAGTGCATACATCCCATTGTGCCATTCCCCCTGCCTCTCGGGGTGTGTGGCCACCCACTATCTTGACAACATTCCATCCTCTCTCCCATGCTTCATCCGTCAGTGCGCTAGCTACGGCCTATGCGATCCGTCCCGTTACGTCCATATGTACAGGCACCACACACCACACGAATGAGGAGAGAGGTTCCACACCATACGCATACACGCAGACAGGCATACACGCAGACAGGCAGACAGTCAGGCAGAGGGTCGGGTAGGTAGGTGGGTAGGTACAGACAGACAAACCGAGTTGTCCACTCATCCACTCCCTTTAGACAAACGCAAACATCACACCAGCCAGCCAGACAGACAGGTCTGTCTGGCCCTGTCTGTCTGGCGGACAGGCAGACTACATGGTCGGTCTGGGTTGGCCAATGGATGGCCACTTCCCCCGTCTGCAGCATGTATGTGGGTGGCATGGATGTGGTAGAAAGTGTATCTCATGGATCTATCCACCCCTCCATCCCTCCCATGCCGTCCCATGCCACGCCACGACATCACATGACGATGGTGCCAGATGTGTGTATGCTGTTGTTGATGCCCTTGTGCGGGAGGATGAACGCACCGTTGATGTAGCACTCCTTGTTGATCTGCACGTCCTGGCCAACCACCGTCAAACCCTCTATCCGCACCTGAACCAAAACGACACAAGAAGGTCATTGTGGGTTGGTACGTATGGTTGGTGGACTGACTGACCGACCCATTTGCCGACGGTCGACTCCCAGCCCAGAATCGAGCTGTCGATCCACGAGTACGACCGCACCGTCACACCTGCGGACGCACCCGGGGAGGACCATCCATCCATCAATGCATCCATCCCCCTACTCTCCCATGCTTTCGGTCTCTCACCTTCCATGAGAGCCGACCTCTGGATCCTCACACCTACATGTACAACGCACGCAGGGGGCAACACAGCACAGCAGAGAGGATGTGCCATCCGTGCCTTTTCTCGCCCGGTAGAGTGTGTCAATGTGTCAGTTACCGTCGTCGATTCTGCAGTTGGGTCCGATGGTGACGTCGGGGCCGATCAGACACCCGTCGCCGATCGTCGCTGACTCGGACTGATCCATCCATACACACACATCAATCAAAACCACACGCACATGAACCCGTTCGAAAGGGTGCCTGCTGTGTCGTTGTGGCTGACCACGAGTACGTTGCCGATGAACTTGTCCCCCTTGGCGAGCTTCGGAATCTCGTCATCCTGACCACAATCACACACACAACACCACATCGATCCTACGCTGACGCACGTATGCGCACATGCGTGTCTGTCAGGTTGTGTGTCTTACGTGTTCGATTTGTCCCTTTTTCCACTTTTTGTCGACGCTGTCGAGGTAGAGGTGCATGCCCTTGAGGAAGTCCTTCGGCTGCCCAATGTCAGCCCTGAACCAACCAACACATACGCACACATGACAACCAGTATGTTGGCGCGCGTCGTCGTATTATCTCCTGATAGGTCACCAGTAACCCTGGAGCTTCATGCGGTAGAGGGCGCCCTCAGCCGCCATGACGGGGAACACCTCCTTCTCTATCGACGTCGGCCGGGGCTGCACATACACAAGAAAATGCAGTCATGCACATGACACGAATGGGGGCGGTGTGCTGGGTGACTGACCTCGATGCGGTCGATGATGGATTTCCTGAATATGTACAGCCCCGCGTTGATGCAGTCGCCAACAAACTCCTTGGGCTTCTCTGTGGCATAACCGGCACGGCAGGGACAGAGAGAACGACAATGGATCAATCAAGGAGAGGGACCGGTACACACAAGAGTGGTGGGTAAATGGCTGGCTGGCTGGCTGACCGACGAATCGCTCTATCTTGCCGTCGTCCTCCGCCACCACCACACCATACTTTGACGGATCATCCACCTTCGTCACCTGTACACCACACCAGAGACCGAATGTGGTCGTATCGTGTGTAGTGTGTTGGTGCCACCGCCGGGGTGTCTGACCAGTATGGTTCCCTCTTGTCCGTGTTTCTGGTGGAATGCGATCATTTCCTTGAGGGGGAACTCACAGATGACGTCGCTGTTGCACACGAAGAACGAGTCAGAGTCGTCCCCATTCTCCACTATCAGATCCTTCGCCAGCCGAATCGGACCAGCTGACCAAATGCACACGCCATCACACAAACAGACAGACAGACAGACATTATCAATGAGATGCCATTAGCGGCATCCAAGCCCTTTGTGCAGACCTGTGCCGAGCGGCTCCTCTTCCCTCGAGCACGTGATCCGAATGCCGAACTAACGAACAAACAACGCACACCGCAGAGAAAATAGGTGCCTGCTGCAGTGAGTGGCTGTGTGGGTTGGTGTCTGGTCACCTTGCTCTCGAGGTGGTGGAGGGCATCTATCATGGCGTCGGGCTGATACGCCACTGCCAAGATGACGTGGTTGACACCCGCTTGCTGCACACACCACCAGACGAAATAACAGCACATCTGTTCTTCCCTGCCTCCCGTTTCCCTCGGCATTGCGTGCCTTGGCTGCCTTGCCTCGCCTCTGCGTGTCCGTGTGCGGCTGCGTACGTTGACGAGTGCTTCGATTTGGTGTTCGACGATAGACTTGTTGCAGAAGTGGATGAGGGGCTTTGGCACCGACAGCGTCAAAGGCCGCAGCCGCGTGCCGTAACCGCCAACCAGGATCAACGCCTTGGTCATCTGGACGACTTCGCTCCCTGTCGAGCCGGGAGTGCTTGCAAGACTTGTTGCAGGCACACGTTGCCCAGTCGCTACGTGGGAGGTGTGAAGCACGTCAAACCCACAGATCTTGAATCTGTGAAACCCTTTATGAGATGGTTGACTTACACGGAAGCATGGGCGACTTTATCGGCTAAGCTTGCAGACGCGGTGAAGGAAGTGGGCTGCCAGTGAACGAAGTAGGGATCAGTAGATGCTTGAGCTGCAGGGACCAGATGTCTTCTGGCAAGCAATTTGGGGAATGCACGTAGACATGCGAAGACACTAGACAGCTCTCTCTACCAGCCTCTCTCGGATAAGATCAGTGACGGCTCGCTCTCCGCGACTGCTATGCTTCTACGGGCCTTCACAGGGGGTGCAAGTCACGAATCGAATGAGCCGTTGGAAGGCGCGATCTGCGTCCGTGCGTTTTGGCGGTAACTGAAATCCTTTCCCGTTACCGCCCCTTTCTCGCGGTGCTGTCTTGCTGCGAAAGGCCGGCCATCCTCCCGCTACCGAGTTCAACAACGTCCACATTGCCATCAATCAGCACCAAGACCATGATGAAGCTGGCGTGCTGCGTCGTTTTGATCCTGGCAGTGACTCCTGCTCTCGCGCGTGACCTTAGGGTGAGTGAGGCCTGGCCAGCCGTACTTGCGTACGTGCGTTGTCTGCTTCTCCTCTACCCCGTGTTTGCTCGTTTTGTTGCTGTCTGTCATGTGCTGTGCCTCTCTTGTGTGCAGGGCCTTCAGCCGGCCAATGCCACGGAGGAAGGTCAGCAATGCACTGCAGGCAGTCACCGTGTCTTTTTATGAGAACGACTTTGTATCACTCCACAGCCCTCCAATCACCATAAATGTTTGGTTCTATGCGTGTGGCTCTGTGTATTTGGTCTTGTATGTACAGGTCGTTCGTGCTGCTGGTCGTGCTCATGGAAGCACGACTGCTGGCTGGAGTGTGGGTGGGCGCACTGCCACTGCAACGATATGAGCCACTGCAACGATGACGATTGGTCCGCCGCCCGCGTCCGCAAGGCCTGCGAACAGATACTCGCCGAAGCCAAAGCCATAGACGGTGAGAGAGGGAGAGGGAGACAAACAAGCAAGCAGACAGACAGACAGACAGACAGACAGAGAGGGAACGACCCATGCCCGAACGTGTGCCGTGTGTCTTAATCTGTTGTCATGTGCGCCTGTTGTCTGTCACGTGTGCAGCTGAGGACGATGATGCCGATGATGACGACAATGAGGACGCTCCAAAGTGCTGCTGGGACTGCACCTGGTACGCAGTCACCTACAATGTGTACACCGACCGGTGCACACAGACAATTCCCTCCTGGTCCTTGCACATGACTGCAGGTGGAACAAGCCCTGCTGGATGAACTGCACCATGGGCTCGTGCTGGCGCGACAACAACAACAACAACAACAACAACAACGACCACGAGGAGCGTGAGCCAGCGTCGATGCCGCCCAACCAGCAGCAGGCCGTCAAGGAGTGCCAGTCGCTCCTGGCCATGCCGGCCGACAACCAGTGAGGGAGCGACGGAGCGAGGGAAGTTTTGTGAATGCTCATGTTGCTGACTGCGCTTGAAGGGGTGTGTGGTGTGATGTTGCGTCTAAGAAAGGCGGGATGGGTGTATTTGTTGGTTGGTCGCGTGGCCGGCTGGCTGGCTGGCTGGATGGTCCGTGTGTCATGTGAAGATGAAGCTTGATTGCTCGCCAAGTTCCGTTGGTGTTGATTTTCTGCTGGCGTGGGTGGCTCGCTGGCGGTGCCGTGCGTTTTCTTCCCTTTCCCGCCGTTGGCTGTTGATACTTATTCTTATCTTACGCGTGCAATGTGCTTTTGTTTGTTCATCCGTACATGGACGCTTTCTTTGTTTGTTCTTGTCACACACGTGGTCATACCCATGACATCTGCAACCATGTGGAAACATGCTGACAGCAGGTTCCCCTTCGCATCCACCGTTCAGCTTTTTTCTGTCTAAGTCTGTCTGAAGACCTACGGTGAATCTATATGTTTTTCGTTTGTTTGAGAGGCTCTTTGTGCTTTTTATCGTCCCCCTCTTTCTTTGTGTTTTTCGGTATTGGCAAACTGGCAAATTAGTGACTTTTCACTGCAATGGGTGAATGCGTGTATGCGTAGATGCATGTGTTGGTGCGTGCTCGTGGCGGTGGGGCATCACATGTGGTGGACATCTCGCCTGTTTGTGTGAAGGATGTCCTTCACCTGTATGGACGCAACCACCTCTCTCCTCCGATGAATCCATTCACGCATCCGCGACCGTCCATCCATGCATGCACCACACCAAAACAATTATAGCCAACAACCATACGATGATCCGAATGAGTGTTCTGTATTATTAATATTATATTATTAACAGTGTTGAAAGTAACGGGGTCAAGGGGGTCAAGATTTGGGGTCTAAAATCGACGACCAGGGTCAGAAAGCCTCGTAGGGGTCACCACAGGGGTCAAAAAATCGCCATTTGAAGCCAAGCGTGTGTTTTTTCTGCAGAAAACAAGGCGATTCCCCGAGGTGAGGGATCACAACAAAAAGAGAGGAGTCATATTTGAGGTCAACTTACTGTCGGGAGGGTCTGCCATGGGGCCACCTTTCAATCCTTACTTTAAACACTACTACTACTACACACGCACTGGTCGGCACCTGCCCATCCCCACCCCAATGTGTCGTTCGTTCGGCATCCATCACGCAGACTGACATGTGGATGAATGACTCACCTGACAGGCCCGCCGCTTGGAGGTGTGTGCTGGCATTCTGGTGAGTAGGGGCCGGCGGGGCGATGTCAGTAGCTCTAATACTTGGATGTGTCGACGTCACTGAACCACTGAAATGACGCGTGTGTGTGAGACATCACCACTGCCCTCTTATGTATTTTGCACCCGTAGAAGGCTCCATCGAGCCATGTTCTTGGTGCATGTCGTTCCGCGACATCTGGAGGGAAGTGGGGACGCGCAAGTGATCCACGAACTCGTGGAAAGTGGTGAATTCTGTCCTCGACTGGACCAGGTGCAGTAGCTGATGTGGCGCACTGTGTGGCGCGCCGTTGGCAGCCCTGTGCCAATGCCTGAGACTCCTCTTGACTGAGTCTCCTCCAATGCGCGTCGCGCTGGAACGATTCACGTCGGGAGTCTGTCCAATGTGGATATCATTCTAACGGGCTGCCCACACGAATTTCTGTACACCTGTGGACCGGCGACACCTGTGTTCTCGTGTGTGTGTGTGTTTGCTGCAGCACACCAGTCTGGTGTGCCGGGTGTTTCCTGGAACGAGAATACCCAGGCCTGGGTGGCTTCCTGGTGGGAGAAGGCTGACGGCAGGCATAAGCACAAGACCTTCTACGTCAAGGAGCACGGCGACAAGGCCAAGGTAACCACTTAATCGGCTGAACTTCATGCTGTTATGTCAGCCTCATGTTGCACCTGTATGTATGTATGTATGTCAGGCGTTGGCTGAGGAGCACCGTCTCGAGATGGTGGCCACCGGGCGAGCGGCTGTGCAGAAGCCGGCTGAGCACCAGTGCGGCGTCAGGGGCGTCACCTACGACAAGAGCACCAACAGTTGGCGGGCCAAGTGGAAGGAGGGCGGCGACGAGGAGGCCAAGCAGATGGCCATCGCACACCGGCGGGCCATGGAGAGGCTGCACTATCGATTTGACAGGGGGGGCGTTGAGATGCCCGTAGAGGAGCGCCCAAGGAAGAAGAGGAGGAGGAGGGGAGAGTGATGGAGGGTTGTCTATTGTAGCTCATCATGTTGATACATTGGCTTGACAGATTGTACAGATATGGGGGAGAGTGAGGGAGGGTTGTCTATTGTAGCTCGGCTGAGAAGGTGGAGGGCGGCGGCAAACAGGGTGACATCAGCGTGTACGCTGGAGTGATCAAACCAAGCGCTGTGTCTGGCGAATTTGAGTGCTGGGAGGAAGAAGAAGAAGAGGAAGAGGGAGTGAGTGAGGGTTGTTGGCTGTAGCCCATGATGTTGATAGATTGGCTTGACAGATTGTACAGATATGGGGGAGAGTGAGGGAGGGTTGTCTATTGTAGCTCGGCTGAGAAGGTGGAGGGCGGCGGCAAACAGGGTGACATCAGCGTGTACGCTGGAGTGATCAAACCAAGCGCTGTGTCTGGCGATTTTGAGTGCTGGGAGGAAGAAGAAGAAGAGGAAGAGGGAGTGAGTGAGGGTTGTTGGCTGTAGCCCATGATGTTGATAGATTGGCTTGATACAAGACACGCTTAACGGACCTCCGTTGCTGGCAATATACACCCCATTGCCGTCGGTGACCTCCATTGCTGGCAACGGACCTT
>CDMY01000380.1:0-43682 GCA_001179505.1 Vitrella brassicaformis | reverse complement strand
CTCCATCAAGGAGCTTGGCTTCGAGAAGGCCAAGCAGATGGCCATCGCACACCGGCGGGCCATGGAGTCAAGGCACTACACGTTTGTCGGCAAGGGTAGCAGCAGAGCAGCCCGCCGTAGATGATAGTGAGGAGGAGCGTCCCAAGAGGAAGAAGAGGAGGGGAGAGTGAGGGCAGCCCATGATGTTGATAGATTGGTTGGATAGGTTGTACAGAGACACTACTACATTATCGCTGTTGATATACTGGTCTTGTGCACACACTCGATCTCATGTCAACAAGAAATACATCGCGATGCCGGCTCTGCAGGACCTGCAGAAAGCAGAAATTAATCATCAACATTGGACTGTAGAGCTTCTACAGTACTCGCTTCATTTAGCAATGAGCGAGCGCCAGCATGTACTGAAAGCAAGAGAAAGAACATCCTGTATGAAACAACGTCATTCCTGTCCAAGCCTAACCTCCGGACATCATCGTAGCCGGGTCAATCAAGCCTGAAAAAAGGCCATGGTACCCGAGCCCCTCTTCTATATGCTGCATACCATCTTCGATCTTGTTTAGGATCATTTTGGCGACCTTGACGAAGACCTCCTCCACTCCCTCGCCGGTCAGAGCACTCGTCTCGAGAAACAAAATCTCTGAGAACGGCATGAGGAATGCAGACAGTCATGTGAACCATGGAGGACACACCATTCTCCTGCGCGCATCTTGACGCTTCGAGAAAAGTGACAGCTCTCTTGTCCTTCAAGTCACTTTTATTGCCTACTCAGACGAACGGGTTGTCACGTTGGCAGAGCTTCGCACGAGTATCATGTGATGTTTCCCACCGACGGCGATGATGGATATGTCTGCCCTTGCCAGAGTACGGGCATCAGCTAGCCAATTGATCAGATGATGATAGGTATCCCGGCTGATTGATGCACAGACACACGCGAGCAATCCCGCATTCTTCCACTCTCCTCACTTGGTGATGTCATAGACGATCAGTGCTCCAGCAGCGCCTCGATAGTAGCTCCTAGTCACACTCCGATACCTCTCCTGCCCTGCAGTGTCCCATATCTGCAGCTTGACTCGCTTCCCGCTCACGTTGATGATCTTCGAGCCGAATTCCACGCCTATCGTGTGCGATGAACCCTTCTTGACTACACCCAGCACACATTCACAGCTGTGCAGCTTTGGCGACAGCCATACATCTTACATTTATTCTCGATCAGGCTTGTCAGAATGCACGACTTGCTGAATCAAAGAGAAGGCCAGTGTGCAGTCAGATTTCGTTTTTCTGTTCTCGGCGTGTGTGTAGCCAAACCCGACAGCTGAGTCACCAATCAGGATGAATTTGAACAGATAGTCGTAAGCGTCCATGTGAGTGCTCTGGGGTAGGATATCTATGCATCATCCCATCATGCTCACGATCTGGGCTAGGGCCCGTAGGAATATCTGTTCAACTTCATTGTTCTCGAAGAGGGTGAGGAAGAGGAGGGAGGGGAGGGGGGCCATCGATTTTGTGTGTAAAAGTTAGACAAGTCACACTGCTAGGTGTTTTGCTTGCCCACTCAGAGTGATGGTGAGCTGTAAGAAAGAAACAAACATGCATTAATCCATTCGTCCATCTGAAACACATTCTCACGAGAAACAGACTCCTCATTGAAACAGACTCGAGAATAGCCAGGAAGTGAATGAATGAGTGAATGAATGAGCGGGGGGACAAAACGATTTCTCCCTTTTGCCTGCTTTGCTATGAATATCGATATGATATATGAATCGAGTGGGGAGACCATGTCCTTACCATAGCACCTTCCTACAGGACATTCTGAAAAGGGACAACAGGCAACTTTGTACAAACCGCTGGGTCCTGACAGACGAGATTGAGAGAACGGACGCCAGAGTAGCTCGTCGAATACCGCCAGGCGCGGAGACTGTTCCCAGTGTCGGGACAAAGCTTGTTGGTTTCCCTGATGATGAGGATCCAGGACACAGGCAGTAAAGAGTAAGGTAACGTGAGTGGAGTGCACGTGACAGTAGAGATGCTTCTCCCCCGCCCTCTAGCATCTCTTCTTGTCCAGCCCTTCTGAAATACGTACTCAACCTCACAAGTTGCAAGTTGCAACCTGACTCGACCTCAAGCGACAAAAATCAAACTGTGTATATTTGTTGCCCGCAGCACAGTCTCATATGTGTCGTGGCACGAGGAGTCGGAGTCCTGGTGGCTTCATGGTATGAGGGCGGCGAGCAGAAGCACGAGTACTTCCTCGTCGAGGAGCACGGCTTCGACGAGGCCAAGGTAACCACTGAAGTGAAAACGCGCTTCATGCTCTCTCTTGTCAGCGTCATGATGCACCTGTATGTATGTGTGTGTATGTCAGGCGTTGGCTGAGCCGCACCGTGTCGAGATGAAGCGTAGCGGGAGGGTGTATGTGAAAAGGTGTGAGCGGCGGAGCGGCGTCAAGGGCATCAGCTACGACAAGAGCAGGCACAGGCGGGCCATATGGCAGGAGGGTGGCAGGACAAAGAGCAGGGCGTTTCCCATGATGTGTGTCTTGCACCACTGAGTTCTCTCGCGTGGAAAGGTGGTGCCGATGACTGTACGTTCCGGATGGAAATTTACGTCAGGCGAGGCTTTTCTCAGTGACCCAATCTAGATGGTGTTCTTGATTTGTGTTGCTGTCCTCCTTGGAAGACTTCTTTCTCCCGCTGCCATTCATCTGAGCCATTCGACTGCGTCCACCGTTGAACCACGACGCGCTGTTATTCTGGAAGCAGCTCCCTTACGTCCCCAGCGCTTCCCAGAAACGACACAGGTATTCGTCGCCCCTCTGATCCGAGGGCTCTGCTGCCATGCATGCCTTTTCCCTTTGCACGACTGAACAAGGGCGCAGACTTCGAACAAAAGTCTACCGCTACCGCTTTGCGCAAAGTTTGTCGAGGGCGACGTACCACCGGTTGACGCTCTGTTAACCTCGTTAGATCGTGAGGTAACGTGCCACTTGTGTTTATCCTTTACCACATCAAACCTCTTGCATGCAAATATGGTGAAGGTCTACGGCGAAATGAAGCGCATTCTCGCGGACTCGGGCCCCATTGAAGGTAAGAGGGGTGTTGCAACAGCTACACAACAGGTGTGAAATTGTTGCCTTCAGGTGGAACTTATACACATGCGCCGCAAGTTAAGATGTGAGCCACGAGGGTCACAGCCAACAAACCAGCCTTGGATTGAGCTGCGCACAGGTACATGAACTTCGCATCGATTTCGTCTGTGAATACGATTTGTGAGACCGGTACGTACACACGTAATTTGATTCACTGATGCAAGCCGCTTGCGGACGTAGGCTTCAACGGCGGCCATTCCAGCTTCATCATGTGCAAGCACTTTGACGGGTATCGATAGGCTTTGGCGCTTTGGCTTTGGTATCTGTCAGGCTGAACAGTAACCCGAAAGCCAGGGTAATCTCTTTTGATCTGTGCAAGCACGAGTACGTAGCCAAGGTGGCACAACTCTTTTCAAGGCGTTACGGCGGGCGTTTTTCGCTCATCTGTGGAAACTCTCGAATAACGCTTCCGAAATTCCATGCTCAAGAACCACATGTCGGATGCGACCTGATGCTTGTCGATGGAGGTGAGCAACTCCCCTGACCACACGAGTGTGGTGATCTAAATCTGTTCAATGTTCTACAGGTCGCCTGCTCAAGACTGCGATTCAAGATCTGCTAAACTTCAGGGAAATGGCGTCTCCGAGAAATATCCTTATTCTTGACGACTGCCCTGGGTATGCCATGTGACGCACAAACAATGCATCTTTTTTATGAATCATCAGGTCGGCTGGAAGATGCGGAGGTAAGTCATGTGAGGTAAGAATGTGAGCCACTATCTTGCTGTGGCCGCAGCTTGGATGGAAATGCGTTCTCGGAATCAGACAAAGGAGGATTTCAAGTGTCTTTTGACGCGAGATAGTGATAGAGAGAACGGGCTCATTGTTGGATCAATCGTTGTTGGAGGGGGACGAGTGAGTGAGGGATCTTTGTAGTCGTCGTTCGTTCATGTGCATAAACGAACAAGAACCTCCGACGTTCTGTCAAATAGTAGCACGCCAAGGAAATGATATTCGTCGTTGTAACTATACACTCTAACACCATCATGGGCTACAATAAACAACCCTCACTCACTCCCCTCCTCCTCTTCTTCCTCACTCCCCTCCTCATCGTCTACAGCGGGCTGCTCAGACTCTGCCCCCTTGTCGACAAATGTGTAGTGCAGCCTCTCCATGGCCTGCCGGTGTGCGATGGCCTCCTGCTTGGCCTCCTCGAAGTGACAAACACCCATTGTTGACCTTTGTATTCCTTTTCGCACCCTGCCTCCCTCACTTGTGGTCCGCTGTCCTTCGTCATGGTAACAAAGAGCACAGGCGGAAAAGAATCCTGAAGGGCCATACAGTGTCTCCTTTATCTAGCGAACAGGAGAGATGGCCATTTCTTGACCATGGCATTGACAGACAGCATGCATCACATCACGCAAGGGCGCCCTCATCAACGTCTTCTTCCCATACGAACCCATCGATTCTCATCCATGTATCCATCCATACACTTGGAATTCCTTATCACGTGCAATGGACTTTTTCTCATGATAAAACAGACTTCTTGCCAGCGTCAGGCAAGCCTTGAGCCCTTACAGGCCCTCTTGATCCGAATGCGACGCATTTGCAGTGAAGTGCTTGTGCGAAGAAAAGACGCGAGCACAAAACACTTTGCCATTCCATCAGTCGAGACACATAAGTGTGTGCTTGCTTGCATGTCAGTCAATCAATGAATTGATTCCATTCATTGATTCAGTGAATCACTGCATCACTACAGACAACTCCCTCGGTTGCTTCGCTTGGGAGACGGCCGTGATCTTGGCCTGACTGGCCACGAGGTGGCTGGCCATGGGTGGTTCACATCACCCATACATGGTCAATATAGCCGGCCACCCTATATAGAAACACCCACCACCCTTCCGGTCGGCTCTTCCGGCGGTAGAGCCGACCTGGGAGTCCCAACCATACATATGTACAGTATAGAGTCTCCATCATCAGTGTCCACCTAGGGGACTCCCCGGTCGGCTCTACCGCCGGAAGAGCCGACCGGAAGGGTGGTGGGTGTTTCTATATAGGGTGGCCGGCTATATTGACCATGTATGGGTGATGTGAACCACCCATGGCCAGCCACCTCGTGGCCAGTCAGGCCAGGATCACGGCCGTCTCCCAAGCGAAGCAACCGAGGGAGTTGTCTGTAGTGATGCAGTGATTCACTGAATGAATCAATGAATGACAATGACCCATGATTGATTGATTTATTGCTTGACTGACATGCAAGCACACGCTCGTGTGAGTCGAGAATGCAAGGTTGACAGAGTGATTCGTTCGTTCATGCCTTATCCAGCGGCCCGTCCCATTGCAGAATACTATCATTACACTGATGTGTGAGACCTCTAGAGAGGAGCAGAGAGATCACAGGAGTGCACGCCTGAAGTCTGTTTTCACCTGAGAAAAAGTCCGTTTCGCATGATAACGAATTTTGGAGAAGGAGGAGTGGAAGGCTCGGGGATTCAGTCATGTGTCTGGATGGATTCGCTCTCGCTTGTCTATCGCCCTCGCGCGTGCGACTAGCTTCTGTCTGCGTGGGGGAGGGAGGGAGGGTTTGCGGGACTGGGGTGTGCTGATGGGGCGGGGATTGATCCCTCCTCCCCTGGAGTGTTTGACTCTGCGTGCTCATGGGACTGTATTTGTATGAGTATCACGGACACACAGACGAGTGTTACGGTTAATGCAAGTTGACTCCCTGTCTGGCTGTTTGTCTGTATGAATTGTGTATGCATGTCTCTATCTGTTGTCTGTAATCTTATGTCTGTCTTCTGTGTGCGTGCGGTGTGTAAGTGTGAAGGCAAATGGACTGTGTCGACCATACAAACGAGTGTTATCCAGTTTGATGTTTGGAGGACATTGGTTTGCGAGAAGAACATTTATCCCTTACATTCAAAAAAACAGACAGCGAGCTTAGCTCGCATCGAACGCGGAAACCCCAATATTTCAAAAATTTCTCCTTTCATTTTTGGCGGCTTTTAAGTTGTGTTCCTTGTTGTTGGAACTTTTGTTAAATATTTTTCTGCACACGTATTTAATTGTATTGCGGAGGCTTCCACGGGTTGGAGCCCCGTTTTGGGGGGGAGGGGGCGCCGAGAACGCGTCCCGCCTGTATGAGCGCCTTGCGCGAGTCAACACGACAAGCCGGCGCACCATTGTAAGACTAGTGCAAGAGCAGAGAATTTTTCGCACACGAATTTGCTTAAAAGACGGAAATCTAAGTTCCGAACACGCACTCGTGTGAGCAACGCCGTGTCATTGCAGATTGGCAAGGTGATTCCCGCACTTCCCATTGCAAAATCACGGACATGACACCCATGTGAGACCTTCCATTAGAACGCGCGCAGAAATCCGTTTCAGAAACAGCATACAGAGAAAGAAGGAAAAAAAAAAACAAAACAAAACAAGCAAAGAAAAGCTAAAACACACAACACAGAAAACAAACAAACAAACATCCATACACACATCCATCCATCCATCCATCCAATCATCCATCCAGGCAGACAGGAAGACAGGCAGACAGTCAGTCGCACGCACCCATCGACGGTCACGCAACACATCCATCGAAATACACATGGGCACGAGCAAGACAAACACTTTGTGCAAACATTCATGAACACACATCTCGGCTGCACACACACGCGGAGGCGGTGGTCACGGGAATGCGGGCAAACCCACATACAGGTCGCATCACATCCATTCATTCCAGACGGTCGATACACATCCATTCATTCCATGTATACGTCCTCCTGTCTGCTCTTCCTTCTCGTTCGTACGCACCTTGTCGAAGGGATAGACGGGACTCGCGACGACACACATCGAGATGTCCACTTCGCATCATGTCAATGCAATGCTACAACTACTCGACCCTCCCCCACCCGCCGACGTACCGATGCCTTCTTACCTCCCGGCTGTCTTTATGGCTTACTCGATGACTGATGGCTGAAAAACAATCAATGACAGGTCCATCCATGCATCCATCCACACATTCACACACACATATCATGACCCCCTCGAGCATTATATCTATACAGAACGTCACGGCGAGTCGGCACGCACATGTCTGTCTCAGGGAGCACGCGGATCGTGTCGAGTCGGTCGGGGCCGTATAATGTCGGTATTCTACGTGAGGGGCTGGCTCTAGAAGTCTTCGAAACTGTTGGTCGATGAATGTGTTTGCACAAGTCAGACTCCTGCCGCGGTGTCAAATCGCTGACCACGAAGAAAAAGCTTTCACTTTGTACCATTTTCATCCATTTCATGAGACACTGCCGACTCGGCGACGGCCTGCAGGGATGCCGATGTGGCCTCGGTCTGCAGGTCGGCGTCAGACGTGACGGCTGGCGGGCTTCAAAATCGTCGTCGTCATCGTCGTCATCCTCCCCCTCCTCGCCCTCAAGCGGCTTCGACTCTCTCCTGCACAACCAGAAAGAGAGATGAGAGAATGAGCGGTCGTGTGATGGTATGCGTGTGGATGGACAGGTGTTAGATTGTACAGACGCCACACACACATTTCACTCTGCCAAGCCATTTGCCAGCATTTTGCCTGGCAGAAAAGCATTTCAGTGAAATGCTTTCATTTGACAGAACAGAGTGAAATTGACATTTCATCGACAGAACAGTGAAAAATTTGGCAGAGTGAAATGCTTGCCATTTGCCAGCTTGGCCACCGCTGGCAAATGTCTCTAAGTGACATCATGTCATAAGTGAAGCTTGTCAAAGTGACATCATGTCATGGCATCAGAGTGTATTGCATTTTCAACGATCTTGTACCTAACATGTCTCAAAGTGACTTCATCGAATTTCTGCAGAAGGCCGGACAGTTCCGCCTTCAGAGTGCCAGGAGAAGCCACACCAGGCTTCTGAAGACCTTCGCTGAGGAGTCCTGACAGAAGATGGGCAAGGGAGCACAGTGTGTGGTACTTAGGCCCATATGTCACCTGTTTGCACAATCTGCAGTCGATGGTGAAGGATCTGGAAAGCTGAGGCCTGAGGCATCAACATGGCAAGACCTGAACACAATAGGGTGAACAGGTCGTCGAGCAGAGTAGAACGAGCAGCTCCTTTACCCATGAGAGCTTTTAGCAGGGTATGGTGTGATCTCGGGTCGAGGAGATGAAGACGCATTCCTGCACAGGACGATCACATTAAACACCCGCTTGTTGGTTGTATTTGGCTCGTACGTGCGAAGATGGGTGACTCCATTAGGTGTACCAACTGATCAAGTTGGACGAGAAACTCTACAGATGGCTCGAAAGTGGCACTGCATCGCCAGTCAAGGGAGATTCTTTGGATACCCGTATGGCAAATTGACTTTGCGCTTACAACCGTCGGACAAGTTCAAAAGCCATGTCGTACTCTTGTACCTGATTCTCACGTCCACAATACGATATGTGTGTGTGTGTGTGTGTGTGTGCGTCCTTGTACGCGCACTTACCCATAGACAGAGAGAAAGAGTCGATACGGGGTTGTGAAACCTGACGAAACGAAAAATGTGAGCGAGAAATGCTGATCAGCTTCACGAAAAGCTTGCTCACCACGGCACCAGAAGGCGTCGAAAGAGTTCGGATTCATCGGCTGCGGGCCAAGCAAGGGATGAAGCCCCTTAGAATTGCACACCAGGAGTTGACTTTTTGAGCTTGTTACCATGAAGAAGCTTCTCTCGAAACTCTTTGGTTTCCTTGGCGGTGAGAAGGATCCAATTGAAAATCTGGACCAGCTGGTGACAGTACTCCAAGTCCTTAAGACACACACATATATCGGCTGTCCTTTGCGTGTGATCCTATCTTTAGTACCTGCTCTTGCTCAAGCGCCTTCGCAATGGTCGTGTAGAGCTGCTGGACATCTAGGTACGTACACAGTTGGCGAATAACCAGACGGCCGCGCTGATCCTGCACGGGAAAAACGATGTGTGCCAAACGACTATATATAAGGATGCCATGTCCATGCATTGCTTACGAGCATTTTCCGATCTTTTGCAAAGAGGTGCAGTAACTTCTGGGACACCAGGTCAAAAAAGTCACCTGAACTACGTCAATCGGCGCAAGAACGCGTGTCACTACCGAGTACATTATGAGACCCATTTCTCACCGTGTTGGGATATTTGCGCAAGGACTTGCAGTGCTGCGACGACAACTTCGCTATCAGGATGCTTGAGCGTCTCGAAGATGGGATCAAACAATATCTCCAGTACCAGAGCCATCTGTCCTGGCCTGAAGGCAAATCGTCAGAGAGCCCAAAGTTACGAGGGAGCAATGCGGGTCAGGTGATGTACCTGCGCGTCAGCAGCATACACACCCACTGCAGGCAGGCTACACGGACCGTCACCTGCCGAGACAAACAAGGTAAGAGTTCCTGTCCGATTGAGTTCTCTGTCCGATTGAGTTCTCTGGTCCGCGACAATCCACTCACCCCTTCATTCTTTAGTTTGTCAAGCAAGACTGTCACCTGAGAATTACAGACAGACGAGTGTCAAGTGTGTCTTTCACATTCCGCTGGTGTCAAGCTCAAGGCCTACCAGCTCTGGCACAGCGAATGCGAAGTCCGAACTATTGACCATATTCAACAGAGCGGTATGTGTCGTAACCGCAATTCGACTTATCTCTGTCCAAGTGAGAGACTGTAGGGGTATTTGCCAATCTTATCTATTTGCGCACCTTCTTCGCTATCATCCACGCAATGCAACACTCCATCGAGAAGAGCAGGATACAGAGGCTGCAGGGAAATAGAGGCACCCATCTCGACAAAATCATGGAGCCACACCAATGCAGTTAGACGGCAGAAGTTCTCTACACGAACGAGCAGAATTGCCGCAAGATCCTGCATGTCCTACTGTTCTTTCCTACCAGCAGCTTTGCATCCCTTGACAACTATCTTTGCCACCTCACCGATAACACTCTCAGCCTCTGATCGATCATTCATCATGAAGGTCGCAGCGCTCGTGCATTCACTTGCGAGTTTAGTCGGCTCACACACCTTTGGGCCCCGACTGCTTGATTTCGTTCAGGAACTCGGACAGGCAGGCGTCCGCACCATGCCGAATATCCCTGCATCGCCAAGACATGCTTTCGGCTGCATCTATGCGAAACAAGCAGCACTCGAAGATGTGGCAGACCTGTTTGTATCTGCGAGCATGCTGAAAAGGCCCTCTAGAAACTGTGGGAGATACGATAACATATCCACGTCTGCAAACAGCAATACATAGTTCAGACGGCTACATAGGCTTGCGACCACCGACCTGGTACGGAGTCAAGGATGGTGATCCAGCTCAACTGGTAAGAACACAGAAGATACGCCATGCAGTAGGTGTGCACAAAACACGTACCATAAGCTGCCTGACGTACGGATTCAGCACACGAATTCGCTGCGATAACAGCGAGATGAACTCCGCAACATTGAAGGCAGGACTGGCAGAATGCCGCAAAGGTACACATAGATGCATATCACTGTACTTTGACCATTCTCACCACTCGGTTACTATGTCCTTGATGAGCCTGTCAAGGTACTGCGCGCCATTCTTCACCTCAACATCAACGTCGGCGAAAAGCTGCAGACAGAGGGTCCATGTCTGCGATTCAGCTTTAGTTCCCATCTTCCCTCACGCGCCTACCTTGCACAGCCCATCAAATATGTCATTGAAGTACTTGAGGACATCGTGACGCGCAACCTTGGCAACGTTGTACAGTGACTGCACCCTCAAGACAATCAAATGGGGCTCTGCCGACTCGCCTCGTGTTTACCTCGCATGCGTAGTAACGTACGCGTGACTCAGGGTCAGAGAAGCACTTGAGTATAGGCGGCACCAGCAAATCTATCGCCACCGATCCTTGTGCTTTCGAGTCTGTGAATAGTCATATCTTGAGCTCACCCAGGTGTGTTTGTATGTTCGCTGCCTCAAGCCCTATTGCCACAGACGCCAAGCCAATCAGACCCCCCTTCCTGTAGTTGCCCAGCGGATTCTCCAGATACTCACGAACCAGCAACTCCAGGGCAGCGCGGGTCTTCTCGTGCGCCGTGTTCCCAGGATGCTGTTGACTGTAGTAGCTCCGAATCAGCTGTTCAACCTCCTGGGCAGCAATCTTGCGCTTCTCATAGCCTGATGACATGGCAGATACGAATGAAGAACCAACATGAAACAACTCTCACTTTTGTCAGGCAAAGTCTTGACAACATTGCTTCCGAAGACAGCCAAAGCCTCGGCAGAAGTAGCGGCCATTGAGATGCCAGGAGGGAAGCACCTCTAACCGAAGCACGGGTAAGGTTTCAGGCCATACCCTCTGTGTTTCTGTTTCACGATAAGTTCTCAAACCCTAAACCCTCATTCGGACCCGCCACTCCGATCGAGTGGCACGCTACCCACTTCATGTTCGTAATAATAGATCTTTGCCGATTTTGAATCAGCCCCGCATGCAACGGTGCAGCTGAACCTTTTTTTGAGCGTGCAAGACCCGAATCAAACCCTTCTGCACGAAAGCCAGGGCACCCCTGAAGCCCCAGCCGAACCGAACTGAACTGAACCGTCGTGTGTGGGAGGTAGTCTGCGAGCACGGGTCAGTGATGCCACTCGAGTCCTGGATGCTGTGGATCTGTTTGTGTCAGGGAGGACCTCTTCGGGCTTCGGCTGCGTCGCGTGTGGGTGGTGGTCTGCGTGTGCGGCTCAGTGATGCCACGCGAAAGGACACTTACGTAGCAAAAAGAGCGTGTCTGTGGATGCGTCGAAGTGCTTACGAGTGAATCCGTCTTCTGTCCTTGTGCCTGCCTCCTTGCCTTCTGGGTGTTTCTGTCTTTCTTCGTTCTCTTTGTTTGCCGTTTCCTCCTTGTTGTCTTCCCTTGGTCCCTTTCTCTCTCTCCTGCAGCAGGGCTGATGCTGCTGGCCGTTCCAGCCGCCAGCGGGCAGAGAGTTTTATCGGACCTTTCAGTGAGAGGTGCACACGAGGGTGGATGCGGTGGTGCGTGCCGCGAATGGGTGGTGTGAGACCACGTTCGGTTCGTGACACGAGAGAGAGCTGTTCGTGCGACTGTATGTCACTTGATTTGATAGCAATCGATGAGCAACACGGCCACGAGTGTGTCACGTACACAAACTGACCTCTCTCTCTGAGGAGAGCGAGAGTCAGCGATTCAGTGATGCCTCACCAGGAGAAGACATCAACCAGCCAACCGAAGGGCCTCCGAGCATTAATTAATCAACAACTCAATCAATTGATCAACCAATCAATGAACAATTTTTCTCTATTTGTCCGGTGTCTCGATATAAAAAAGAGAGCTAATTTCATCAACCACCGTCGTGGCCAAAGGGAGGAGGCTTCCACGGGGTGGTTGATTCCCATCGTCACAGGAACGAGAGGCTACGTTCGTTCGTCGTTCGTCGTCCGATCGTTCGTTCATTCGTTTGTTTGTGCCCGTCTGTGTGACAGACAGGCAGTCGTTGATAAGAGCAGTCCCCCGTGTGTGCGAACAGAGATAGCTTGAGCCTTCATCATTTGTTTGTACCAGCAGTCCACACACAATCGACCGACGTTTAATTTACGCTCTGCTCGCGAACATCGCTTTGGCATCGCGCCGCTTCGCCTTCATGATCCTGACGCCCTTTTATTTGAAGTTTCTGGTTGCGAAGCATCCATCCATCCATCCACCATCGGTAATTGATCGTTTTCATTTGCATACAGACCGAGATGAGTCTGATACGATAAAACCACTATGCAGCGGCATGCACCTGCTCGTATGTACGCATTCCACGTAGATCATGCAGTTTACAGGCCTACCATCAATTTACGAGGGCCTACCAGCCAAAAAGACAATGACACTGGACAACCGCACGGGGGTTGCGCGGGGGTCGCTCGGTCCTTCCCAAAACCTCACGACCCCCCCGAACCCGCATTATGGAACACAACAAATGAGGGACTGACCGCGGTCGAACATGCCCTTCCCGTGACACATTCGACCGCCCCAGATCAGTCGCTGACAGACAACCAAAGGCGGAAGGGAAGGGCAAAACTCCAGGAAGCCAAGGGAGCGATTGTTCATCGGCAATTCTCACGCGTCCCGCCCTACAGATGATGTCTCTTGGCCTCAAGAGCCAGCTTGACTGCTTCCAGCTGATCGAGCTTAGACCGGGGGCCAAATGAAAAGCTCGGATGACACCTGTTTTTGTTGCGAGTGTGATGCGTCACGACGGTGTCTTGTCGCGGAAGGTAGGTGCACCCTGTGCCCGTGAGAGACGAGGGAACCACGCCCTTGTCGATCTGGCTGAGTGCCGCGTCGATGGTCGCCACCTGCGTTCTCGCGAGTCCATGCAGCTGAGGCCCGCCCACCCTCCTCGTTGTCACGCGTGCTGGCCGACTGCAAACACCTCTCGCACCCGCCCTCGACCCGGTGCTTCCGCTTGAGCTAGAGAGCAGCGAGCAGCGCCTTCATGCTGGTGTCCATGGGAGGCTGTGCTGGCGTGAAGCGAATCTGACACCGCGGTTGACCGTCCACCGTGTGGCTCGTGTCCTGCACGCAAACAAATCATAATACTGGTGATGGGTCTGATCTGGGAGGAATGTACGTGATGTGTTTCCTTTCGTACCCATGCCATCCCAGACGCCCTACCACCCATCCCAGGGGGAGGAGACACCTCACGTCCATCACGTATGGCGGCCTCGACCTCCTCGATACAACTGTCGACACGCTCGATCTCCAGCCTCCGATTGTCCCGTTGCTGGAACTCCTCCCACCCTGACCCCAAGTCCCGGCACTTGGGACACCCATGGCCCTGCAGGTGCTGCAACCTGCACTCCAGGGCTGCCCGCAGCGCCTTCTCCTTTCCGCGGTGAAGACCATCGCCGAAGGAACGGTGACACGTCCCGAAGGCCCCTTGCGCGAGTTGCGACGGCTGACCCCCCTGGGACGAGGGATGCTCTCGACGTCGACTGACCTGGTCTCGAGGACCTCAATTTGCCTTCTTGATGCTGTCGATCTCTCGCTGCCGGTACTCCTCATACCTTTGTTGCGCTGTCTTGCGGAGGGCTGCCTTCAGCTGGCCGATGCGAGTGAGCGGGGCGTGGGGCGGATCCTGGGTGGCGCGAAGACGGCGATACTTGTCGCGGGGCGGGACCTTGAGGAGGTCGTCCTTGGAGTAGCCATCAGGGAAGTCGGAGAGGGGAACCTTGTCGGACGTGTCAGACACAACCTGAAACGGAGAGCAGAAGAAACTTGCGGCGATTCGCATGTGTGGGTTGTTTGGTACATGGCCAGTGTCATTGAGGTAGACGGGGTACACGTGCTGACAGCGGTTGTAAAGCCAGAGACCTTCGAGCTCCTTGATCAACTCGTCCCTGACGGCACAGCACCGTGCTGTGCTCCAGCTACGTCCCTGGTCGATCGATGGCAGCTCGCCCCCACGGCCCTGCCGAGGAATGTGTTGACACTCATGGTCAGACCGGGGATGCGGTAGCGGCTCGACCAGGAGCAGAAGACGTCGTAGAGTTGGAGGGCCTCTGTGAGAACAAAGAGCACCAGACGATGGACGGAGGCATGCACTGCATTGAGACCCAGACGGTTGCCTACCTTTCGGGCTCTTGAAGGCCCAATAGGAAATTTTCCTTGACACGCGTGTAATACCGCTTCCAGTCGTTGCGCTCGTGGTTGCCCTCTCCAGGGTTGTGTCCTGACTGAGTCCACTGCTGCAAAGGGAAGGGACAGAGGCAGTGAGTACCGAAGCGATGGATCTTTCTGTCTTGTTTATGCTGACCACCAGCGGTGTCGTCTCGTCGTCTCCGAGCAGGAGAATTCAAATGAAAGTTCCGATGGAGAGATAGTTGTGGTGTGTTCCGCATGAATGGCTGCATTAGGTCGCATTGCTATGCAGGGCATTCGACTACTGGCAAGACTTAAATGAAGTGCCTGCCTCACGACTGGTCTCGCATGCACATTCACGACACATCCTCTTCAGTCAACCCTCGGCGCTTGACGTCGAATTGGGGTACAGGGTGCGGGTTGGACTATCTGCGGGCCTGATGGAGTAAGATAGTACAGCCAGCCTTTGATGTTGAGCACCCGCCACAGCCATGGAGGCCTTGCATTGAGGAGAGTCACTTGGTGCTTGGTCACCAGCCTGAGCACACAGCATCAACATTGTTCTGAACTGGCAACTCTGTGCGCGCGACGGCCGCGTACCCGTCATCGTTCACGTAATAAACAGATATGCCGTCGGCATAAATCAGGTCTGACACCATCGGAGCCTGATGTCATGCATGCGAGAAGCAGCAAGCATCGATCCGCTCTGCCATCAATTCACCCCTTCCTAATTGCTGTCGGATCGTGCCGTTCACCTTGAGCTTGAGGTGCCAGGAAACACGAACGACCTCCATGTAGGGATCCCACACGACGTGATGGCGGATCTCGTACCAATCGATGCTCTTGCGCAGGTAGTACAGCCCTGCCAATGTGAGAAATAGTTGCGTGCAGCCACAATTCACATCTGCATACCTTTCCAGATTTGTTTGTACGTGCTTCTCCCTCGCAGCTGGAGCCCAACGGGGTCTTCAAATACGATGTCCTTGCTACATCCATCCATAGCGCAGGTCAAGAGCAATGCCATGGTATGTTTGTGAAGCGTACGCGAAGAGCTCCAAATCTGGTTCGAAGTCAAAGAGCTGCGGATACCCATACGTAATCATGTCCAACAAGCGGCCTGTTGCAGGACACACAAGTCTCATGCAGAGAGAAGGGATGCAGCGTCCATTTCTACTCACCTAGGCGGAGGTCATATTCAGGATGCTTATCTCCCTTCCAGACCGTCTTGTTGAGCCTGGGCGGAACGGTGGGCGTGAACATGTCAGGGGGTGCAAAACTCTGGAGTACTCGTGCCTGCAAGAGCGGCAACTCAGACATGTCTTCTATGTTGCTCTCTACGGCCAACGGCCCGGACAACAAAGATGAAGTGCTGCCAGACGCCACCAGGCTCCCGAGTTCCTTCAAGTCAGCAAGTAGCAGGGTTCGACGATCACCTGCGCGGTCAAGTTCTACTTGCTCCCTGAAGCCCTCAAGCTCTAGGATTGGTGCAGCCGCAACCCCTGTGCTCCTCCTGTCGGCGAACATCTTCCACAAGCGATGATGCAAGAATGGGGCGGCAGCATGTAAGGATAACGCCGGACTTGCGCCAAGGCAGACGAGGGAAACCAGGTACAACACGACCATGACCAGACGGGAGGGAGGATCAAGTGGTCCGAACCCTTCAGGCCTCCAACTTGCGCCATCAAAATTCCGAACGTGTTGTTTCATAAAGACGCAAAAGGGCTCTAGCCCAATTCACGGAATTCCGAGTAAGGGGTAGGGCACCCCGGGCCGCGAATTGGGCAGGGGTGGAAAGCAGCGTGCGAAGTGGTGGTTCAATTCTGCGTCACAGAGACGTGCACAGCACGAGTGTTTGCGAGAAGCACACCGACGCATGCAACAATGGCGAGAGTTTCAAAAACATGCAGACAACAATCGAGGGCTTGAAAAGCATGCAGATCTCGAAGACAGACGTGTCGATAACATACAGGTACTCAGAGGGCTGCACCAAGAACACAAGACACCCCCCATGTTGCCGCTTCTGCTGCGCCCGTGTTGAAGACGTGCTTCGCCAAGTATATCAATGCACCGCTGGATGCAATTGGATGCCAGCCTATCGATATGCAGCGATGATATCAATAGACATGTATCAATCTAGCGCGCCTGTTGAAGGGGCTATCGAAGACTGCCTTCGATGACTGTCAATCGGCTTGTCAATCAAATGGGAGCCGCCAGGATCAGCCTAACGATGACCTGCACCAGCAACGCAACAAGGTAAATGAAATCGGCCACAGCCGCGCCACGTCAGATGAAGCAAGCCTCCTGAAGTGCCGCCAGACACACTGTGGTCACTCGATGGATGCTGCCGACCTCACTCGACTGCTGGAGCAGCCGGCGTCCGCATTGCAGCCGCCTGAGACGGTCGACGACAGGACGTTCTCTGTTCACTGGGCGAGCCGTTACCGATTGAACGAAGAGCAGATGCGGGCGTTCCAAATCATCTGCAGCCACTTGCTGAACCACTACAAAGACCTGAGGGACAATAAATACATCGCGCCATTGCGCATGTGCCTGACCGGTAAGACCGTCATGAAAGCCGTGAAGGCTTGTTCTGCTGAACTGCAATGCAGACATTGGCTGTGTCTGGCGGCACTTACCTACCGGTGTGGCTGCAGATAACACCGAAGGCTCGACAGTCGATTCGCTCCTGCACCTCTTCGATGGCTTCGAGAGTGGCGAGAAGAGGCTGCGGCGCCAAACGGGGAAGCAGCAGGCAGTCGATGGTGACCGCATTTGCAGAGAGGAGCCTTACAAGCATATCCACTACACGATAGTCGGCGAGATCTCTTTCGTTAACCGCCAGAAGCTCGACAAAGTCGATGCGGCACTGAGGGACCTGCGAAAAGGCAACCAAGAAAGACAAAGCTCAACCAGCTGCATGAACGGACAAAGGAGAAACATCCCATCCACCACAAACTGGCGCGTTTCGTGTGTTCAGTCAGTAGATGCATCTTTTAGGAAGTTCGTGCCTTGGGGATTTCTCCTTCAGTGGCGCACGCGCGAGCTTTTTCAAGCAACACCTTGCCGCTTTAGGGCACATCAGTTTAACGAAAAAACGAAGCTTCTCGACGTGTCTCTAGTAGTGCAAGCAAGACAACACCGCTACCGATTTTCCTTTGCCGTCCATACGATCGTGATCGAACGTTTTTTCTGCCGAACGTGTTGTTTCTGAAAGACGCAAATGGGCTCTAGCCCAATTCGAGCAAATGAGCACTAGCCAGGCACTAGCTCAATTCCCTCTCCGAGACCGCGACACAAATCGAACAGCGAGACTCCTGCGAACGCACGGCGGTCGAAGGCGGCCACGCGATCTTGTATTTATCTCACCTGGGGTGTATCGTTATCATCTTCATGGGGAACCAGGCCCTGCAGGTGACCAGGCCTGTGAACCAAGTGCAGGGGCGGACGGATCTGCCTCTCTCCAAGCGTCCGAAGGTCGTCGCTGCCTTCTTCGATGCGGAACAGGGCGCAGCCAGCGGCATCCTTGTCATCACCAAAGACTCTATCGAGAACTTCAGCGCCAAGTCAGGCATCCGGAAATACCTCTATCGCGTGCAGCCTTCAAGCGCCATCCGATGTGCTGCCCTCAACACCAAGAGCGCACTGGGCCCCTGCCTGTTCAGTGGCTGTGAAGACGGAGTGATCCGCATCCACAGTGGTGTGACTCTGAAGCTCCAGAAGGAGATCCCGGCGCCTGAAGAGGGGGTGGACTCGGATGCCTCAGCCCCAGTCTTGACCTGCATCGCCTGCCCCCTCAACAACGCTCTTGTCTGCGGCTATGCGGATGGCACTCTGCGGTCCTTTTTTATCGAGACCAACGCATTGGCGTGCACGTATCGACCTCCGAGTACCGAGAGCGCTCCGTCATCGCCAGAGCCCTGTCCCTCGTCTGCGGTCACGTGTGTGTCCTTCTACAAGCCCAAGAACCACATCCTGGCGGGCCATGCGAGCCAAGTGGTGGACGCCAGCGGCCACACAAGCTCCCTCGAGGACGTGCCAGTATATGTCTATTCGCTCGAGCGGGGCCGCGTGGTGCACAAGCTGCTGGGTGCGAGGGAGACGGTCAACCACTGCGACATCACGGACACTCTGGGCGGGTCGGGCAGCGGGCCTTACGTTGTGGCGTGCTGCGTCGGTGAGTTCATTGTGTGGGACTCGCAGTCGCACGAGATCCTGCTCACCTACCGCCTGACAGCTCACGTGTATGCGCTCGACTCGCACCATCGGTGTTCGGCAGCGGCGTTTGATCGGTCCGAGAATGTGCTGTTTTGCGCCTTCGATGCGGGCTGCTTCGTGTCGCTGCAGCTCAAGAGAGAGGATCGGCGCTCCCGAGGCAATGGGGGGTCTGAGGCCTCACCATCAGCGACCAGGAGCACTGCAAGCACAGATGGGAAAACCGGAAGCACCGAGGTGTCCCCGAGTGAGCAGCGGCCAACATCACGAATCACTTGCATACCTATCAAGCTGTACCAGGTCAGCGAGTCATGGGATGGTGCATACACTCGTTGTGTTGCATCTGAGGCTTCTCGTATACAGGTAAAGCAGAAAAACAGCGAGGAGAGCGGCCTCGAGCTCTCAAAGGAGCATACGACTCTTTACTACCTCTGGTACGTCACCGTCGTCTTATCCACTGCCGACCTACCTAAGGCGTGTCTCTCGTTTCGTGTGAGTGATTCAGGTATGACGGTCGCACCCAGACGGTGGTGGTGGGAGATGGTTGCGGCAGGGCCAAGCTGGTCCCCGATATCCTAAACAAGCAGACGCAGCGGCACCAGCATCAGCACCAGTGGCCTGGCGGCTCTCCGCCAACTCAGCCTCTCCCCATGATATCGCTGTCGATCCCTGGCTCGGGCACCGCACGCCCTCCTAGCCCTCCCCTGAGGTTGCCCAGGCCGCCATCCTTGACGGACAAGCGGCTGCCACTGTTCTCACTCGACCCTGTCGCAGATATCAAGCGGGCGATGGTTGGAGGGGACCGGGGTAGGCCTGGACCGCCGGATGTGGAGATGGACGGCCGGGGAGGGGAGGGGTGCTAGCAAAGGAAGAAGAAGGATAGCGAATAGCACTGAGCAGTGAGATAAAACAGCAGAGTGAGTACGCGCTCCTATTTGCTGCATCGTGATTGGCAATCGGCGACAGTGTTGGGATGGACAAACACAGCTCTGTCATTTACTCCTAGCCTTCTGGACATGCTCTCTGAGTGAATGACTACTCTGCATTCACTCGCAAGAGGTGTAAGGGAGGCATCCGCTCGAGTTACACGGATTTTCGCAATGCGGCGTAACCCACGGGATCGAAAGTCATTTTTTATTGTATGTAGTTTAGCCGCCGCATTCTTAGTTTTGCTGCTTCAGAAAATGCTTCCCAGAGGGGAGATAACGACTGGCGAGTGCGTGAGCGAGGAAGGGGATTGCGAGGGTTTGGGTTCAACGGGAGTCCACCAGCGGTGATGGGTGGTAGTGCCTCCTTGCCAGTGATAAACATTCGGGCGTGAGGCTGTGAACAGCAGCGGCGCAACAATCGGTTCGTTCCGCACCTGTGGTAGTGCAGTCATACATTATGTGGCGATGTGTGGTGGTGAATGAAACAAACTGAGACACACCGCACACCGCCATGACATTGCATAAAGACGGCCGATGAAATCACACTAGCAATGTTGTATGCCGGCTGATGCACGTAGTTTACATTAGCACTCAGGACCTCCACAGAGGGCGACAGGCAACTCCACACGTGGCAAAAAACTAAGACAGCAGCAGCGGCCGGCTCTTGGCGGCATTCGGTCGCACGGGCAATCATGCATCACACGCTAGGGAGCAGGAGGGTGTTTCTGAATGTCCCACGGTGCTACACGAGACACGGAGCCGGCCATCACACCCCCTTCCGGTGGTCGGGGCATGTGGCCGGCTGGTCACTATGCAGCTATGGCATACCGGTGGGTGCCGACAGACTCGACCATGACGAAATGACTGTGTCGAATTCAATGACGAAATGACTACGAAATGACTGTGTCCATAGATAACACCCTGGCTGTCTCTAGAAACTCACTAGGTGAGCACCATCATAGCAAGGTGAGGCTCCATAACCGGCGTCGGTGGCAGGCCGGTTCGTCACGGCACAATAGAATGCCTCCTGTAGGTTGCCGTCAAAGCAGAGGTCCTTCTCGCGACTATCTTTTGCTGATTCAGCAGCAGATAGTTGCGGAGTCGACCCGTATTGGTCGGCGCGATGTGCGACATGACCACTATCGTATCCATCAGCTGCCCAAACTTGTTGAATGAGCCCCATCAGAGTCAGACGACGATGAAGAGAACGTCCACGAAGCTGCTCAATGGGTCCGCCGGCTGGGCAGGAGGAATGCCACCTCCCTGGCCGAGGAGAGACGCCAGGAACGCCAAGAGACGCCGCTCGACGTGCAGCCGTCGAGATCACCGAAGAGCGTCTCGCCTACAAGACAGGGAACAGACAGACAGACAGACAGACACGCAACCGTGTTTCCTTCCAACTTTGTGCTGTGTCGTACGTGTGGATATATCATGAGGCGTGCATGATTGTGTTGCCGCGCCACAATGGCCGGCCAACCTGCCTGTGGCACCCTCCTTATATTCCAAGGCGCTAAACGCGTGTGCAAAGCCCATAAAGCAGGAGCCACACGGACAGCGATGCATTCGCCAACAAACACCAGGCCGTCCGGCGGTCTACGGCTGAGGGCGGTGGAGCTCATCCACGACGCACAGCAGGCGGTTCATACGATCGCGATCGAACGTTCAACGGGCAGAGCAAGACAATCATCACTTTTCCTGTGTTTGCCTTTCTATAGGTGCGGACCTGCGTGAAGGTTCTCCAGTAATCCTCTGTCAGCCTCAGACATGCACCCACTATGTTGGTGTGCAGATCGAGCCGGTCGTCATCGGAGTAGGGGAGTCGCAACACGAAGCTGGCGAAGGTGGTCTCCAGCATGTGGGCAGGCTCGATGGTCTGCTGATCGACCACTGGCACGTCGTAAGGCCGTATGCCGTCTCCAGCGCCTCCCTCTCAGCCTCCTTGTCGAGCAGATGCTGCAAGGGTGGCTGCTGCTGGGGTGGCTGCTGCTGGGGTGGCTACTGCTGGGGTGCCTGTGGTTGCTGGTCGCCTCTTTCTAATGCCCGTCATCACTACGTCCCCCCGTTGCCCTTCCCCCGCCCCATCTAGCTCAATGACATCCTTGGCACCAGACGCTGAGGACGCTGCCAGACGAGCAGGGGGCCGGGTGGAGGACGACGTGCCAGCTGCTGCTGCTGCGGGGGACGGGCGTGGCTCGGTGGGCGACTCGGCTGGGAGACCGACCATCTCCTTGACGGCCGCCTGTCGGTCCTTATCGCCATCCAACTCAATCACCACGATCGTGTCCAAGTCGTCGTCGTCGTCGTCGTACTCCTCCTCACCGCAGTGGGCCGCCCTCTCGAGAAAGCGGCCCAGGCTGCCTGGGAAAGGGACGACATTAAGACCTCTCGGACATTCCTCCTGACCAGACCTCTCGGACATTCCTCCTGACCAACAACATTATCCCCACGACCCACATGGGTGGCGTATGCAGCTTCAAGTGGGATGCGGTGACCATGTAAGTGAAAGAAGGGTAGAGACATGACATGGAAGTGTCTCTTGTTTGTTTCTTTCAGTGGCGAGGTTCAGTAGGGACACCTGTCATCTTCAGGACATTCGTCTATTCTTTGACCGCACTGATGAGTTAGAGGAGATCGAGAAAATTCTCGAGAAATGCGACATGCAGGATGACAGAAAGAGGATCTACGGCAAAGGGATGAGTCCTGACGAGATTGATTCTTGTTGCCAGACAGCGACAGATCTACTTCGGCAGCGTGCGATGGAGAGAGCCCCTCTGCAGCTGGCTTTGCACAAACGTGCACGTGGGTGCCTGGGGTCGCCACCGCCGTTACTTCCGCATCCTCTCAGCCACCCAGGAGACCGTCCAGGACGCCATTCAGGAAGCCACTGTTTGAAGGGAGCACATACGGAGGCGCCTCGGTTGGGACGCCACGGACATGTCAGATTACAGGTTCGCCAGCCAGAAGGAGGCCGCGGAGGTGAAGGCAGCGGTAAATAGGCGGCTGGACTTTTTTGTCCCCCAGAGACGAGAAGGAGTGCCCTAGAGAAAAGAAGGGCTGCCCTACAGATATCCTAGGTTGGCCAGACAGGAAGCACCTGTCTGTTGCACTCACGAGAGACCCATATGATTCCCAAGTCAGCAGGGTCTATATTCAGTGTCAGCTCAAGCACAAGCGGGTCCCCATGTTCTACAAGAAATTCCCAGTGTTGTCAGCTGAGAGAGAGGATATAGATATATTGAGATGGCTGTTGAGGAGTATAGGGAGTGGGCACGGGAGGAGGTGCGTTCGTTAGAGCTCGCCGCTGAGGCAGGAAAGGCCCAGGTCATGTTGGAGGTGAAGAATGATGAGTGTGTGGCTATCTGCACAAGGGCGGGGAAGAAGAGGAAGACGATTAGTCCTTGCCTAGTCTGTGTGGCACTGTGTGAAATCCATCGACTTCGCCTACGCTCACCCTACATCAGTTCGTATCAAGCGAAGGGAAACAATACATGCAGAAACAATGGACAACGCTCATTGACTGCACAGACGCATGTCGTTGTGTTGCATATACATACATGTGTTGTACATACATGTATTGTATATGCATGTATTGTGTAGGGTTTAGATATGCATATGCAGACGCAGTGAAAAGGGCACGCTCGCTATGCATTGCATTGAAAAGACCTGTCCTTTGGGTGGGCACTCACCGTACAGAAGTTGCGGCTGAGCTTGTCCGGCCAGCCTTTCGGCTCTGCGGACCTTGGAGATGTGTTGAAAGGCTGATGTGACCTGGACATCGCAATTCTCTCATTCGCATCATCCACCTAACCATTCGCCGATCCCATTACCACCAGAGTCGGTCACCCCTATCCCTCATCTACTGAGGAACCGGCGGCACAATAGCGTCTCTCTCTGCTTCCTGACTGGTCCGTATCCTGGAATTTCACTTTTCAACGTTTCAGTTCGCTGGGGTCCGTATGGGCCACCCAGCTAGGAAAGTCAAGCAGGGCACCTTTACTTTTCCATCCTCTCATTCCTGAATTTTTGACTAAGAAAGAACTATACTCTGCCCTCCCAATTTCTTCCCAGACAGACATGAACTCGTCCCTGGTGATGGGTGTGTCATACATAGGTAGATTGGCCAAACGGAGATCATAAGGTGGGAAGAGAGGCCCCTGGCCTTTAAAAAACCGGGCAAAGGCGGGGTGGATCAAGAGATAGTGTTGGGGGACGAGGTGGATATGTCGAGCAAATTCCTTTGGACGGGCGCGGATAATCTCTGTGGGAATAATTTGACCCCAATCTCTACTTGATCGATTCTCCGCCATCTTCTGCATCCAGGCCCATAAGAAGGGATTTCCTGGCTCAAAGTTGACCATGGGGTCGGCTTGGGCTTGGAAATTCCACTCTGGGTTTAAGCTGGGGTTGTGCTTGTGCCGACCATCCACCAAGGGGAGAGTGGCGTTCTTCCAACTAATTGTTTCCATCCCGGGCCATTCTAGGATGGGAAGAACGTTGAGATCCCGGATAAGTGGGCCAACCATAAGATCATCCGCGTCGATGTATGTCCCGCCCCAGCGCCAAAGTACCACTACCCGAACGACATCGCTAAATTCTACCCAGTTCGGCTCCTCAGGTTGGATGCCTTCGACTGGAGTGCCGTCAAGAAAAGAAGAAGACCAAAAGACTGGGTGTACATTGGGGAAAGCAGTCAATTTTTTCTCCAGACTCGCTGATAGGATCTTCCTCTCGGTAATGAAGTAGACGGGCGATTGGGGCTGAAAGAAGGATATACCCTTCAGTAAGTGTTGAAGTTGGTGGGAAACATGGGTGTCTGGACGCTTGCCACACCACAAAACGAAAATGTTGTCACGCGTTGGAACGGGACCGCCGGTGTAATTGTGTGTTTGAGCCGACACGGGCATGTCCTTCCGGACAAATACGCCGGAGGCATCTGTGTAGGCACCCACCCGCAGGCTCTGGCTTAGAACGACGAAATCAGTAACGAGTAGAAAAAGGAATATCATGAGGACTCGTTTCGGCGAGGGCGTCAAGATAAATTCATCGCTGGGTTGCGATTCACGGATAATTCACCCACTTGGAGTCCATCCGCCGCACCTTCACTCCACGGCAGGTCCGCCCATCCGTTCCTTCTACGGTCTAGCCACATCTCCCCTCGGTTAATTAGGCCTGGCCTCCCTTAACTAATAAGGGGGAGAGTTGGCTCGGTTAATAAAGTTAAGGGAAGTCACATATGTCTTCCCTTAACTTTAGCATATTGAGAATGGCCATGCAGTGAATGAATGAGGGACTGAACGGCTACAAACGACTATGCATAAGATGCATAATGTCAGATCCGATGTGAGTGAAGAGAATGTTCGTCACTGAGCCTCACGCACGCCATCGCATGCAGCTGAGACACTGTACATAACGGTCATATCCTGGCCAATCCTGTCTCATAACTACTGCATAAGATTATCACGCGCATTGCTCCCGGGCAGGGGGGTTGTGCCGGTGGAGCGGTGTCTAGTGGTAGAGTGTGATGCAGGGACGATGGACGCTATGCAGACCTCCGGAGGTCCCGAGTGTGGCCACACCAGAGCGAACAAGAACTTCAACGAACGACATTAAGACACAGAGACAACGAATCCTCACCATCCCCGTGTTTTCTTGTTTCCTCGATTTACTGGCATATTTGGAGGCAACCGCCTTTCTTTGACCGTCATTTTGTGCAGAGTTCGGTTTCATGTCAACGGCTACCCTATGCTGCTTCATTTGGAACATATGGGAGAGATGCTGGCATCTCCCTTCACCAGCGCAGCGGTACATCATCAGCAAGGAGGCGAAATGTCCTTCAGTGTCATGCTTCTCGTGTTGGGCATCGGTGTGTCATTTCAAGCCACCCTGCAGCATTCCCTCCCTTCACGTGCTGGGCTCCGAACAGCACCATTGTTGACTGCAGGGTGTAGAAGGCGCATGAATATGACACATGATCCATTTCACATCAACACATCCGCTGACTGATGCACCTCGGCTGCGGGAGGAGAAAACCCACAGACAGTGACAAAAACTCCTTCCTGCTCGCCGCCTATGGATGAGCTGTCTTTGAGACGAGCTGTGTCTACAGTAGTGGAGAACGATCTGTGAAATAATTGTTCGTTGGTCGACGATTGGGAGACACGGAGAAGAGGCTTTCACTTGTGTAACACACGAAGGTCTGTCCACACCTAACACACACGCGCACACGAACACGCACGCGACGTCAATCACAGTATCAGTGAGGCGCGTCGGCAGCCACGCAGAATCGACTCTCTCTTTTTTCTTGAGAGTCGCCAGGGAAGGCCTTTTGGAACGACAGGAGTGCTGGAGGGGAAGCAGAAAGGTGAGAGGCGAGAACACTATCAGATTTTTCTCGCCTGAGATTACTGGACTGGCCAAACGAAAGAACGCTCGTTTGTCGAAGATTGGCAAGTTCGTCCCCGATCCCTGCGGAGTAAGAGGGGAGCGATGCGGAATTCCCCGGTCGGCCATTTTCCGTCTCCAGTGTTGCCCTAAGCACCGGGCGTAAATGTGGGAGAGCGTGTTCCACTTTCATGCCAAATGCACCAACGAGGGAAGCAACAGTAGCAGGAACTGCCGCGCACTGAGTCTTCCGTCCCTTCATCAGCACGAGAAACCCCTTCATTCCCATGCTCATCATTCGAGACCCCGGCGGGAGTTAGGCCGGGGGATGCACACGACAGCCCTTGTCCGTTTCTTCCTTAGTGTAGAACACGTGCGTGAAAGCCATTTAATCGTGTACGTACAAGCCCCGACTGTCTGTCTCTGTGAATGCATGTGGTGCATCTGCCGACACTGTCTGGCTGTTTGTATGAATTATGAATTATGTATGCATGTCTCTATGTGTTGTATGTAATCTTATGTCTGTCTAATGTGTGCTGTGCGGCTTTTAGATTGCGTTCCTTCTTTATCGGATTTTTTAAAATTTCTCCTCAATTCTTTATTTGTTTGCGTTCTTTTAAATATTTCTCCGCGGTTTGCCGGTTTAAATATCTTTTGGCACATTTGGGACGTTTTAAAAGATGTGTGGCAGAGGAGGAGGCTTGCACGGGGTGTCATCACTTCTTCACGGATAACCAGACAAGAGATCGTGCTCGCAACGGATGAATTAACCTAAACGGAGCAAAGAATGTAAGGAAAGGGTATACGGATGCTGTAATTAGAGCTCGGATTACTTCGATGCACGGAAAGGAGACATCTCGCTCCTCTTACATTCAGGAACGGATTCCGAAGCTGAGGCAGTGTCAGGCCTGGGAAGGGCCCTCCATCTTGCATCATCATCTCGGCTTTCCGTCAAACCTCTACTTTCTCTCCTTGTTGGGTCTTTGTTTAGCACGTAGGACTTTACAAGTGAGCAGAGCATCTTTTTCCCCCTCTGACAAACCCCAATCATCGCAACAAGCCGTCTCTCAGAGTGTCTCAGACGACTCTTTAGTATTCTTTAGTTAGTCAAACCGTGTGGTCTACTGACAGAACTGAAATTGTGGTTATTGTAGAAGAGACTTGGCACTAAACAACGACACACAAAGAAAAGCTCTCAGAACACTGTGCACCTTTCGGCTTTTACATTGGCCTGGCCGGGGGTGGCGCTCAATGGACGGCGGGCTGAAGCACATGAGTGGCTGCAAAAGAACAGAGCGGGGTGCGAAAGCATGCCTGACGGGATGATCAATTCGTTATCACCTGAAACGGACTTTTTCTCAGGTGAAAACAGACTTCAGCGTGCACTCCTGTGATCGCTCTGCTCCTCTTTAGAGGTCTCACACATCAGTGTCATGATAGTGATTCTGCAATGGGACGTGCCGCTGGATAAGGCATGAACGAACGAATCACTCTGTCATTCTCTCTTGAGTCATCACGGCCGTCTCCCAAGCGAAGCAACCGAGGAGGGTTGTCTGTAGTGATGCAGTGATGCAGTGATTCACTGAATGAATGAATGAATGAATGAAGTGAATCAATTCATTGATTGACTGACAAGCACGCACACATTCATGTGACTCGACTGACGCCCTGTCATTGCATGGCGAAGTGTTTTCTGCTCGCGTCATGGCTCGCGTCGTTTGTGAGTTTCGCACAAGCACTTCACTGCAAATGCGTCGCATTCGATTCATTCGGGCCTGTAAGGGCTCAAGGCTTGCCTGGCGCTGGCAAGGAGTCTGTTTTGTCATGAGAGAAAGTCCTTTTCACGTGATAACGAATTAATCCACACGTTTGACAACCCACGATGCACACCGTTTGGTGGTTGGGGTGTGTAAACCTTTATTGGTTGGTTGTCCTTTTGAGGCGAAGAGAGCGACGGCCACATGCGTGAGGACCGAAGTGGGAGAGGTGTGTCCAGATAGTTTGGGATTATCGACGGCTGTGTAAACTTTCGGTGACGGTTCTCCTTTTGACGGGGCGGAGAGCGATGGTCGTTTGCGTGTGAATACAGCATAGCGAGATGTATCATGCATTGACACAATCGTGCTGATTTAGGTTGGCGGCTGTGTGAACTTTCGGTGGCTGGTTCTCTTTCTCAAGACGGCGCAGGGCAACGGCCGCTTGCGTCCAAACACAGCGTGGCGAAATGTATCAGACATACATGCTTTTGCGTCGAATAAATGAGAGTCCCGAGAGAAATCAGCACAAAATGCCGATTTCCGTGCAACAGACACCAGTGTTCGCCACGTTTTACCCGAACGCCAGGGCGCAATTGCAATTAGAACCAAACTCGTCTCTCGCAGCGTCCGTGTACATATATTTCATCAACCAGATCGACCTTGAAGCGTGTGCAGGGACACTGCGGTTGAGTTAGCGGTGAGCAAGTTTTCAGCGGCTATGGTCTCGTTTGCGGGTCGAAGAGCGACGGCCACTTGCGTACGAAAGAGAACGTAAAGCAGTTGTGCCCTGAGCGACGCATTGTGTGACTGATGGTTCATGGCTGTGTAACCTTTCAGTGACTGGTTCTTCTTTCTGACGGAACGAAAAGCCAGTAGCGCTTGCGTGTGAACACAGCATAGCGAAACGTATCATGCATTGACACAATTGTGGTGATTTGGGTTGATGGCAGCGTCAACTTTCGGTGGCTGGTTCTCGTGTTTCACGGAAGGCAGAGCGCGTGACCGCTTGCGTGAGGACAGAGCAGACGAAGGAGCACTCACACTCAGACTTGCGCGGCGAACGCACCATAAACCCGAGAGAAAACAGCCAAAAACCGATTTTCCGGGTTTTTTGCCGCCGTTTTTCGCGCGGACGCGTGAGCGGATTTGAAGCTCGAAGCAAACTCGTTCCTCGCAGTGACCCCCTCCACAACCATCACAAAGCAGATCTTGAAAAGACCCCCTGGAAAAAAAGTTGGTTCCGCGCCGGTAAACTGGGACCTGATAACCACCCACCAGCTCAGCTTTCAGCTAGAGCAAGATCCGTGAAACTGATCTGAGCTGTCGTGTGTATTGACGTGTCATCTCATGCACCCTGCAACATTCCTCCGCTTCGCCATTGGAATGGCCCAACCCCCCAATGACCATTCGTTTGCGTATGACGTCGCATGGATGCAGTTACAGGCACTCCATTTGTCCTGTCATGTCACGCACTAAACTAGCACCATATACATGCATAAGAGCATGCACACGTTGAACACTGCTCCCTACACTGGCACCGGCGGACAAACAGATGGCAACGTTAACACACAGCCGTGGACCAACGCGTGTGTGGCCCCCGGGGCATCGTTACACGTCAATCATCATAGGACCGGCTGCTCAGGCGTGAGAGTCCCTGACGAAGCTGTCATTCGTGTGTGTCATGACTCGTGTCACAGCTAGATGACGTGACAGCACCTCGCGAGCGTGCTTGCGGGCCCGGGCTTCGTTGTCGTTGAGTTGCTCTCCCGGCCGTTTCGTTGTACAGATCTGTCACTACTCGGGCGTGGTTCGAGTGAACAAACCGTCTAAACATATCAACAGGTGGCTACAATCAACAATCCTTACTCACTCTCCTCCCCCCTCCCCCTCCTCTTCTTCTGCGTGGAGGAGGAGGGGGAGGTCGTCCTTACAGCGCCCCGCAGACTGCGTGTCAGCCGTGTACACAGTCCTCGCCAGGTCAACCGACCTGGCGCAGCACACATGCAGGGGGCATGTGAGTCGGGCATCTCGGAGAAGAAGAAGAAGAGGAGGAAGGAGAGCGTTGATTGTAGCCACCTGTTGATATTGTATAGATGTCGTTCGTTCATGGGCATATATGCACTGCGTACAAGGTTGGCTGTGGCCTCAGTGAGGGTTTTGCTTCATGAGTACATTGCGATGTCCGCCAGTCTCTCCTGTGGAAACTGGCGAGTTATTGTGGTATTGAGTGAATTTGAAAGTTCCAGCTGATCAGCCATTCATCAAACTACTCAACATTCATCTCGCCGGAATCGTCGACTAAGTCAGCTTAATGCAATGCAAGATGTCTGATGCCTGACGCTATATAGTGTGACTGGAGAGGTTTGTTGGAGAATATGATGTGCATCGAAAACAGAACTTTGGCCGCCAGGTTTAAAAGTAGGCCTGGAAGTCCTGGAAATCTGACACACACGGAAACACGTGAGGCACATACATACGCGCACAATGCGTGGTTTGTACCTTCCTCTCGCCCTCTGAGCTCCTTGAGCATCGGCTCGTCGAAGTACTTCTGCAAAGCCACGTCTTCACTCAAACCCTGAGGAACACCATCTAGGTGCCAACACGAGCAACGCACACATGGGCGGTTGGTCAGGTCACCTTTCTTCTCCTTGTCTTCAGCAGGAATTCTCTGGCGAGGTGCTGGTGCGGCGCAGGCTCCAACGGACGCAAGACGATCGACTGAATTGCTCACGCACACACACAAGGGCGTGCCCGCCTTACACAGGATGGTTCGGGTTTAGCAGGCAGGTGTCACCTTGTCGAGTGGGTCGCCAGGGACGACTTCCCACCTGTCGAACATCGACATGCAAAATGCCTGGCCAGATGTGTGGGTCCTGATACACAACAGACAAACAGAGCGGTCACCACGTGCCGATCTCCCCGGTGCTTGTATGTTTCACCTGAGGTCTGTTTCGAATCCGAATGATTCGATGGCCGGTAGCACCGCCTGACAGATGTACAGGGGCGTCCCTGGCTTGGGAAGGTCACGAACCACACGACCGCGACGCCTGAACGAGAATAGTCCAGACTCAAATGTCCCCTACGTGTATGCTGCCTCAAATCGGTTGACCTGGCTAGGACTGTGTACACAGCTGACACGCAGTCTGCGGGACACTGAATCTCGCTGTATAGGACGGGCTCCATCAGGCGGGGAGTAGCCAGCAGAAAAGCCGAATAGGCCACACGCCTGCACACACACACACACACACACACGTATGTGCACGGATGGATGAGCCATGCAGATTTGGTCTCTGCTGCCTGTACCTTGCTGTGGGTATGATTTGTCCCCCTCCCCTGCTGATGGGGTCGCTGGCAATCAGCGCATCGTTTAACTTAAACTTCACGTTGCTGAATAGACAGAACACACAGCTACGTCCGCTGACTTTCCCTGCCTTCTCCTTTCTTGGTTTTGTGCACCGTATATTCTCTTCAATGAGCGGCCCCTCTCGTGTTGCCCACTGAAAGCCCTGGACGATCAAATCTCTCACTGTACCCAACAGAGCCTTGTCAACCTGCAAACAGCAGACAGGTTGCGGAGCCCCAAGGTCTGCTGTTCCTAGTTGCTGCTGCACATCTGTGGGCAGAGTTTCGTCGAGCAGCATGTTTGGTCCCTGTGCGTCGGGTCCAAATGCCCAAATGGAGCGGGCGGACAACACGTCCCATGAATACTTGTGCATAAAGAAATCGCCGAGTTGGCTGACACCAGTGTAAGCACAACACGTCCATGTATGTCTGCTTGCCAGCTTGCGGTTTTGTAGGCTAACCTGTGTTCCCATTTGCTGCTAATGAGACCCTTCTCCAAATCATCAGCCACACCTAGGGCATACACAGAGACAGTGCAGAGAGAGAGGATGCATGCGTGTTTAATTGCCTTGATAGCTCTGGATGTACCTGGGTCTAGCTGTTCAGCTGCCATGTAGACCTTGTTCTTCTTGTTTGGTGTCTCCGCAAAGCACTTCATTGTCGAATGCTCCGTGACTGTTTCGCAGAACGTTACAACCGGATCGGCAACCTGGAAGACATAAGCAGGTTCGCCAAATGATACACCGTCTTCTTTCAGGTGTACCTTTATTTCCAGGTCTCCGTATAGTTTCCTGAGGTCGTGCAGCATGCAGTCCATTGCTATCTCGCCCGTGCCAACGATCACATGCTCGCCCGACTCCTCTACCTGAATGGCGCATTACTTGGGTTGTGTGTGTTGCCGGAGTGCGAGTCACCTTGGTTTTGGCCAGTGGGTATGACTTGTCGATCTTCCGCAGCCCCTCGAGCATCTTGGGCAAGTCGGAGGGATTCAGTGGCTCACACGCCACCTTGATAACACTGGCCAACAGACGGACGGCAAAGGGCGACAGCACCACAGATGCCTTCCACGCAACGAATGTCCTGGGTGATACGATACCTGCTGGTGTTGAACTTGAGGGGCGCGAATATTTCTGTTTCTTGGTCGTTGTCGATGTTGGTTATGGTCGATGTCTTGGTGATGGATGGGTCGACACCGCCGATCAGAACCCAGTTGCCCGCAGGCACGTGGCTCACCTGACACAACCCCAGAGACGGAAAGGGATTGCTCCAGTCAGACACATGGCGCCAACCGGAACGTCTTGTTACCTCTACTCTGTATCTCCCTTCGTATATCCAGAGAGCTGTGACCTCCCGCTCAGTCTTGTCCTCATCGTCGTCCAAACTGAACGCCTCACCCAACACCTGCATTGGGTGATGCAGTGCAATATCGGACGGCTTCCTCTTGATGAGTGTGTGTTCGCTTTGCGTAACCGCGCGGCTTCGTCCGTACCTTGACTCGTTGTCCCTTGTAGATTGTGCCGGACATGACCCGCCCCAGCACGTCAAACTGGCCGCAGTCAGGCCGGTGGTAGTTCTTGGTCGTGTGAATCATCAAATGACCATCAGTCGCGCAATCCTGCAATGGGACAGATGCGTGCATGTATAACACCGTGTTTCAGATGGCGTCTCGCGTTCTCCTGCCTTCATTTCAGCGGCGATAAGTCCTTTTTGGTCTCCCGTGTATATGTGCTCGACCTTCCGTCTGGCATTCTCCCGGGGGTTGGGCACGTGAGCCACGACCATATCCACAAACGCACTATCGTCACACACGATGCATCCAGGTCGGTCCGCGTGGATGCAATTTGTGCGTCTCTGCTGCCCTCACCTCGATGTCCCGAAGAATGATCGGGAGACCTTCTTGACGAGGGACCGCGTATCAAGAATGAAGTCATCCTTGCGAAGGAACACACCCAACTGGAGAGGTTAGATCACACACAACCAAGTCAATCCAGTGAGCCCCTCATTCCCTGTGCCTCTCCCTCTGTCACCTCTCTGAGCAGCGGTTCCAGCTCAGGCTGTTCTTCGGATGATGTGTGCGCGAAGATCTTGTAGAGGGGCTCCAGGATGAACTGCACGAAGGTGCGGGGCTGCCCGGGCCGGCTGGGCGGGGGACTGCGACGGAAGGTACGCGACTCAGGATCGAAATATACATCGCCCCACAGACATCTAGGTAGATGGGTACGCATGGCATTCCCACATGTCACCGCACCCTTTCTTTTCTCCCCCGGTGAGCTCACCTCGCGAAGAAGTCATGGTCGAGCGTCTCATCGCATGACTCGGCGTACATCTGCGCGAATGAGTGGACAGTGAAAGCGAACTGGTAGTAGCCCGACGCAAAGGCTACGGTGCCCTTGATGGGCGACACACGGATGGCGGGATGACCCAACATCGAACATGTAGACTCGAGAATGCTATTGACCTGCACACCCGACACTCAAAGGATCACAATGGATGAAGTACTATGGAGTATTGTTTCCTGGCTGACCTCTTCGATGGTGTGTCTGAGTTTGTGGTACGCATCGTTGGGCGGCAGTCTGAGTTCCATGATGAGCCTATCGATACAGTTGATGACAACCAGGATGGTGAGGTTCTCCTGGACCGCAAACTTCAGCAGCCGCTCCGTATTTGCCATCACGCCCTCAAGCGCATCGATCAGAATCACAGCCCCGTCGCTGATACGCATGGCCGCCGCGGCCTCGTCGGCGAAACAAACATGGCCTAAACAAAAGTATATCCCAGCAAGGGAAAGGAGGCCCGTCTATCCGGTCGTGTGTGAGTATGGTCCCCCTCGTTGTGCGCACCAGGCGTGTCGAGAATGTTGACGAGGTAGGACTTTTCCTGTGAGGTCTGGAGTATGAGTGACATCGGGACGGCCTTGATGGACAGTCCCCTCTCCTGCTCGTCCACCCTCGTGTCGGTGTAGCGGTACGACTTGCCCAACCTCCAGTCCTTCTCGTGGGTTTCTTGCACAAGCATGTCCATGAAGTGTGTCTTGCCGTGGTGCAGATGGCCCAGCAGGCAAATGTTCCGAATCAGCTCGCGCTTGTACATGAGGCCGCTCAGGAAGTCAAACGAGAACGTGGTCGACGGAAGATCCTTCTCTAGTAGGTCGAAGTTCTTGGTGCGGACGGGGGCAATGATGGGCTCAGTGAGTGGCTGGGTGTCTTCCTCCTGCACAAGGGTCTCCGCTCCGCCGTACACCTCGTCTGCGTCGGGGTAGAACTTCTTGTCTTCGAAGAGCACCACCGACCGATCCCCCTCGACGTCCTCCATCTGCATCTCCAGCGTATCCCCATCCCTCGCTCCAGCACCTCCCTCTGCATCCATCCCATCCTCATCCTCCATATGCGCCTGCGGCGAGAGAATGATATCTTCCTCGTCATCGTCCTCGTTCTCGTCAACGGGAGGCCCAATGTAATTCCCGAACGCATCATACAGTTCCGAAAGATCTGATGCCATTGTGCTCTGAAAGAACGCCGAAACAAAGACCCGCTGTCCACGAATTCGGCTTTTACCAGACTGAGATCGAACCCGCCTCGCGCTTTATCAGCGAGCTTGTATAAGAGAGAGCGGTTTCACGAAACGTCCTAAGCCCGAGAGCCTGGTCCAGTGTCACGCACAATCAAACGAACGACACGCAACAGGAATCACCCACGCACGCTCCACATGCACAGAGGAACCCAAGGAACACACTCACGATGCCTCCAGACCGAAACCCACGGCCGTCCGCTGAATACGAGTCGTTTGCTGGACTAAGTCGTAGATCTCAGAGATGCGCCACCCCGAGCCTCCCCCACGCCGCAGAGCCGTCCCCCCCCGGCGCCGGAAGCTTGTGTAGTGCTTTCCGCGAGCTTGTGTAGTGCTTTCCCCCTTGTTTTGTTACACCCCTAACCACTAACCGAGCAGGAGGACAAGCCCTCACTGCCGAGTACAAGGAGGCCAAGGAGGAAGAGCAATCAGAGCCACAAGCGGTCAAGTGGCTCCAAGGACAGCTCCGCCAAGTGACGTGCTGGAGCAACACGAGGCAAACGTGAAGGATACCTACGACGAAATTCCAACCCGTCTTCGCTACGCTCTCAGCCCAACGGGAGGATCGAGGCAATCACCTGGGACATCACCAAATCGGCCCTAGTCAACAACGGCAAGGTCAACGCGCGAAGGAGGTGCTCACGGCCAAAGCACTCAAGCACGCCTACATCAAGGTGGTGCCGGCGGCGTTCAAGCTGCCCATCAGCAAGAAGATCATCAAGCGCGACGTCACTCTGGAGACCGCCATGGGGAGGGTGTGCAAGGTCGAAGTGAGGTATCGCCGGGGCAAAGACAAGACGCGAGAATGAGCGTGGGTGCTGCTGCGGCGCCAATGGACGTCGGCGAGGACGCAGGGGCTGATAACGGTGAATCCATCCATTACAAGTACTGCCTCAACGGCCACCTCCACTGGGACTGCAAGCGACTGACTCACGACAAGAAGTTGTACGGCATCACGCTCTTCCCAAGCAGCCATCGCATGAAGCGCACTGCAGAGCTGCTCAAGAGCCACCTCGATGAGGTCGAGCGGAAGGAGAAGGCGCGTGTCATCACAACAACAAGGGCGAGAACAACAAGTACAGCAAGGGACTGGGTGTTGTGTGTGCATACGAGACGAACAGCGGAATGCTGACGACATAGACGCGATCTCTCATACCGGTACAGGGAGAAGAGGAGGAGCACACATACGTGCATGCTCTTTGAGGAGAGGCAGCACAGAGAGGTCCAGATACAGTTGGATGGCTGCAAGGTCTCAGAATCCTCGCATGATGTGGTGACGCCATCGCTTGGGAACGATCGACGCGCTGAGACGACCCTGCTGGTCTGGGAGAGAGCAGTGCGCAGGGGAGGGAGATCTGGTGAAGCCTGATCAGCCTCTGTCCACTTCCCATCGACTCGCAACTAAAGAGGGGTTACATCAGTTGTCCAGTGCTTTGCTGTGCTATGTGTGAAACTCAGAGCACTGGTTGATTCGGGCTGCAGTGAGCATATCTTTCCTCTTCTCATTTAATGCGAAGCGGACCGTTCGCATCGTGATTCTGTCTATGTGGGACGCATTGTGATGGCTGTTTAGAGGCACGTCTATTCTTCCGCCAGGTGCGCACAAACGCCACATGGATGGATGGATGGATGCCGCGCATGTCTGCACACACGCCTGCCTGTCTATCTCGCCTGTCTGTCCCTTTGCCACTGTGGGCCTCCCCACAGCCCAGTGTCCTTGTCAGTCGCCCTCTGTATGTAGTCCACGACGTGTGTCTATCCTGTGCCTGTGCCTGTGCGCATGCGTGTGATTGACTCTTGTTCTTGTGTATATACGCCACTTGCCTCCGTGATGGTATATCCATGGAGGTACATGTGGCTAGGGGAAGGAGAAGTAGAGGAGAAGACGGATATGCTCATAGACGCCAGTGTGTCTGTCGGTACGTGTTGTGTTGCCATTGCTTGTCGAAGCAGTGTGTCCGTCGGCCGATCGGCTAGGAAACGCAAGCATGCACCAGGGAGTAGTCAGTGGCATCAGGCTGCTTTTCTACACGAGGCAGCGTGTTTTCTGTATAGAGTGTCTGGCGGGGTTTGCACTTGTTCCGCGCTGATGGTGGTAGGCGCGCCTATGTAGGCGAGGAGACAATCAGTATAGGCGCCTGCGTAGGCGCATCTATGTGATCGGCAAGGCATGAAAGGAGACACCCAGAAATTTAATTCGTCATTGCAGAGTCAGTTGTGTCACTTTTGCTACGTCTCTCTCTGTTCTCTCTCTCTTTCTCTCTCTCTCTCTCTCTCTCCCCATCTCGTTCGCTACTGTTTGTGTCTGTAGTAGTAGGCGTTCTGGGCTGCTTTCATGGGCTGCTTCTGCGTTTTGTCCAGTGGCAGCAGCACGCACAGCCTCACCCGACAGACACAACAAGACATAGATGATTAGCCTTTCTAATTTGACCACAGGAATACCTCACAGACACCGATCGCTTCGTCGGCCTTCCTCTTTTAGCCATCGGGGGCGCCATCTTGCTTGGCGATCTTGGGCGCGGTCTGAGACACCATAGCAAATTCAAACGGCCGGACAATGGTGTTGCGAAATCCACGATCTTCTCTCACTTTCTCTCTCCGTGTGGATGTGTGTCTTACTTTGCCGTAGGCGAACGAGAACTCGCATGGAAAACCCATTCATTCATTCATTCATTCATTCATTCGAGCGTCCTCATGAACACACAAGGCATTCATTCGGACTTGCGGAAAAAGGACCCTTTCTTTTTTGCGTAGAAGGAAGAGACACTGCTTCGAAACCTTCAGACTTTGAGACATTCCTTTAGACGGATTTCGTAGATATCGGATTCTTCCGTGACGCAACACCTTGGAAACGCCCCACCGCACTTGTGGTCTCCTGACTACCGGCATTCTTGAGAAACGCATCCAGTGTGTGCAGTAGTCAGTGTGTGCACTGTCGTACAATGCGCTCATGTGAATGCACAGACCAGTATATCAACAGCGATAATGTAGTGTCTCTGTACAACCTATCAAGCCAATCTATCAACATGATGGGCTACTGCCAATCTATCAACATGATGGGCTACTATGAACACTCACTCACTCTCCCCCTCCCCCCTTCCTCTTGGGACGCTCACTATCATCTACGGCGGGCTGCTCTGCTGCTACCCTTGCCGACAAACGTGTAGTGCCTTGACTCCATGGCCCGCCGGTGTGCGATGGCCATCTGCTTGGCCTTCTCGAAGCCAAGCTCCTTGACGGAGAAGGTCTTGCCCTTCTTCTCGCCGGCCTCCTGCCATTCGGCCCGCCATGCATGGTTTCTCTGCATGTAGTTGACGCCCCTGACGCCGCTCTGGTGCTCAGCCGGCTTCCGCACAGACGCCCGCCCGCTACGCTCCATCTCGAGACGGTGCTCCTCAGCCAACACCTGACATACACACACATACATACAGGTGCAACATGACGCTGACATAACAGCATGAAGTTCAGCCGATTAAGTGGTTACCTTGGCCTTGTGGAAGCCGTGCTCACTAACGTAGAAGTTCTCGAACTTCGGCTTGCCGCCCTCGTGCCATGAAGCCACCCAGGCCTGGGTATTCTCGTGCCAGGAAACACCCGGCACATCAGACTGGTGTGCTGCAGCAAACCCACACACATGAGAACAGGTGCCGCCTTTCTGTCCCTCTCATTTGCAGTTGGGACGACAAGGATGGGCGTGGCGGTGGTGGTGGCAGAGGCGGCAGAGGTGGCAGAGGTGGCGGGCGTGGCGGCAGAGGTCGTGGGGGGGGGCGGTCGTACTTTGGCGGCGACGGGGGGCGCCCGCTCACAACACTCGACCTGCAGCGCAGAATGGCCCACACGAAGAAGTTGTTCCAGAGCCCTTGAAGATCGAAATATAGTGGTGGGGGATAGAGTAGGACAGCCACAGATGTAGATAGTAGAGAGAGGGAGAGGGAGGTGTGAGACCCACGAGAGTACACAACCGACAAAGATGGGCTTGGATTACGTTGCTTGTTAGATAGTTGAGAAGGGATGGATGGATGGATGGATTGGGGGCTTGGCAAGAGGGAGATAGATGGATCTGACTGAGTAGATGGCAGGAATCGTTGTTGAGAATACGGACATGGAAAGAGTTGAATATACAGTCGAATGCAATGACACTGGACAAAAGAATCAATCTGGAGTCAGGAGACAGGAGATACTTGGACAGTCGAGGAAACATGATGAAATATAGTCATATCCGAAGGGGAGGGGGTGTGGCCTAGGCAGGTCAGTCAATCTGAGTGATTCATGTATGGTGGAGCGAGGGATGCGCGAAGCGCAGACCGAAGCGGAGGAGTTGAGTCAATCGCTGGCTAGTCGTTGCTCGGCTCGGCCCTTCGGGCCTCGCCTTCGCATCGTTACGGTGATCATTGTTGTCATCACGGGCCGAAACGTTTTCCACGCACAATGACGAATTGGATGTGGTTGTGGTGAATTTCATCAATGATCCCGTTCGATCGCTGACCCACTTACGCGTCTGACCCGCTTATACGTACTACAGAGCTGACCCACTTATTTTCCAGCAACTTTTTGAGTGGTTTCTCGCTGTGAATGAATCACAGGAGCCTCTCAGAAGCCCGTTGACTTTCCTTCGCTCAATGTCACTCAAAACGTCGAGAAAACGTCGATTGTCTCATTCAATCAGAAAGAAAACATCTTGTGTCTTATGAAGAACCTTAGCCTTTGAGACATTCCGCGAGTGTCACAAACTTATATCCTTTTCCACTCACAAGCTTGATGATTTCCGGGAGTGCGTCAATGGATTTCGTCTTCACCAGAGGGGATGAGTCATGCAGCAAGCAAATCTGCGATGGCGTTGTCCGTTCAGCTTCAGAGAGTCTAGACTCCACTGTGACACGACCTTTTTTTGGCTTCACATCCAAGCAGGCGGACCAGCCGACAACTGTCAATTTGTATTCAGCGGCTATTGGAATCAAATTGCCAACGTCCCCACTGAAAGGACATATAGAGTTTTTACTTTTGGCTAAAACAAGAGGTCGTGAGCTTACTATGGCGCTCGCATAAACCGGCTCCCATGTCCCAGTTGCTCATGGAAAATTTGCTCGGTCCGCTCGATTTCATGCCGGATCTCATCATCGCTCAACTTGCTCAAATGGGGGTGGTCCCATGAGTGGTTCTCGATCAAATGTCCTTCCATGACGCAGGAAGAAATGAATGCACTCATCGTATGTTGGTTTCCTTGGTCTGTTACCCTCCTTTTCGGCGCGCTTCAGCAGCGCAACTGATTCAGGGTCACGGAGCTTGTCTCCGATGACGAACAATGTCGCCGGTACGTGATGTTCTTTTAATACATCCAACATCCGCTCGAAGTTGTCGGTTGGTGCGTCGTCAAATGTCAACGCAAAAAGGCCTGTACAAAACGCGGGCATTCCGTACTCGTTTCGTTTCTGGTCGTCAATAAACCTGGTTGGGTGCAATTTGTCAGCGCCTTCCGTGAAGCGGTGAAACTGGTTTGCAGGTGGCGGGACACATTCTTGCCAGCTTCTAGTTCCAGAAAAGGCTCTGACGCGCGCATGAATCGCCCTGCGGACAATCCAGCAAACCACACCAGAAGAAGCACGAGCACTGCCTGTGCCATCCCGGAGGAGAAATTCATGGCGGACAGTTCATATTATTTACGATCCGTTTTCCGATGGACACTGACGCGTCTGTGGGTCTGTCGGGTAACTTCCGAAGGATGAGAGTCCATGTATTCTCTCACTGAGCCACCGATTGGGAATCTTTTGTACTGGCGCAAGTGAGAATCGGAATTAGGAAGGGGGATAAATAGACATCACTTTACATATAAGAATCTTCGGGCATGTCTCTACGTGCCTGCAATTGCGTGCCTGTGAGTGGCGGGTTCTCGGGAAATTTCTCCAGCGATCCATTTATCTCCGTAATCACCCCGCTTCCAACCCAGGGGGATCTAAGCAGGGATCTCGGCAGATTGAATGATTGTACCATCAATGGGGTCGACAAGAACGACAAAAACACAAATCATCTGCGCTTCTTCTCTGACTGTCACGATAATTCTTCGGCCGCAAGGGAGCCCGCAACGCTGGCCGCCGCCGCGAGACCACCGACAAGAGAAGGAAGACCATTGTTGGGGACGCAGGTGAGCAACAGAGATGGACGGAAACGGGTAACCTGTGTTTGTCTGTGATTGTACTGCAGAGCACCAGTCTGATGTGACCGGTGTTCGGTGGCACCAGGAGTCGGAGTCCTGGGTGGCTACATGGCAGGAGGACCACAAGCCGCAGCGCAAGTACTTCTGCGTAGCACGGCTTCGACGAGGCCAAGGTAACCACATAATCGAATGCTCCCTCTTGTCAGCCTCATGAATGCATCTGTATGTATGTGTGTGCATGTCAGGCGATGGCTGGGCGGCACCGTGCCGAGATGGAGCGTAGCGGGAGGGCGACTGTGCAGAGGGGCTGAGCGACAGAGCGGCGTCGCGGGCGTCAACTATGACAAGACCAAGAACAGATGGCTGGCCCAATGGCAGGAGAACGGCCAGCGAAAGAGCAGGTCGTTTCCTATCGATGAGGGCGAGGCACCCCGACAGCGACGAGAAGGCCAAGCAGGAGGCCATCGCTCATCGGCGGGCCATGGTGCACACGTTGTCGGCAAGGGAGCAAGAAGAGGAGGGGGAGGGGGAGGGGGAGAAGGAGGGAGATTGCCCATCATGTTGATAGATTGGGTCGATAGGGTGTACAGAAACACTACATTATCGCTGCTGATATACGGGTCTGTGCATTCACATTATTGACCACTTGTGCTTGAGTCAACTGGTCCCGAGGAAGGGAGGTACGAGCTATAAGCTTCCAGGCACCCGACACCGGCACCCTGGAATGAAAGGAGGGACATGATCAAATTTATTTGCATATATGACGGCCACGCGACAAACGTTGTACCTTTCGCAGCTTGGCAAGGGCGACCTCGACATCATCGGTCGGCCAAGACTCGGCTGGTCTTTTTCTCGTGCTTCTTTCGTTGAGTGCCTCCACGAATATGACATAAAATGGGGCATTCACAGGACCGAACGCGTCAGACACCTGCTCACACAACGCACTAAGAGTCCACATCCGGCCTCAAGTGTGCGTCTATTTGCTGCGTACGGGTCCGAGAATGGTTTGATCTTCCAGACACAGGAAGGACCCCAGATCCAAAGCACGGCTCTCCTTTAAGCACAAACAATAACGATATTTCGTGTCGTATGACTTGTGTATTGTACTCCCTCACCTTGTTGGCCCGAACGATGACCATGTTGTCGACAACAGCATGGATCTCGCCGATGATTACAACACGGTAGCACGACTGTGGCATACCGGCATACGCACTGGCCACGGCCAAGTCACCAGTCAATCTATCCACATCGCTCTGGGCGGCCGGAGGGGGAGGCAGTGCAGTCACAGGCATTGGAAACTTGACCGTCTGCAGCCTGAGATGGTAGCTGAGCTCGCTGGTTCGAATCGCCGGCTCGTATCGATGTTTGCCGCGCCAATGTCTTGATGGTGTCGAGTCATCCATCGTTGACTCCATGTGCTGCAGCTTTTTGGTGATGTCCATGTCATAGTCCTCCTGCATCCGACATCGATCACTAGGCAACGGCAGATGGCTGGAAGCACGACGGGCAGGGTGCTGATCTTGATCATTGTTATCGTCTTCATTCTCCTTCAACCGAGTAAGCAGGATCAAAATGACTGAGCGAAGAAGCACGGAGTACTTTTCCTCACCGTCCAGTCAAACTCGTGCACAACATCCCGCAGCCGTTTCCACGCCGCAACGCTCCTCGCACCGTCGCCACCATTGTCCCTCCTGCGTGTTTCCGGCAGCGCCACCGTCAAGCTCCTTCCCAACCGTAAAGTGTGGATCGATTCGCAAGTATCCATATCAGCGGGAAGACTCGACTGCTTGGGAGGAGGGGGTACAGCTGTAGCGTCTTGTTGATTCAGGCGACTGTCATCATCAGCATCAATCGGGCACTGGTCGAGCCGACAAAGAGCCGCCTCAACCCGGTCATCGTCGACGCAGCGAACATCACTGGAAGGACAAAACGACCAAGCGGGGGTACACGCTGCCATATGTTGTCACGCGAACCTGAGCAGGTGTGCCAGTTTCTGCAAGGTGCCCTGCGCTGCGGTCTGCTGCAGACGATGAGACTCTGACTGCACTCAAGACCATCCGCAGATACACAAGCATTTCCCCACAAACTTCCTTCCTTACCTGTGCGATTCTCGCGGCGACGAGCAAGTCATCATACTCCGTCTCGCCATCAATGACCAGATCACCGACCACGTCGCTTGAGTTGACCTCCTCCATGATGCTGTCGGCGAGGTGCCCGGTGGTCGTTAATTTTTGCCCACGACGAGGTGCGGCCGATGTCCGCGGCTTCCGCGAATTGGGCTAATGCCCAGTTGCGTCTTTATCTTTATGGCTTCTTGCGTTTTGTTTCCGCGAATTGAGCTAGTGCCCAATTCCGCGAATTTGCCGGGGTCGCCCTCGCCGGTCAGGCACATGCGCAATGGCGCGATGGATTTGTTGTCCCTCAGGTCTTTGTAGTGGTTCAGCAAGTGGCTGCAGATGATTCGGGACGCCCGAATCTGCTCTTCGTTCAATTGGTAACTGCTCGCCCAGTCTCAGGCGGCTTGAATGCAGACGCCGGCTGCGCCAGCAGTCGAGTGAGGCTGGCAGCATCCATCGAGTGGCCACCCTGTGTGGAGAGATTCGACTCGAAGAGAAGCTACTCAGGAGGCTTGCTTCATCTGACGTGGCGCGGCTGTGGCCGATTTCATTTACC
>CDMY01000379.1:63905-75403 GCA_001179505.1 Vitrella brassicaformis | reverse complement strand
ACATCCCTCCCTCTCTCTGAGACTCTCTCTCTGTAACCGCCTGCCTCACCGTCTCCATCTTATCCCCAGTCAGCACCCACAGCTTGATATTGGCGTCTTTGAGGTCCTGAATGACCGAGGGCACCTGGTCGGCCAGCCGGTCCTCGATGCCCGTGCAGCCCACGATGGTGAGATTCCTCTCCACCCCCTCGATGCACGCCTTCATCTTGGCGCTGCGGTTGTCACTCACGTCGCCTCGGGCGTCAAGGTACTCGTGGTGGAACCTGTCGAACTCGGTCTCGGGGATCTCTCGCTGACCCATCACGAGGGTGCGGAGACCCTTTTGCGCAAACAGGGACAGCTGGGCCTGCAGATATGATGCACACACACACACACACACAGAGAGAGAGAGAGAGAGGGAGAGAGAGATGGTGTGTTGGAGTGGGGGAGGGGGTCAAGGGGTTGTCACTTGCCCGAATGTGTTTGAGGATTAGGTCTTGTCCTGTTGCGGCGATGGTGAGCATCGACGAGTCGGCACCCTTGGTCAGCAGCATGATCCCGCCATCCACACCTCTGCACACACACACACACACACACACATGCGTTGACTCCCACGCCGCCTCTCTCTCCCCCAACCATCCCCCCACCCCTCCATGGACAGACACGACTCACCGTGCTATGACGGACATCCGCTTGCGATCGTTGTCGAACTCGAGCACGTCCAGTATCTCATACTCGAGCAGCGAATACGGCGACCGAATCCGCGAGTAAATTATATCCCTGTCGCCCTCACCATCCCCACCAGCCCCACCACCCTCCCCATTCTCATCAAGAGGCTGCATCTTCTCCCCCAGCCGTGGCGGTGCGCTGGGCGACTGCTGTGGCGAGGGCGGGTGAGAGCACTCTGGGCTGAGCGACGGGCTGATCGACGGCTGAGTGGGGATGAGCTTGATGAGGGGCAGGAGGAGCTTCTTCATGGACGCGTTGAGCAGCCGGATCTGTAGGGTGTTGAGGGACGGTCTGGCGTAGAACTCCATGCCGATGTGCCGCGCGCCCGCCACGAGTGCGAGCTCGTCGGGGGAGGAGGCGTCGTACTCGACGATGTCGATCTCCTCCTCCTCCTCCTCCTCTCCGTCTTGTTCCAGCCTCTCGTCCTTACTGCTCGCTGCCTCGTTGTCTTGTCCTCCTCCTCCTTCCCCCTGGCCATTGTCCTCAGCAGGGCTCGCGGCGTGCACGGCCACAGCCTCCCTCTCCCGGATCACCGTGGCATGGACGTCCTCGACGTCGTCAATGTCGCCGATGCCGTGCATCCCCGCCCACACCCGCACTGTCCCTGGGCTGTCCAGCTCCCTGTCCGTCAGGTACAGGTCAAGCGTCGCCTCGAGGTGGCCCTCCGCCATCCTCCGGCTGTCGTCCATCGGCAAATCGGTTATAGGATCCGGATGCAGCGACCGAGGGGGCGAGGGCGGGATGTCCGTGTCGACGGCCGGGGGGCGGCCCGTCACAAGCGGCCGTTCGGGGCGACGTGCAGACTGTTGTGGGCTGACCGGGGCATCAGAGGCCGTGGGCTGGTGTGCGAGGCAGGGGTTCTGCAGGTGCTTGGGCGATGATGTGGCGGGGGATACCTTGTTGCTGCCGCCGCTCTCCTGGGCGTTGGCGGCGGTCGTTGTCGAGTTCTTGCTGCCCGTCCCCTGGTGGTCGGTCGTCTTGCGCTCGGAGGCCCCCTTAATGAGCACCGAGTGGCACAGACACATTAGCAACAGGAAGTCCCGTACCAGCTCCCTTTGCCGCTCGGAGGCCGACTCGACGGACGCCCAGAAGAGGTCGCTGTCGAAGTTGACGAAGGTCTCGGTCGTGGGGTTGGGGGGCACCGCTGTGCCGGGCATGGTGGACCGGCGCGTCATGCCGCCTAGTGGGGGAGTTGGCGGTGCAGAGTCGTTGCCGCCGCTGAGGGTGGCGCCGTGGCTCATGGTCATGGTACTCATCATACGGGTCCGCTCGTCGGCCGCCCTGTCCTCCAGGCCGTATACCACATCGCCGATCCCCGTACACCTGCACACGCATGCACATACATCCATGTGTGTGTGTGTGTGTGTGTGTGTGTCGGGGGGTGTAGAGGCATAGCACAAGTCGCCGAGCAGCCAACACACGTACTTGAACTGCATCAGGTTCTGCGTGAGCGTGCCGGTTTTGTCCGAGAAGACGTGTGTGATGCCGCCGAGATCCTCGATGAGGTTGCTGCTCTGGCTGGAGGCGTAGCGACCCGTCGACACGGAATACATCTCCAGGTCAAAAGACACAAACAGCGCCTGCACCGCATAACAACCACGGTAGCCAACACACACACATAGATCACCACTCACTCATTTCGTTGGTTGGTGTCTTAGCACACCGCCAACACTACACACGCACCTGGAAGAATTTGACGATTTCGAGTGTGACGATGAGGGCGATGGGTACGTAGTAGGTGAAGAGGATCAGCTGGGCGCCGAAGACCTGGAGCGCACGCAGCCCCGTGTCGCGGGCGGTGCCCTTCTCCAAGTCCAGATACCTTCACAGAGAGAGAAAACAGACCCTCCGATGTGCACCCACATCCGTCTGTCTGTCCGTCTGTCTGTGGTCGATGATGTGCCTTCTCATCTCACCAGTCGTCATGGCCAAGCAGCCAGAAGACGTGGCACACGGCGATGAGCACACAGAAGAACACTTGGATGAGGAACAGCGACACCGCGTGGTTGTTGTACGTCCGCTCCAGCTGACTCCACTTGCCGCGAGCCTGCGTCGACGAGTTGCGGAAGATCTTCGTCTGATGCCCGGTGTACACGACCATCCCGTAAACCCACGCCGTGTTGACCAGCGAGCTCCCGCGCAGCAAGAACTGAGTCGCCGACATCGGCACTTCCCGAGACTTGGCGCCCTTCTTGCTGGTCGACCGAGAAGGGCTGAGTGGCACCAGGCCGGACGGCACAGAGGGGGGAGGGGGCAGGGCGTCGGGTGTGGGTGTGGGCGTGTGTGCGGCGTTGTCCTGGTTGATGCTGATGGTGTTGTTGGTGGTGTTGAGGGATTTGGTCGACGAGTGGGCTGGCGGTGCGGGTGGGAGGCGCAGGAGGCCGTTGAAGGCATAGAGCTGCTCGTTGGGCGGCTCGAAGACCAGCTCAACTGACCGACCAAGGCAGACACACGCACACACACACACAGACACATGGATGGATGGATGGATGGGGGAAGTGAGGCCTACGTTCCACATTGGCGGCTTCTTCGTCGCTCGTGACGAGTTCAGCCACCTCGGGGATGCACGACTTGTGCTTCAGGTTAGTCTCACCGTCTGCACACGATTGATATATATGACGCACACACATTGTGTATCCATCCATCCATCCATCCACGAGGGCTGTTGAGAGAATGGCTCTCGGCCGAGGCGTACCGAGGTTCTTGGTCTCGACGTAGCAAATGCCGAATTCATCCGAGCAATTCAACAACAGCAGATCAGCAGGAAAATACTGACAACCAATCGGCACACACACACGGACACACACAGACGACAGACAATGGTGTGCACCAGCCCTCCTCTCGCACACACGCCCCTCACCTGTTCATTGATGACCTTGACAATGTCGCCCGTCTTGATGTCCTTCCACTCCCTCTCCACTCCGCCGCCGGTCTCCTTGTCCAGCACCGTCACGATGCGCGTGTTCTCCTCCCTGTCGGATCGGTGCCGCTTGACGTCCTCGACGGCGTCCTTGATGGCCGACAGCACGACCACAAACAGTAAAGGCGCCAGGAAGGTCGGCTGGCCCTCGCTGTCGCTGATCGGCCGGATCATCTGCAGACCCGCCGCGCACAAGAAATATAGATTCGCTGCACAGACGCACGACAGAGAGAGAGAGAGAGAGAGGGAGCACGTGTGAATGTCTTATGTGTGTGTGCCAATCGACTGACCGAAGTGTGTGAACTGAAGGAACAGGTTCTTGGGGAGGAAAGTGATGACGGTGTACTTGCTGGTGCGGATGCCGTTGCCCCTCCACTTGGCGACGGCATGCACCATCCCCGCGGTGACCGCCGCGCCCTCCTTGTCCTTGGGACCGGAGGGGCCCTGGACAGTTACCCTGCCGGCATCGTGCGTCTTGGCCTTGAGGGCCACCTTCCGCTTGACGGGCGTCGCACGCTTCTCATTCCCAGACGAGCCGAACACCCGGCTCAGATTCGCAATGCTCAGACGCTGCATGGCCGTCATCGACTGCATTGCTGACTAGGGGGGAGAGGGGATGGCTGCGGCTCCTGCGTGGCAGAGCAGAGGTCGTCTGGTGTGCTCAGCGGCCCTCAGTGCTGCAGGGGCGGTAATGCTCCGATAGTGGTGCTCTTCTCACCCGCCTTTGTTTCAGCGGAGAGTGTCGCAGTTTCATTCTTTCCATGCTGAAGGGCAGCTGTGGACACGATGGCAGAGACCGTCGCTTGCGGAAGCGATTTTCGAATTCTGTTGCGAGCTCAGCTCGCAGGCGGACCTTTCCGCCCCCGCACGCCCGCAGTCTCGAAATCTCGGGAAGGGATTCGCCTGCAGACAGCCACCAGACAGGAATTCAGAAGTTCTGTGGTGCGACTCAGCCTGCAATCCGCACCAACTCATCTACCAGCCCTGACAACCGGCAGATCGGCAAGGCAAGCAGGATGACGTGGGAGCCGGGTTCCCACATTGCTGAGCACACCGCGTTTGCCCGCTACGTCAACCCCGAGGACCCTGCGTCCGAGAAATGGGGCCAAATCTTTTCACTCGTCCAGGAGGATGACGTCGAGGCGCTCGAGGACGTACGTGGGCATATCACACGAGTGCATTCACAAAGACGGACACAGTTGCATTTCTCCTGTCTGCTTGTGTGTGTCTTTGATGCATGCCATTCCATTCCTTCCTGCAGATGCTGCGATCGTATGTGCAAGCGCAGGAGATCGATGGGTTGAAGGAGGGCCAGCCTTTGGAGGTGGAAATATTCGGCTACCAGTCGATGCTCGCACATGCGAGTCAGTTCTCACTGGCCATCACACGGTTCCTCGTCGAGACCCTCGGCAACAACGTCAACATCAGGTCGTCGGGCGTCAAGGACCAGACACCGCTTTTCAACAGCAGGGGAGACTCCATTGCATACCTTCTCGAGAGAGGCGCAGACCAATACGCCTTCAACACCGATGGTACAATGAAATACATTCATGTGTGTGGTTCCTCATGGCTGTCTGTGGCTGCAGGTGACTGTCCGATGACCAGTGCCCTCCGACGGGGCGACTATGAACAGGCATTGGACTTCCTGAAGCAGGGGCTGGATGTGGGCGCCAAGGACAGACATGGCGACACCGGGCTCTTTCTGGCGTGCGTTCACGAGGCCGAAGTCGGCATGGAGAATGCACAGGTGAAAGGCAAGAGAGACAGAGGTTTCCTGTGTGTGGGGCCATGTCCCTTCTGGGTGTGTGTTTGGATGGTCGTTGGTTGGATGGATCTCTTAGGATTCGTTTTGGGAGGAGTTTTTCTATCAGTGCGAGGACCGTCCGCAGGAGATGCGGCGGATCATCAACACCAAGTGCCGCAACGGCAACACCTGCCTACATATACTCGTCAAGAAGGAACGGGGCGAACTCATACGGTACGTATGTCGTCACACACAGACATTCATTGACATACACAGGCATACAAACGATGGGACAAGTATATATGTTGCAATTGGTGTCAGGCGCATGTTGGAGTGGGGTGCAAATCCTGAGATCCACAATGATGAGGGAGACACGCCCCACCTCAAGGTGTGCACGGACTGCAGCGCACGCTTGAAGAAAGAATGAAAGAGACACATTGTACGGGTTGTTTGTGCGTGACAGGCTGAGTGGACTGAGGGATTGATTCTCCGCGCCGAAGCAGGCAAAGAGGCTGCTGCAGCAGCCGCTGCGGGACACGCCGGTAGGTACACACGAGACACACTCAACACAGACACCAACCATCGGAAAGCGATATCATCATCAACCAGAGATCAAGATCGACACCATTCTGGAGGAAGAGGATCTCGCCGTCGAGGACGAAGACGCCCTCGCGGCCCTGCAGAAGGCCAAGGAGGCCCAGGAAGATGAGGAATCCGCCAAGGCCCTCATCGCCGAGCAGGAGCTTGCAGCACAAGCAGCAGCCGAGGCAGAGGCCGCTGCTGCTGCTGCTGCTGCCGCGGCTGCTGAGGCCCCACCAGTGGAGGGCGTTGAGTTTGTGACAGTGGCTGAGGGCGAGGAGGCCGCTGTTGAGGGTGAGGGAGTGCCCGAGGGTGTCGAGGGGGAGGCTGTTGAAGGTGAGGGCGCGGAGGTGCCTGCTGCTGCCGAAGGGGAGGCCGCTGAGGCCCCTGAGGGAGAGGAGGCCGCAGGTAAATGTGTGTATGTCAATCAGTGGACACAAAACACATAGACACCAGGATGTAAAGGATGCATGTGTGTGGATCCATCCGTAGAGGGTGAGGAGTTCCGTCCGCCGCCTGCTGAGGTGCCCGAGTTCGAGGCAGCCGCGCCTCTCCCACCGCCCCTCGCAGGACCCATACCCACACCTGGTCACACACAACCCCTCATCCATCCATCCATCCATCCACACACACATCTGTCTATTTGTATGTCTGTCTGTCTGTGTGTGTTCAGGTTTCCCAAAGGCCGAGACAGAGGCCGAGGAGTCGGCCGAGGAGGGTGAGGAGCAGCTGTCGGCTGTGGGTGAGGAGCTGGTCCCGGAGGACACCGAGGAGATCATGAGGCAGAGGGAGGAGCAGAGGCTGCTGGATGAACACGAGGAACTCACCAACCTCCTCGTTGTGAGTCGGCCGAGAGACACAGAGAGAGAGAGATAGTGGCTGCATGTCTGTGTGACACATTCAATCAGGATTTCGAGCAGCAGCAGAACGAGCTTCAAAAAGACAACGCAGAGCTGCAGAGAAAGGTACGCCCCACCCACTTAAGCCCCCCATCCCCCCACCCAACACCAAACAGACACCCCCCCCTCTCCAATGTCTCTCTGTGCATTTCTCAGGTGGCCTTGTGGCGTCACAAGTTCGGTTCGCAGGCTGGCGGGATGGAGCAGCCGCACGTCATGGCCAACACCGCCACTCGCGTCACCGAAGCCAAGTACACCAACGTCCTCCACCACGTCCACGGCGTGCGCCTCAAGCTGAGACAGATACAAGTCCGCGCCGCGCGCATGTCAGAAGAACTCAAGAACAAGGTATGGATGGGGAGGAAAGGAAGACACACACGTGTGTGTGTGTGGGTGTCATGCGTGTGTGCATGTCAGTTGGAGGAGAAGCGCCAGAAGGCGATTGAGTGTCGCGACGCCTTTCGGGAGTTCAAGCGGCAGGTGGCCAAGAACGCCGAGTACTCGAGAACCGGCAAACCCATCCCACCCAAGGTCCTACAGGTAAGTAGCTGATTCCTCCCGACCCCCCCACCACAGCCATGCGTGTGTGTGGCGATGAATGAAGGTGTTGGAGGATTTTGAGAAGGAGAAGGACGATGAGGTCGAGGAGGTTCGCGGCGCCAACATCTCGCTCAAGAACAGGCTCTCACGCCTCGAGCAGCAGCTGAGAAAGAAAGACGAGCTCGCCGAAAACCTCCATATCATCGACTTCGAACAGCTCAAAATCGAAAACCAAGTAAGGAATGGCGATTTTCTTCGTATGTATGTGCGCTGGGTGTGTTGCCTCGTGTGTGCGTGCGTGCCTGCGACCGCCAGACGTTGAATGAGAAGATAGAGGAGCGCAACGAGGAGCTGCACAAGCTGCGGAAGAAGACGGTGAGCACCGTCCAGGTGACCACCCACATGCGGGAGAAGCTGCAGTTCCTCCACTACGAGGTCGACACACTACGGCAAGAACTCTCGCAGCTAGAATCAGGTCACATACACACCCCTTGCCCCTTCACACACAGGGACACGTGTGTGCACTCTGAGCTGTGTCTCTCCCTCTCTCCCTCACTCCCTCTCCCTCTCCCTCTCTCTCTCTCTCTCTGTCCCTCTCCCTGTGTGTGTGTGTGTGTGTGTAGAGTTGTCGAGTCAGCGTGACCTGGTGGCCAAGACCAAGCACGAAAGGGACGACTACCGGCTCGAAAACGTCAAACTCAGACAACAAACCGGGTAAGCAAACCAGACGATGGCACTCCAGTGAGACACGTCTCATACCTGTCCTTGTGTGTGTCAGGATTGTGAATTCCGATTTGTTGACGCGTGACTTCGACGACCGCCAACAGGCCATCAAAACAGCACAGCAAGAGGTCACCCACACCCACACACCTATAAAAGACTCCAAACCCCCCCCTCGCGGTGTGTATCGTCGTGTCTCTGCAGATCAAGCGAATGCGTGACCGCCACAAGAAGCTGACCAACTACATCGTGTCGGGCACACAAAAGATGGGCCGACTCGCAGCCACTCTGCCCGCGCAGCCCGGCACATTGGGCGGTAAGAGGGGCGCACTGGGGCTGCAGATGGCAGCCGGCAGGGGCGGCCTCATGGCCACCGCCGCACAGGGCGGCCGATTGGGAGGGGTGGGGGGCTTCAGTGGTTCGGGGGGAATGGCGCAGTGATTGGTGGTCGTTCTTTCGTGTCGGTGGATTGCGTTGACTGGGTTGACTTGCATTGAATTGAATTGATTGGTGGACAGAACATATGCACACATACGCACATACGCGGGTGTGCCCGTCCGTCCGTCGGGCTCTAGCACGTGGACGGGCACATAAATGAGTGTGTGGATGTGTCTGTGAAACATGCAGCCACCCTCACATCTCAATCTCACTGGCAGTCAGCCCGCAACGGGTAGCAGCCGTCCCTCCCTCTGTACACAAATAGCGGCGCTTCTCATCCACACCCACACACCCCACACCCGGCTTCAATTATCCATCCTAACTACTCACAAACAAAGGCCCTTCAACTCAATGGTCTGCCTCCTCTTCCCTTCATTCGTTGTGTGTGTGCCATCAGAACGCCGTGTGTCCAACCCCTCCAGCCGCCGGTGCCCCGCCCACCGTCGCTGTCTGTGCACCGCTCGAGTCAACGAAGTACACATCACCGCCCAGAGTTATCGTCAACTCATTCCTCTGTAAAATCGGCTTCGGCACCCCTGACACATATCACACTCACACAGACAGATTCACGAGCACATCGGCCCACAGCACACAGGGCCTGGCTCCGGTGCGCACCCTTTGTGACGCATGCGAATAGGAAGAACAGGACGCCGATAAACATTAAAGCGACGCCGACAATGATCTCCCATGGGCTCCTCCCCAGGCACAGCGCACCCAGCAACACCATCAAGCCGCCGCGGCCAGTCGCTGGCGCAAAACAAACAGACACTTCACACAGTCAGTCACCGCCCCTATGTGTGTATGTGTGTGGCCGTGTCCACCGCTTGTACCCGTGTAGATGAATTTGATGTAGCCGAAGACCTCAAGGGCTCTGAAGTCGGCCACAAACAGCAGCACGCCAGACAGCAGCTGGAACAGCGACACCACCAGCACCGTCACATTGAAGCCGCCCAAGCCGATCAGCCGAAACACAGCCTGCAAGCACACAAAACACGCACACACAGACAGAGAGGAATGGTGAATGGAGACCAGATTACGGAAATCAGGCAGAACTCACGAATGTTGCGACTGCGACGCTGCAGATGAGCGAGCCGACTTGCAACAACACGGGATTCAATATCCCCATCTTCGCCTCCTCTGCAGCAGCGGTTTCAGGAAGCACCCTATTGGTTGCGAGCTTGTTGCGAGCCTTGATCCCTCCCCATTGCCTCTTGTACGTGCAGAGGGCTGCATTGCACAGACGGCACCAGCCTGGAAGGTGAGAGAAGTTGCAAAAAACACATTCATCCATCCATCTGATGTCGGCGCATGGGACTGTACTGCCGTTCGTTGCAGCATGGGCGTCGGGTGCTCGACGTGGCCACTGTACGTGATGCCGGACCGCCCTCTAGCAGCCAGCGGTGACTGATCAGCCATGACGGAGAAGATGGGCTCTTACGACATAGACGACATAGATGCGTCAATCGCTGCCTTATCTTCGCCAGAGGAGCTGCCGGAGGATGTATTCGACAGCAGCCTCAGAGTGGTCGGCGCGGAGGCTGGTTCGGTGGCGCTGGTTGCACTAGCGCAGGCAGAGGTGCCGCCTGAGCTGTCCGGGCTGCGCAACAAGCGGCTGGTCGGGAGAGTGTTCCGTGCCTTCACCGACATGACCCACGAGACACGCCAGAAGATGGCCACACTCGTGCTCAACCTCCTGTGCACCCATAGCATGTTCCCCTTCACCAGGGAGGCCATCTCATCTCTCGGCGATTCGCCTCAGACATCCATCAGCTCGCTGTGCGCCGTGCTGTCCGAGGTGGACGAAGACCTCACTACCGGCGTCGCCTTTGCACTGCTGCAAGGGATCATGGCCAGGGGCCGGAGGGAGGGCAACGCGGCCGACTACCGGGACTTCTTGGTGCAGCACCACCCCGAGATTCTCAAACGGGCCGCCTCCAGCGTGGACGGGATCGTGGATGGGCGTCGCGGCAGTGCGAAGGCGTTGACCTTCATCGGGGCCATGTATGCGCCGCGCGAGGCCGGGTTCGCATTCCCACCAGCTCCCATGCCGACCTTCCTGTGGGTTTCGCTCTTCTCGACGGCTGTGCGCATCATGACACACGAAAGACGGGAAATTCGTGACATGATGTAAGCAACGGCGCACAATCAGGCAGGTAGCCCCACGGTCGTGTTGTATTTCTTCCCTCATTCCTTCGTGCAGGCTTACGACGGGGGACGCGGAGATGAGTCCGGCTGTCCTTATCCAACTGCTTGTCCGCGAGCACATCCACTACGTGACACACATAGATCGTAAGACGAAGATTGCACATATCGTATGATGCACATTCGACCCGTTTGTGCAGGCCGAATGTCTCCTTGAGGACAGCGTCTCTGGCCGCATTGCAACAGCACATCTACCCCCACGTCGACACACTGGCCGCCACCCTGACCTCTCCTGACGCACAGCGGGCCGTGCGCGAAGGAGCCGCCGTATCCATGGGACACATCTTCAGGCTCTGGGACTATTTCTCCTTCGTTGCTGATGCAGCTGAGTCGCCTGCCGAGCGTCTCATGAGAGTTCCCAAGGCATTGGAGGTACGATGACTAATGGGACCGTACGCCGTGTGACCGCAGGTGCATGTACCCACGCTGCAGGCCTATGTGTCGACTTCGTTGACGGAAGCGGCCGGTGAGGTAGAACGTACGTGCGCGAGCGCCCTTGCGGTCCCATCCGTGCTGACCGGTGAGGGTGGGATGGGGCATGGGTCTGCCATCAGTGTATGTGTGTATGCGGACAGCCTGTGGGTATCGGGACCAAGTATATCTCTCTGGCTGCATCTCTCTCCTCTCCAACGTTGTCAAGCACGGCGGTACGGATTCCGCCTTCTGTGCATCCAGCCTTTCGAACATCGTCGGAGGGGCCACAGACGACCTCACTGACGCTCGCGCCAAGGTCAGGATGGATGGAGGG
>CDMY01000379.1:46709-59496 GCA_001179505.1 Vitrella brassicaformis | reverse complement strand
GCACACAATCAGGCAGGTAGTCCCTCATTCCTTTCTTCATTCATTCCTTTCTGCAGGCTTGAGCTGGGGGACAAGAAGACAAGTCCGGCTGACGTTATCCATCGACTCGTCCGCTTGCACATCAGCTCCGTGACACACACAGATCGTAAGACGGAGACCCTGCGCATATCGTAAGATGTACCTCGACCCGTTGGTGCAGGCCGAATGTCTCCCTGAGGACAGCGTCTCTGGCCGCTTTGCAACAGCACATCTACCCCCACGTAGATACACTGGCTGCCACCCTGACCTCTCCTGACGCACAGCGGGCCGTCCGTGGCGGAGCCGCCGCAGCCCTGGCAGACATCTTCGGGCTCTGGGCCTTTTTCTCCTTCGTTGCTGATGCAGCTGAGTCGCCTGCCGAGCGTCTCATGAGAGTTCCCAAGGCATTGGAGGTACGATGACTAATGGGACCGTACGCCGTGTGACCGCAGATGCATGTTCCCACGCTGCAGGCCTATGTGGCGACTTGCTTGACCGGCGACTATGTGACGCGATTCGCCGATGGGGTGGGGCGTACGTACGCGAGCGCCCTTCCGGTCTTATTCGTGCTGGCCGGTGAGGGTGGGATGGGGCATGGGTCTGTCCCATTGCATCCATCAGTGTATGTATGGATGCTGACAGCCTGTGGGTATCGGGACCAGGTATATCTCTCTGGCTGCATCTCTCTCCTCTCGAACGTTGTCAAGCACGGCGGTACCGATTCGGCCTTCTGTGCATCCAGCCTTCCGCACATCGTCGGGGGGCCCGCAGACGACCTCACTGACGCTCGCGCCAAGGTCAGGACGGGTGGGGGATGGATGGAAGGATTCATGAGTGTGTCTTCTGTCCGTGTGCTCATGCACTGTGTGTCGCTCATCCCCAGATCGCAGTTGCGCGACGGCCTGCACGCAGCTGTGTGCCAGCTGGCTCTCGCATGCATCAAGGACCACCTCAGCCAGCACGAGCTGGGTAGCTTCATAGGCTTCGCCGTCCGAACCCTCCGTGCACTCGTCAGGTACGGATACACGCACACACTTGTCCAATTGCACTTGTCGATGTCTGCAATTCCCTGTGTGTCTGACTGTGCAGCTGTGCGATCGCGTGGGCGGCAAGAGGGGCGGCTTCCGCCCCAACACCGTCACGCAGGCCATCCTGCAGGACGAATCTGTCAAGACCATGCGGGCGGCCGGACAGCAGCCGAAGGGGCGACGGAAGGCACACCACCAGCAGCAGCAGCAGATAGCAGTGCCCAAGGAGGTGGGAAATGATCCACACATGGCGGCTTACACAGTCCGTGTCGATGTCAATTTGTGTGTTGTGTGTCAGTTGTTGGAGTTGTTTGACGAGATTGAGAGTGCGGCCAACGAGCGGGCCGACGCATTGCTGGCAGCCGAGTTGGGCATTAGCGACACACAGCAGAAGGGCAAGGACACCAACACCAACACCAGCAGTAAGGGCGGCAAGAAGAAGTCCAAGGCCAAGAAGGGCGGCGAGGGAGCCAACAGCACCAAACAGGCGGCATCATCATCCAGGTGAAATGGGAAAAGGGCCTCACCTCACTCAGCCCATCGATCATCTGTGTGTGTGCCGATCGACAGCGGTGGTGGTGGCATCGACACGGCGGAAGATCACAGCGAGCAGCAGGAGGAGAACATGGAAGAGCATCATGGTCTCCCTGGTCTCTCCAGCCCGTCGCCCCTCTCCCCTCCCCAACCGTCATGCTCATCGTCTGCACCGATGCCGTCGGCTGTGTCTGGCGGCCCCTCTGGGTCGGTTCGGGGCGGCGGTGGGCGGCAGCAAGGAGTGGGGGATGGCGGTGGTGAGGGCGATGGGTTCGTCACAGTCGGCCGCAGCAAGAGGGGCACCAGGGGAGGCAACAAAGCACTGCAGGGCGGCTACGCACAGCAGCAGCAGACGGACAAAGCTGACAAACCAAACGACAGGTAAGGCCGAGAAGGAAATGGTTCCACTCTCGCCGGCCTGCTTGAGATCTCGTTTGGTGCCTGTCTGTTCAGATCGCTGTCATCCATTCCCTCATCGGTGTCGACTCGCCCACCGTCCTCTCAATCGTCAGTGAGTGACGGCCGCCACAACGCCCCTCCCGTCCCTCTCCCCCTGCCACATCGCTCGCCCCTGCATCCACCCATCGCATCAGCACAGACAGAAGTCAATGGTGGCTCGCGTAGCTCTGCTGGGGCTGTCGTGTCTCGTGGAGTGGGTCGCGGTCTCGGTGTGCCCATTCTGCCGCCACCGGCCATGATCCAGCCGCCGTCATTCCCCATTGTGAGCATGGGGGGCGCCAGTGCATCATCTGCTGCTCCCTCGGCCAACTCTAGTGCTGCTGTTGCTGTCCCATCCACTGTTAGCACGGGCGCGGCGAGCCAGAGGTGAGGGTGGGCAGAGAGAGAGAGAGAGAGAGGAAAGGGCACCAGTACATTGCCTGTGGGTCTCTCATCTTCACGTCAGTTCTACGTCTCATCCCGAGTGCGGCATATGCTTCGAGCGGGCGGCCATCATCAAGGTGATGCCGTGTCGCGAGCTGCGGATGTGCCGTGAATGCTACAACGACCACCGAGCCAAGTGGCAAGCCGACGTGGCGAGGGTGAGGGCGGCACGCAAGAGGCTAGAGGATGACGGGCAGCCGCCGCCCCCCAAACTGGCCGACGACCCCAAGCTACTGAGTCCCTTCTGCCGCACGTAAGCAGGACTTACAATTGTGGCGCAATGGATGGTCATCGTGGTGGTTGCTGGATGGACTGATGCAGTGAGGTGGCGTTCGCCGGGACGCGGGATGAGACGCGTGAGTGGTTCGAGAAGGAGTTTGTCGAGTAGCGGGGTCATGCGTGTGTGTGTGTGCATAGACAGACAAGGGAGGGAGGGAGCAAGGGAGGGGCGCCATATGGTCGTTCCGGCGTGTGTCTGTGTGTGTGTGTGTGCCGTGTGTGTAGCTTGCTTGCGGCACAGACTTACTTCTGCGGTGCGGGAGGGTCACGTCACAATCAATTGACTGGTTGATTGATTGAACGATATGTATTGACAGCACACACAACAGTCGGAATATGTACACACGCCCACCCGCCGACGTCCAGCTATGCATCTCTCTATCCGTCCGAGCATTTCTCTGTCTACTCGGCCATGTCCACTCGGGTGATGTCCACCCGCACCCTCTCAGGGAGCCGCACTCGCACCGTGGCCGACTCGTCCATCATGGCGGCATCGCCCTCGCCGTCCTGTGTGTCGAGAATGGGCGGGTAGATGAAGATGTCCGTGCACACAAACGGCTCTGATCCATCCATCCACACACACACATACACCGATAACCCTCATCAGCCATAGACGAGAAGAGTGTGTGTCCTTACTTGTGCCATCATACAGCCCGGTATTGACGAACACGCGCTCTTGTGCCACCTGCATCCATCCATCCATCCATCCATCCAGGACACCACATCGACACACGTACCCTTGCGAAGGGCGATATGTGTGAGGACGCGAATATGAACATGTGCGGTGGGTTCTTGGCCACGCCCGCCATGTCGAACTGCATGCTGTGCACCTGGCCGAACTCTATCTGGTGGCTGTGCTGCTGCCCGTGGTACGGCGGGTCTAAGGGGAAGAAACTACGTTGCTGCACACCACACACCAACGGCACATGCGCAAGTGGGAGAGAGTGTGTGCGGTGCTGTGTGTGTGGTGGTTTGCTCACCCCCAGGAATGCTTCGAAGCATCGGTCGAATGATGAGCCCTCGCCCTTCATGAACCGACGGCCCACTGGCAACACAAGGACAAGACACACAACAGCAATGTGTTGGATGGATGGATGGATGGGTGCTTTGTGTATGGCTTACTGATGGGTCCGATGATGTCACACGATGTCATTGCGATCTCCAACTCATTGCCCAGCATCATCCGGCACGGATTGGACAACCACAGCACCTACACACCCCAGACACACACAAACTGCATATACGCCGGCATAAGAGGGTTTCTTGTGGTTGGCAATATACCTTCGGAGTGCTGCCGGTGTCCATCTGTTGGGTGTCTTCCTCCAGCGGGAAATGACTGACGTCGAGGGCCTCCCTGAACGACGCCAAGTCGAATGCAGGCTGGGGCAGGGGGTAACACTGACCCACTGCACACCAATCAGCACACACCACCCTTCCATCCATCCAGGTGTCGTCCATCGGTGTTGTGTCTGTTCCGTGTGAGGGCTGACCGTCGTGCAGTGAGGGCATGATGGCGACCTGTATGGGGCTGACGTTCTCCTCTCCCCGCCTGAAGGCGTCGATCTTCTCAAACACGCGGCGGTACACCTCCTCGTAACACAGATACGCTGCAAAGTTGGCACACATGGCCGACATGTGGATGGACGCATTGCGAGGTGAGAGCAGCATTAGCACTTTCACGCAGGTACATGTGAGTTGGTCGTCATCTCTCGTCATGTCAACGTTGTCCTCATCGGGCTCTCGCTTCTCAACCAACGCACCTGCAGCTACCTGATGACGCCGAAAAATACAATATACCCTTTCCGTGTGACCCCATCAACCCACCTGTTCGTTTCTGGCATCAACGAATGGCCCCATGAGCACCAACAGCCTGGGGCGCGACATACTCAACTGCGCCAACAACCGATCTGCAGGAACACACACTCAACAGACAGAGAGGGTTGTATGCATCTCGTGGGTGCCCCTCGCCCACAACAACACCCACAGACCTAGTGGGGTGTAGTCGAGTGTGCCGGGCAGCACGAACGGCCCCGTGGCCACGGCGATGTGCAGAGGCTTGCCGCCATACTGATGTCACCCACACACACAACCACAATCACATACAGAGAGAGGCGTGTTCGGCCCTCTGGCTGTCTGTGGATGAGGCCGCGTGTGTACCGTTTCATCGCTGGATCGTCTGAGCGTCTGCAGCGGCAGTGTGGGCGATGGTGACGGCAGGCCACACACTGAATGCCCCACATGCCATTCCGTTCCCATCCACATGAAGGGGTGGAATGAAGGCCACTCTCTCTCTCTCTCTCTCTCTCTGCCTACCTATTTTCTTGGCCGTGAATCGTCCGATGCCGCTGCCCACGCGCTCACCCATTCCCCACGCTGCTACCTGCACTCAAGGACACACACAGCAGACACACATGCAGCCACCCGAGGCGATGCACTGCAATGCCCACCCTACTCTTGTGTCCCTCTGACCACTTGTCCTGGAAACAGTACGCAGCGAACGTCGTCAGCCTGCACACACATATGCACAACACACAAACCAACGCAGTGTGGGCATCTGCCTGGTGTGTGCCGTGCGCAGTGTAGGCGTCTGTCATGCTTACGATTTTAAGCTCGACTCTATCGCCGTTGGAGTAGTGCCTGTCCCCCTCGAGCAGACACGAGGCCGCGTTGAGCGGGCCGCTCTCCGAGTCAGCTACGATCCGACCAAACACCCACACATCCGACTGACACAGCGCACGGACAACATAAGACACACAGAAATGCAGAAGGGGTGAGCGCGAGTTGTGAAGGTGTCGGAGGGCGTGCGTGGTGTGTGTACCTGTCGTGTGTCGCCGACTTGTGCGGCATCGAAGGTGTCGGCAGTTTCGGAGTCATCCTCCAGGTGGTCCTTCAACGCCTTGCACATCATGTGCACACGCTCGTCTGAACAATCAATGAACAACACACACACGTACAGCTGCCTGCCCCAGCCACCCCGACCCACCTCACCCACCAGTGGTTTTGCTCCTGGTTCGGGCGTCTGCGGCCATCCACTTGTAGGCGTATGGGCAGCGGCACCCAAACCCCACGCCGTCATGGTCCTCGTACTGCTCTATGCCTACACACATGACACACACACACACACACACACATCAACACATGGGTGGGGTGGGTGTCTTCGCTTCGGCTGCCATGTGACAACCGTGCTTACTTACTGGGAAGGACTGTGATCTTGAGCCTCTGCTGGTCGTATGGCGTCATGCGGCCCTCCAGGCCGTCGAGCTTGTCACTGTTCAGCGAGTACACTGTCGCCCTACTGCCCTGCTGCTGATGGTCAGGCCTTCACACAACGAACAATACAGCACACCGTTGCTTGTGTCGGTGTGGCTCTCTGTGTGTGAGTGAGAGTGTGTGTACTTACTTCTTGGGTTGTTTGTGCGGGAGTGGTGCGCCCCGCCTGGCAGCCAGTGGCGAGAATATGCCCACGCCAGCAGTCGACAAATCCACTACAGGCGATGGCGCTGGCGATGATGATGCAGCCGCAGCTGCTGCTGCCGCAGCACCACTACTGCCACCTCCAGATGCCGCCGCCGCCGCAGCAGCAGCAGGAGGGCCCGACCCTGCACACAGACAATGCCCATCTACTCTGGTCCCACTTCCGTGTGCAGTTATGTTCTTCTCACCTTTCCGGTGCTGCTGCTGCGGTGGACGTTGTTGGGGTGTCTTGGCCCCCCCCCTGTTCGCAGCACGCGACCTCGCCCCATTCACCGGCGGGCTGCCCGATACACCACCGCCACCGCCACCACTGCCCTCCCTCTCCCCTCCCGGCGACGTCTTGGCACGCGGCTTCTCCTGCTGCTGGTTGGCCGGCCGAGTGCCTCCATTGTCATTTCTGTCAAGCTGCTGGTGCTGCGGTTGCTGCCGCTGTTGATCAGCGGGTTTGCTGACATTGTACCTGCCCCTCCTGCCGTCATTTCTGTGTTGTCTGACGTACTGCTTGAAGGCCTCTAGGTTCTCCTGCGTCACATCCTTGCCCTTCGACTGGGTCTTGAAGCCCTTGACGAAGCTCTCCCGCGACAGACCCGCCTGACGGGCCTGCATACGCACACACACGCGCACGGAGCTCGTGAACTCATTAATGGGATGAAAGATCCATGGGTTGTTTTGTGTGTTTGGCATACGATGCGGTCGAATTCCGTCCAGAGCGTCTGGATCTGCGTCGTGGACAGCGCCTTCTGCATCCTTCAGCAGTCAGCCAGAAACCCTGGTGAATGGAAACCCTGCTGAATGAACCCCTTCACCCAACCCTTCACCCTAGGCGACACTGAGGCGGGTCATTTTATTCCTGCCGGCCCTTGCCGCTGCTGTGATACAAAGTCAGTGTGTGGGCTGGGGTGTGACAGTGCGTGACTGATTGCCAGTCATTCATTTGACTCAATTGTTGAGAATTGTGCACGTGTTAAGGATTGTCGGTATGCCCTCCGTTTGTATCGGTGTCTCGTGTGTAGGGTCAGCAGAACAGCTCTGGAGTGTCTAGGTGCTGATGGGTGTACCCAGGACCAGAGAGGGAGAAGTTGATCGATGACATGACGAACCAGAAGGGCGATGTGATCCCTTGTGTGTGGTCGGTATGCCATTGTGTGTGCGGGCTAGCGCTAGTGACAATTAATTAATGATGTCTCCATGTCCTTCTGCCTAGGACACAGGGCACACCAGCGCCATCAGACGCACCTAAGACACCAGAAAATGACCTATTTGTAGCTGTCAATCAGCTTGCGCATTTCATCGCTCTGCGCCAAGTCCATGGGGGTCTTGCCCTGCGTTGTCTTCTTTGTCGTCAGCTGTTCAGTGCCGCCCCAAGATACCAAGAGCTTCACTGCCTCAACGTGCCCCTTCTGGCTGGCGAAATGTATGGCACAATACCCGTTCTGCATCCACGCAACCACATCACGTCGACATAGACATGCCATTTCCTTCCATGTGTGTATTGGTTGGTGTCTCAGCTCAGTGAGCTCACTCTGTTCTGTTGATCCAGCAGGGTTTTTCCTGCAGCTGCGTACATTGCCTCCATCACATCAACGTGGCCGCAACTCGCAGCATTCAACCACGCCGTGTTGTCGTTCTTAGCCATGGCAGCATAACAAACAGCAGACATACACGGATAGTAGAATATTCATTGCATGGGTGACTTTCCCTACATCCTTGCGACGCTCCAGCTCTCCCGCTGCACCTCCCCACTCAAACAGCTTCTTCACGACAGCGACGTGATTCTGCACAGCTGCCCAGTGAATGGCGTACATGCCGTTCTGCCACACACACACACACACACACACAGGTAGAGGAGAGCCGATCGAATCTGTTGCTCTCTACCTTGCCCTTTTGTTCCAGCAGCCCTTTGCCCCCCTTAGCATACATCACCTCCATCACGTCGACCTGACCGAACTGCGTTCCACATGGAAGAGACAATTATATGTCTCCTATGAATGACATCACAAACCTGAGCAGCAAGGTGAAATGGCGTGTGCTGGTTCTGGGTGACACAGCAAGAGCGGACACAGATATTACAGGGAATCACTTTGTTGGTCGAAAGATGCACTGGATGGTCTGGAAGGACCTTTCCTTTTTTCTCGAGCTCGCCCACGCCTCCCCAGTCGATGAGCTGAATAACCATGGCCTTGTAGCCCTTCCAGGCGGCGTAATGGATCGCACAGCTCCCATCCTATTAGCACACATCAAGCAATTTCGGTCGTCCACCGATCAGTATTTCCCCTTCCTCACTTAGTAGTGTCACTTACGTTGTCTTCCTGGTCGAGGAGGGGCTTTCCTTTCTTTGCATGCATGGCCCGCATGGCCCGCATGGCGTCAAGATGACCCTCCGTTGCAGCCTTATGAAATGGAGTGCTGTTAAACTGAGCCGCCAACCACAGGGATAAATATGGTGACCATCGCACTATACAATCGATACGATGCCTTTTTTTCACCTCGTATGTGCTTTTCTCACCTTGTTCCTCCGATCGAGCTCTTCCGGTCCGCCCCAGCCGATCAGCTGTTGGATCGCAGCAAGGTGACCTTTGAAGGCCGCGTAGTGAATAGCGTAGTTCCCGTGCTGCATCCATATAGAGAGACATCAGTTTGATTTCGAGTTGCGATGCATTTCTCCGTTGTTCGGTTCGTACTCTCGCCTGCTGGTCGAGCAGCGTTTTGCCTCGACGCTGCTTTTCCATCACTGCGTACATGGCCCGCATCGCATCCAGGTGGCACATCCACGCGGCAAGCAAAAAAGCCGTCCGCAGGTTCTGTAAGAGGATATGCAACCGGTGTTGTGGCCAGACTGCGGCTTCATACGTGTTTACCTCTACCTACCTTGTCGATGAGTGTCGTCAACAAATCTGCACCTCCCACGTCAAGAAGCGCCGTCACGATTGCCACATGACCCTTCCCGACAGCCAAATGCAACACAGTTGGCTCGTTCTGCAGCAATCGATACCACCTAAGACTCATGCTGCCGATCATTGATAGTGCATCTCTGCTCACCATCACTTTCGTTTGCTTTTTGATGAGGCCTTTCCCTCCTTTGGCCACTATCTCTCTCACAATCACCTCGTGGCCGTTCTGCGCAGCATAGTGAAGGGGCGTGAATCCCTCCTGCAAGCCACGAATACCAAAGTTCGCCCCAGTGTGGGTGAAGCACACCTGTGTCTCACCTCATCGGTTTCCTCCAAGCACTTGACGCCCTTCGCCTTGATGGCTCGAAGGACAGCCTCCTTATTGCCCTCCGCACAAGCCTCGAACAGGCTCATCTGCAGGAAACATATGGTCAGGATACGTGAGTGACATCAGTGAATGCACCTCGCCGACCTCCTCCGTCGTGGCAGCTTCGGTGAGCACATCTTGACCTGAGGCAGAAGATATGTCGTGTGCTTGCAGGCACTGTCTGTCAGCGCCTTTTTACCCTTCTCGGCCACAATCGGCTGGCTGCAACGCCACAGGGCCTCCTTTGGGACGCCTTTGTCTTCTTTCACCAGCACCAGAGTTTTGGTGTTGCCAGAGGTCTTGACTCCCACCACGTAATCCGGCAGGCCGTGACACTTGACGGCAACTGTCTGCTCGTCGCACTGACTGCTTCCCCTCCTCTGCTCGCCTCTTTCGTCGAATTCTATGTCGGGCGAGACGCGGACCTGGTCCTTGCAGATCTGACAACAGAGAGCGCAGAGGCCCCCTGTCGTCGGCTGGGGGGCTTGGACATCTTCTGCAGAGACCATGACACTGTTCAAATTTCGCCTCTCCCTTGGTGTTCTTGGCGTCTGTCTCGGCCGTTGGGGAATCGAGGACGAGCTTGTTGCCCATCAATTGGCTCACCGCCAGTGTCTTGTCAGGGAAAGCCTTCGGCACCAAACGGAAAGCGCCTTTGGGGCAAAAGGTGTCCGTCTGCTTGATCCACAGCTGCGAGGGGTCGGCCTCCTCATGCGTCTCCCGTCCCTTCTTCTTTTCGAGCCCGACTGACACCCCGAGAGCCATGCTCTTCGCCGATGTCAAGACAAGCCTTGTGGCGACGTTGTTGAGACGAAAAGCCGCCTCTTTGGCCTCGATGTTTGCGGCCTCGATGGTCTCGGTCAGAAGCGACACAAATGGCGGGTTACCCTGACGACAATTGACAAATGAGCAGCGGGGCAAGTGAACGACCTCTGCAGATCCATGGGCTCTTCCCTCACCCTTATGATTGCGATGCCATTGGGGTGCTCTTCTGGGTGTATGAGTTGGTTGAGCAGCTGAAAGGCCGACTCTTCAATGATTACTGAATGTGAACACGGCTCTTCTCCTCCGTCTTGTCACCTGAACACATACACAAGACAATAGGAGCCCTGCCCCAACTTCGCTGGGGTGGAGCCCTCCCGTTCTTACGTGTTTCTGTGCCCCTGTTGGCCTCCAGGCCGATCTCAACGCCGCCAAACCCAGCCGTGACTCCACCCCCCCGCTCCATCTTCTTCCCCTTTTCCACGGCCTTCTCGAGCTCCTGCTCGACTGTCTTCCGCTCCCTCGCCTCCACCACACGAACATGGGCTCTCGATAGGGCCTTGTTGCGGACACGGATGCTCAACTTCCCGACCGCAAGAGGAGAGGCCATCTTCCACTCTCTCTTCCTCTCTTTTTTGGAGCGCCCCCTCGACCCACGGACGCGGAAGGTTTCGCGGTCGGGTTTTCCTGGGGGTCGACGAAAAAACGAAACTGGTCCGTTTGAGCTCGAGGCATCAGACGTTCTTTCCCTCACAACAACAAGCGAGTACCCTGCGGCAGCAGCGCAGTGAAAGGATCAGCCCCAGCAGACGTCTCAGGGCCGGTGCCGCTCTTTCCGAGTTTCTTCAAGTTTGCTCCATTGGGTCGGCGCGTCAGCCAACCGGCATCATCCACCATGTGCCTTACCAGCAAGGGTGCCGGCTCCCTTGGCTACCGCACCTGCATGCAGCCTGTGCCCGCCGCCGAAGGCCGTCGTATGGGCCTTGCGATACTGGCCCTGGTGAATGCATCTGTCCAAGGCCGCCTGGCAGGCCAGGAGCTGCTGGCTCTCATCAACGGTGCGGCCCGAACGGACAACAGCAGCCAAGAGGAAGCGGCCTCGAACAGCACCAGCAACGAGACAGAGAACGGGGGCGATGTGGACACGCCCAGCAATGAAACGGAGGAGGCCCCGGTGGCCAACGACATCCCCGACAGAACCCAAGACACAGCGGCCCTACGAGCGGCGGCTGAGCTGGGCTCTGATCTGAGCTACAGCGACCCGGGCCTGATCCCGGTTTCGACTGCTCGCTTCGCCGCCCGTATTGCGGAGGCAGCGGCAATGATGGCCCAGATGTGAAGATGTGAAGAGAGACACACGTCAAACATGACTAAGGGGGAGGGGAGAGGGGCTAGTGTCATCACGGGTGTGCGTGTTGATGTCAAGACGGGTAGCCTGGAAGTAGACATGGCACTTGCTGGTTTCAAATGGTCTTCTTCCTGTCTATCTCCAGGCCTCGCTGCATGGTGTGTGATGCGGCGTGTCGTGCTTGATGGAATATGAGACTCGTGCGTGTGAATGCTCGCCCTCACGTCAACCCAAAGTGAAAACCCAAAGTGAAAATCCAACAAGGCTCGTGCAATGTATATTCAAGCATTGATAGTCATGGTGTATATTGCACACAGCATCGTCCAACCACACCCACACCAACCACAACGCACCCATCCATCTATCCACCGATCCACGTATGTCCCTCCCTCCCTCCCTCTCGGTATATAGTCAGATGGCCTGCCTCAGATGCACCAGCTGTGACGGCACCGACCCAGACGGCTGATTGACACACACACACACACACACACACACACACACAAGGGAGAGGGAGAGGGAGAGAGGGAGAGGGAGGGTGTGTGTGGAGGGTGTATACTTACTACCTGGGGGTAGATTGATTGCCCACCCACTGGGCGAAGTAGGTCAGAGAAGAAAAGTCGCGCACAAAAAAGTCATTTTGATGGATTTCGCACCCACACATACCTCTATTATAGGTCTATCAGTCGTATGTGGGCCTACAGGTGGCCGACAAGGGTCATCCTACGGTCAGAAATGGCAAAATGGTGACATTTTTGTTCGGTTGCGTGGCGCCGTCAGTTTTGCTGACCTGCCCCTCTCTCTTGGCACCTGTGTAGCTCACTCAAGGGTGCACCAGATCCATGTGTTGGATGGGCCGGGCCATGCACACGGAGCGAAAGACGGGCCTGCAGAGATGACAGACACTCACATACAGAGGGGAGGGAGGGGGTCAGTCAGACGGACCTCCGAGAGCACCGCTCGACGGCTGTGCGTAACAAGCTGGATGCCCCGGTCAATAAGCTGGTGCCGGAAATCTCCTGCACACGACTCGCTGCTGAGCTGCACATGGGTCATAACACCCCACACACACGAGTATGTCTGTGATCGCACCCCCCGTGAGCAGCGGCCAGCTGCAGCATAGCAAAGCCTTCATCGAGAGCAATCCTCTGACAGGCACCCTGAGGAGCCCCGGGGTCTTGGCGCAACTCGGCCATCTCGGCCTGCA
>CDMY01000379.1:19941-34676 GCA_001179505.1 Vitrella brassicaformis | reverse complement strand
GATGTACCCCCCCCCCCCCACACACACACACAGAGAGAGAGAGGGAGGGAGGGAGGGAGAGAGAGAGAGACCGACACACACACCAGGAGAGCATTTCCTGTGTGTGGCTGGATGGCAGGAGAGCGACGAGTTGGTGGTGTGTTCGGCCAAGAAGCGCATCATGGAAGACGGCACTCGGTCCACTAACCCCAGATACCTCCAAGTACCACCCCAGCCACACACACACACACACACCGTCCGCACCATTTCTCCCTCTTTCTCCCTGTGTGTGTGTCAATGTGTGCAGGTGCGGAGTGACGTGACCCGTCTGCAGGACCGCTACATCGGCGAGGTGCAGACGCGCTTCCACAGGATGCTCCCACTCGCGGAAAAAGTCGTCTTCCCTGTCAACAAGTACGTAAACATGGCTGCATGCTTCTTCCCACCCACCACCACCAGACAACATCTGTGCTGCTTCTCTGCCTGCCATCGATCAGTGTCTTGTCCGGCCGCCGCAACAACATCCGTGAGCCGACGGTGCCCGCCCTCTGCTGCTACGGGCCCATCCACTTCCAAAAGATGCCCGAACTCTTCATGGACGTACGGTCACACCCTCCCTCCCCGCTGCCCTCTCCCTCTCTGCGCATCGATTTCTGTGCGTGTGTGTGTGATGGGTGGGTCAGTACATCACGTCGGTTACGGGGAAGTCGCCGAGCACCACGGGGTTTGGGAGTGAGGGTGCGCTGACCAAGGGGCCCTTCAACGCACTCCGGTTCGCCGCCGACCTCAACAGCACTTTTGTGTCGCTCATGCTCACCGGCTACCATGGTAAGTAGTAGCAATTGCCACAACACACACACACACGCACACGCACACACACACACACCGAGAGACAGGGAGAGGGAGAGAGAGAGAGAGAGAGAGAGAGACGGTGCCAACCGTGTGTGTGTGTGTGCGTGTGTGCAGGCTACTCGACGGCAGCGGGCTACATCGGTCCCAACTACCGTGTGGACCACGACGTCTCGCTGCTGATCCCCGAGATCTGGTGTCGCCTCAGCCACAACGAGAGAAATGCCGACGAGATGATCAAAGGCGGATACCTCGGTACGTAACCACTCACAGGCACCCCACATACGCGATGAATGCGAGACGACCATCGGTGCTTGCGCCTTCTGTGTGCTGTGCGTGGTCAGAGGAGCTGCAGGATTTCGACTACGACGGGCGCAAGGTGCTGGCCTCCCGACTCGGCTACCGCATCACCGGCAAGTTCGTCAGCACCTACTTCGGAAGGGTCTTTGAGAACCCTGTAAGCACACTGCACCCTCTCACACACACACACAAAGAGAGAGCGAGACAGATGGATGGATGGATGGCTGGCTGGCAGGACAAGGTATTCACTGAGGAGATGTTGAAGCCGGAGCTGCAGGACCTGGCCAACTTCGTCGAGGGCGTCGACAACCTCATGATCTCCTACGAGAGAACCGCAAACCTCTACCTGCAGGTCGGTGGGCGAGTCGATGACGAGAGAGAGAGAGAGAGAGAGGGAGGGAGAGGGAGAGGGAGAGTGGTGTGTTGGGGCGTGTGTATGTTCAGGACGGCACTGTTGAGGATTTGATTCCCCCGCTGAAGGCGTTGGTGCACATCATGGCCACGGGGGCGTACGAGGGCAAGGACGTCAAACACCCTGACATACAGGCCATGTTCACCTAGTAAGACTGCACACACACTCACGGACACCCACACACACAAAGGGAGAGGGAGCGAGAGATGGTGTGTATTGGGCTCATTCCTGTGTCGGTCGGTCGGTCGGTCGGTCGATGTGATTGTCAGTGAGTCGATGATGTCGTCAGAGTGGTACAAGAAGCGCCTGCAGACCAAGCAGTACATCGACGTCAGATTCTGGAAGAGAGCCATCCACTACATGGAGGTCAGCAAGACAAACCAACACACACAACACCCTCCCTCTCTCCCTCTCCCTCTCCCTCTCTCTCTGTGTGTGTGGTGCAGGCCTATCTGTCAAGTCCTGTGATGAACAAGGAGCACGGCCCCGCCCGCCACAATCTCGACATCAAGGGCCGCATGGCGTTCGCCCGCGCACAGCTCGAGCACGTCAGCAGCCCAGACTACCTCAAAGAGCTCAAGGGCACCATTGGCGCCGACCCCACTCTGCTCTGCGAGTACGAAAGCACACGCACAGAGAGAGCGTGGCGAGAAATGATGCCTTTGTGTTGATGTGTGTGTTGGTGTTGCAGCGACAACGAGCTTCTCCTTCACTCGCCGAGTGCGCGGCTGATGGCGCCCGCCACGCGATTCGGGTTCTCAAACACCAAATGATCCATCCATCCATCCATCCATCCACACACAGACGTAGCGAGCGAGACGGGCATTTTGATGGACGGGACAACCGAGACGGTGCGTAAGTTGCGGAGACAGTAGTTTTTGCCCTTTTTTGGGTAGCGGATTCGGTGGGTGGGTGGGTGGCGGTGTCTTTCCGACGGTGAGGCACCGAGGTGCGTGGTGTATGTGTGAGACTGCGTGAGGGTGTTTGCTTGAACTCACGCAGCAACCAACAGCCGATCTACCTACCTGCCTGTCTGTCTGTCTATCTGTCCATCTGTCTCATGATGCTTAGGTGGAGTGCGTGTGCATCTCTCTCTCTTTATGAGACAGACGTACGGAGGTGCGTACACACATACATACACACATACATGCGACTCGTGTAAGTGGAAGTGTTTTTCTGCTGCAGCGCATGGGTGGAAACAAACGTGACGTGACCTTTTGTCTGTCGAGCAGCCTGGCGATGGATCGATTCTTCACTCATTGACTGATTGACGAGGCTGGCTATTTTTCCTGCCTGCCTGCATCCTCAGTGTGTGTTCCTGATCGCTATGGCGACGCACACACACCGACCACACACCACAGCACAGCACACCACAGCACTGCACACCGGATTACTGACAGCACCCAGAGAGAAGTGGTTTAATGACCTGCCCTGACCTGGCTGCCTGATCACCAGAGAGAATGAAATGAGGAGAGGGCTTACCCCTCTTTGCGCAGAGAGACGGAGATATGGTACCTGGGTGTGGTCGGATGGTGCATCGCTGTCCTGTAGGCGAGCCTTCCTTGCTCTGGGATGTGCCCGTCGATTCAGAGCGGGAGCACCCAAGAGCAAGGGCGGCATGCTGGCAGGCCAGGGATGCGCCACACACACACACACGCACAGAGAGAGAGAGACAGAGAGAGAGTTGCTACTGCAACGGGGCTGTTTTCGGTCTACTGGCTGACATCTCGCTGATACGCACACAGACAGAGAGAGGTCGACAGTGTTGCTGCCACGCACCCTACATGAGCTGCAGCGATCCCAGCGCTGTGGCCTTCACGCAAAGGCCGCAACGCACAGATGGCTGCTGCTGACATAGGGTGCGTGGCACTGCAACAGCACACCCACGCAGAAAGACTGAAGACCTGATTTTCCGACCGCCTCAGGAGAGAGAGAGAGGGTGGCGGGAGAGAGCGACTCAGCTTACTCGGCTAGCTCAGATTTTTCGACCGGCCGGCCGGCTGGCAACTGGTTGACCTGACGAGTGGAGGGACGGAGGGAGGGAAGTTTCGATGCGCGCGCACCAACAAGATCGGCTGACTTGAGTGGTGCATGTGTGCGTGTGGGGGTCGCCTCCTTTTTAGGCGACTCTGGATGATGGCTCTGCTTCGGGAAGGGCGAGGAGGATATGGGCGTCAGTCAAAAGTGCATTCGTGAGTGGTGGGTTGGGTGGGGACGGAACGGAATCGATGATGGAAAGGATTCCGACCTTCATTCCAGGGTAGGACGTGACTGCACGCGACTGTCTATTGGATTGGACACATCGATGGATGACAGACAGAGGTGCTTGTAGAGCCGATACGATACACGGCAAACAGTGAACACACAAAGCCAACAGACGACGCAAGCAGCAGGCAGCCTTACGGGTCTACCTGCCTGCCTGGCTGCCTTATGTCCTCGTCACACCGAAAAACTACCTACACAATCTCACTTACCTAATCCGTCCAACTGCTTACTCATCGAATGCCACACGCACACACACACACACGCACGCACGCACGCACACAGACCCATCTTCCTCTTCCTCACACACACACACGACAAACAACACCACAAACCTCTCTCTTATGCTCTTTCTCTTATCTGTTCGCCCCGTCCGTCAGGGTGCCATGTGCCTGTCCCCGCCCCCATTGTGGGCCACCCCGCTGCCCTCATCCCCCTCCGCCCCAGACGCTCCCTCTCCCTCCCCCTCCGCCTCATCGTCGTCCTCGTACCCTCCCTCCTCATCCTCATCTTCCTCTGCATCGTCCATGGCGCCCTCCTCGGCTTCGGGCGGATTCCAACCGTTGTGCTGCACACACAGAGAGAGAGGGACAGGCAGGGCTGGAGGGTGCTGGAAGGGAAGGAGGTTAAGGGGAGGTTTGGTTACATACATACCGGGTTGACGAAGAGGGTGTCGTCGTCATCGGGCCCCCCCTCTTGCAGCATGTCAGGGTCGGGGTGCAGCGCCGCCATCTCACTCATCGCACGGAACAAATCGTCCAGACAACTGGTGAATGAATGAACAGATCATCAGATGCATGGATGGATAGGATGACTGACGCCTGTGTCTGTGTGTGTGTGTGTGTGTGTGTGTGGGTGCATACGTCTCGTCCTGCGGTATGAATCTCATCTCGTTGAGGGCGTCAAAGTCGTCCCCCTCGCCGCCCTCCTCCTCTTCGCCAGCAGCAGCAGCAGCAGCCGGCGGCCGGTCCGCCTTGAGCTGGCAGTAGATGCACGGCTGCGGAAAGGCCTCTACACACCACATACACACACACAGAGAGAAAGGTCCATCCACTCCACCACCCATTCCCCGTGTGTCTGGATCCCTCACGTGGGTCTCGTGAGATGGCGTGGAGTATGATGACGGGGTAGTCGAAGGCCATGCCCTTGTCCCTGTCGTCGGAGGACAGCCACACGACCCTCTGGCTGGTGATGTAGAGCGACCCCTGGCCCTCGTCGCTGCCATTGAACCACAGCCGCGTGCCGCCCTGCTCACGCGTCAGCGACTCGTCCGGCTGGAGCACCAGCGCGTTGTCGTCAGTTCTGTGCATCGACGTCAGACGCTCTATCGGCATCATTCACAGGCAGATCAATGAGATAAACAAGGAGGCGAGGGATGAAAGATCCTGCCTGGCTACACGTCGCGTAGCCTCCCGGAAGCCCGTTTGGTTCCAGGCAATCGATCAAGCTCGCAGGCAAGGGCATTGCGTGAAACCGCTGCTGCGGTGGTGCACAGGAACACTTGCCAGGAATACATCCCGGCTCCCTGTGCTAAGTGAATGAGTGAGAGTCCCGTGCCGATGGAGGGGATCTCCCCCTCCCGCTCCTCGAGGCGGTCAGCCCGACCCTCACACGGCAATATCTCCCACTGCCGCGAGCGCCGGCTGCTGGCCTTCCTGCAACACATGCAGGCCATGGTCGGCAAGCACGGCTGCGGCACACCCATCCCTGAGGACGAGCTGCGGCAGGCACCTCAGCCACCACCGACGAACTGTTCATCTGACGAGGATATGTCAAGAGCCGAGAATACAAAGTTCAAGGTGTTCATCCGCAGAGGAGTCGGAGGGGAGGAGGACACCGGCGGCGGCGGCGTTATTGTGTGTCTGGACGACATCAAGTCACAGGTCGGCCTGGCATGACACACACACACACACACACAATGGTGATATGCATTATGTCTGCAATGGTGGAACCGATGTGATGTGTGCAGGTGTCTAGCAAGAGCAACCGAGCGTTTCGGCGGTGGGGGTGCGACCGGTTTCTGTTCACCAGCAGCGGGATGGCCGAGGACGACGAGCGGATGGACGGCGAGCCCATCGAGAGCTTCGTGCTCGCCGGCAGGACCTATCGATTCTTCATGCCCAGATCCGACAAGGTGAGTCTGTCAGTCAATCAATCAGCTGGGCACCCATGGCTGCACTCATGTGTGTGTGTGTGTGCGTATGTGTGTGTCAGAATGACAGGAACAACTCGTGCAAGGCCATCTATTTCGCAGAGGAGGTCGCCGGTAAGTCTTACTTTCACCAACGAATTGGCGGATCCCTCTTTCCCTTCGTGCCTCGTCCATTAGGTGCCCCTCACGTGACGGTCGACCAGCTGCGCCACTGGCACATGTACCTATATCCAATAACCACTCGCACACCACCGCCACACACACACCTCATGTGTCTGTCGTGTCCTTCCTGCAGCCCCCTCTACCACCCCCATCTGCCATCCCCGCCTCCCCTTCTAGACCAGGCCAACCTCAACGCCCAGCAGAGGGCCATGATCGTCCAGGCAGCCGGCGGGGCCAACATGGCCATGGCCTGGCCCAAGTTCCTGGCGCGGTTCGCACTGCTCCTCTCGGGCACCGTTGAGACGTCAGAGGTGGCGCCGCTGTGGGACAGTGGGAGTGGCCTGCCGCGGGTGCGATTGACGGAGGACATCAGGGGGGCGGATGGCCAGACGAGCCTCTCGGATGGATGCTCACGTACGGCGGGAGGGGCTGAGTGAGAGAGGGAGGCTGTGTGTGTGTGTGTGTGTGTGTAGGTTTGGGTGTTGGTATGGCCCGTGAGTTGTATCGTTTCTGGTATTGGCGGCAGCACCCCCAGCTGTCGGACGAGCAGATCAAAGACCACATCGACCGATGCTGCACACACGTTGAGCAGCTGCCATCTTACATACAGGCAAGACACCCCTCCCTCCCTCCCTCCATCCATCCTTCCATGTGTGGGTGTGTGTCAGTTTCGGTACCGTGCTGCCAAGGGTGTGTTGGCGGTTGACGGCAGCATGGACAACGTCATGGAAATTTTGACCGACAACCAGCTCAAGTACGACCTGGGGCTCAAAGAGGTCCTCAGACTCAGAGGCGCCGTCTCACAGCCGGAGCTGACCCTAGACAAGGCGCACACACACATAGAGGTAAGATGCTGCCATGCTGACGTGCAGACAGGCACAGTCGACACACACACATACACACACAGATGGATGGATGGATGGATGGATGAGTGCTTTATGTGTCTGTCAGGTGTGCAAGGTTGGCCCTACGATGGAGGAGCTGCTGCGAGAGTCATATCTCGACACGACCGAGGGCGCCTCGCTGTCAGTGGAGGTCGTATGGGTGCTCTGGGAGCGGGGCGTGCCCGTGGAGGTGTTCAAGCGACTTGTAGACCCTGAAGTGAGCATCCCACCACCACCTCTCCCCTCCCCGTCATCAATCAGCACAGAATGTGTGTGTCGTGCATATGTGTGTCTGTCTGTGTCAGATAGCGAGCATAGAGGCTTTGTACAAGCCCGAGGGCCGGCAGGAGCTCTATCGTCGTGTGATTAGCACCAACACGGACGACAAGCAGGCGGGGCTCTACGGGAGAGTGGCGCAGTTGCTCAAGGCAGGCATCACCATGAGTCAGTGAGACATCACCCCTCCCTCCCTCGCTCCCTCCCTTGATCCATCTCTCTCTCTCTCTCTCTGTATGTGTGTGTGTGTGTGTGGGTGTGGGTGTAGATGAGCCTTATCTGATGGAGATGGTGCACCAGGTGGCCAAGTGTGCCCTCGACAGGCTGCGCGACAAAATGCACATCAGGTGTCCCTCGTCTGCTCGATTCATCATGGTCGGCCCGGCCACCAAACACTCGCGACACATCGCAGACAACACACCACACCACACCACTCCGTGGTGTGTCTTCAGGTGCCTGACTACACGCGAAGGCTGCAGGCCAATGAGTGTTACGTGCTGGTGGGCGGCCGGCCCTTTGTCGGCCATGTGGTGGCCTGCAGAAACCCTGTCCGGCAGCCAGAGGAGCTGCTGGTGCGCCACACACACACACACACACACACACACATCCGCCAAACAAGACGACGGACACAACATCTGTCTCGGTGTGTTCTGTGTGACCCCCAGTTGCTGAACGCCGTGTCGACGCTCGATGACGTGCCGCTCACCGAGCGGACGCGCAGCTACGCGGGATTGCTGGTGCTTTCTGCACATGAATCGCTCGAGCGGAGCCCGGCTGACCTGATGGGCGGGGGCGACTATGACGGCGATGAGGCGTGGGTGTGCTGGAACCAGGACATTGTCGCGCCCATCGTCCAGAGAGGCAGCAACGACCGGCACAACCACCCGTAAGTAGGAAATGATGCACAAGCACCGTGCACGTGAGGTGGTCATCCGTGCGCTGTATTTCCTGTGGGCTTAATTTGCAGGCCTTTCGACCCCTATGCCGCTGGGCTGGCGCGCAACTACTACACCCCCAATGGAGGCGACAAACCCGAATCGTAACCACACCAGACAAAAATACAACAACACCCAACATGAAGTCACCCGCTTTGTGTGTGTCTGTCTCTGTCTGCTAGGGTGAAAGATCGCCTGGAGAGGAAGGCTCATCAGCTGGTGCAGAACGACCCCACCCTAGGTCAGCCTGGGCGTCTGACGTTGGGCCAGGTGCTGCACGAGTGTCTGCTGGACGAGGCGCATGCGAGGCGTGGCGGCAGCCAGGTGGGGCTGCTGTCTTACCAGTGGTTTGTGCTGTTGGAGAAGAAAGGCATGAGCGACCCCACGACCAGGATGCTCGGCCAGCTTTGTGCGCTGGTAGGGAAGCCCCTGCGTGGCCTGTCTGGCACACGTGTGTGTGTGTGTATGGGCTGTGTGTGTGTGCAGGCGATGGATAGCTCCAAGACGGGCTTCCAGGCCGACATGAAGAAAGTCGACGACCTGTACGCAACCATCCATCCATCCACACCAGAAAAGACGCCCACACATCCACCTCTCTCTCTCTCTCTCTCTCTCTGCCACGAGTACAGAGTCGGCCCCTACAGCGGCCGGCCCATCTGGCGAGGCAAAGGCAAAGGCCGACCCCTCGACAATGGCTCAGTGCTCTCTCAGCTGTGGAAGCACATCGGCCAGCACCGGGCCAGTGAGTGGCGTCACAAGTACCTCCCCTGGACGAGGAGCGACTTCTCGAATCTCGACACACAGCAGTTTTTCATCCTCCGGGCCGATCCCGACATCTGCCGGATTGCTGAGGGCGGGGGCGGGGCGGGGCCGGGCGGTTTGGAGGAGTGGGCGGCTCACCTGTTGACCGAGTGAGCTAGAGAGCGGGGGGGCGATTGAGGGAGGGAGAGGCGTGTATTGCTCTCTGTGTTTGCGTTGGATCTTTCAGGGAGTTCAAAGCGATCCGGGAGGAGGTGGGCGTTGGCATGACAAGGCGGCAGGGTACGCACGCAAAAAGTGGATCACTGCACACATGCCATCTTTGCCTGCGCTCCCTTCGTGCTTGTCTGTTCCACAATGCCGCTTGCTTGGTCGTTCCTGCAGCCGACGAGTCGCCACCGAAGAGTAGCTTAGCTTCTCCCTCTACACACGCACTGATACACATGTGTACACTCCCTGTATGGTATACTCTTTGTGTCCAGAGGCCCGCCTCTCAGCGGCCTCCACCCAAACCACCCAGAGCCAAAGCGCTGCAGCAGCCGGCTCATCCACACGAACGGCCTCGCCATCTTACAGCGAGAAAAAGGCAGCCAAAATCGAAAACCGCAACACCGATCGCAAGTGGCAGCAGGTGTACGCGAAGCTGAGGGAGCGCGTCGCCGACAAGGCCAGGGAGGAGGCGGCCAAGGTCGGCGTGATGATGAGGCAGGATTTGGTGGAGGTGCTGGCAAAGGAGTGTGAGAAGCGGTGCATGTCGGCTTTGTACCAGTATGAGATGTCCCAGAAGAACCCCGAGAGTGCCGCCAGATATCAGTGATCCGATGGATGCACCGCAACCGACCGGAGAAGGGATGTGTGTCTGTGTGTCTGTGCCGGTGTGTTATGTGCAGGCGTATCAATGAGACCGTGTGGCGAATTGGTATGGGTGTGTTGCTGTCCATCAAGAGGCCCAATGAGTTTGACTGGTTCGCTCCTTCCGAGCGGGAGTACCTCACCATCAAAGTCAGGCGATGACCGGTCGGTCAACTGGGCCGACACCACACACACACAGACAAGTGTGTTGTGTAGCCAGTGAGTTGCCGTGTGTAAGATTTTTGTGTCTAAGGCGTTGAGTAAGGCCTCAGGGTGGTTGGAGGGGTGACTGAGTGGAGAAATGACTAATGGAGTGGGTCAGCCTTTTTCTCCTGCCTGCCTACTGATGCAGGCAATAGACTCAATGCATCCACAGACACATAACGTCTTCGATGTAATGCGTGTATGTGTGTCTTGCCGACAAATAAAGTACACCCACTCACGCACGCACTGACGCACCCATACATAGACGAACTCTACGCACATACAAACATGACGCGGCCGACTGTCCGTCAATGTCCCTCGGTCTGTCTGTCTGTCCTCTGTGTGTGGGCGCATATTTGTGTCATCTATCGAGAGGACGGGTGGGTTGGGGCCATGGCCGTCGTACAGGGGAGGCATCATAGGGCTACAGGGGTAACCTCCTCTGGTCATACACCCAATTGGCAAACTGAATGAACACCACACACATCCACACACAGACCGAGAGAGAGAAATGGCCTGTATGTGTGGCTTTGTGCCAATCCATCCATCCCATCCATCCCATCCATCCCGTCTGTGTTGTGTTGTGTGTACATGGCTGATTCCCGGTAGGTTAAATATCCATCCGATGGATGTGAGTTTGAGCGACGCGACCACATTGGGGAGGAAGGCGCTGAACAGAAACCACATCCCTACCATCTCTACCAACAAACCTAAACACAGACGGATGGATGGGATGGGTGGCAGACAGATGCACACACATGACAGCAGACAGAGGATCGACAGATGCGCTCAGCAGCATGGCGTGTGTGAGTTGGGCGTGCGGCCAGCCAGCCCACCGAGTATACACCATCCGTAAATGATCAAACAGAATCCACCGAAAAACAATGATGTCCCTGCACACACGTGGAGACCAGAGGGCACACATAAGACGGTATGTGCGTGTTCATCCATCCATCCCCTGACTAACTCGCACCTTTTAATTTTTCCTTCCTGAAGAAGAATTTGCCCGTCTTGGCGAACCCAAGCAGGAAACACAACCCACACAAGAACGACAGCTGCACAGACAGACAGACACGTAAGCAGACAGACACACACACAGAGAGAGGTCCCGACGGTATTCACGGATCTGTGTCGCTGTGTGTGTCGGTATAGTGGTGTACGTTTCCGAGTGCGAGCAGTGCCCTATCGAAGAATAGCAGGACGCCCAGCCCCGTCATGGCCAGGCCCAGCAACGTGAGCCCGATACCGATCTTCCTGTTGTCATCAAACATCGTGGTCCTGCTGATGACGGCAAGGCTAAGGCTGCTGGCCTCCTGATCCTCCTGACGCGCCTCTCTCTCCGGCGATAAGAGCGGACGCAGTGTACTACGCGATGACAATCACGTGTGGACGAGACGGGCAATGGGTCGTCTGCGGGCGCAGGGGAGTGCTCAAACATCACCCTGGGGACACTCTCCCAACCATGCTACGGCCAAAACAGGCCAGTCCTCGCAGTGGATCCGCCGGCGGGTGGAAGTCACGGAAAGGCGGCTGGCGGATTTAAATTGAGGTTTGGCAGGGGTGCCGCTGGACGCGCGATAAGCCTGCAGTCTGCGCCGCGTGGGGAAAAGGTGATGTCAGAAAATTGCGAGCTCAAGCTGCGAGCTGATGAGGGGATGACTCGGAAGAGCTTATTCGACACGCCGCTCAAGAGGAGGCTCTTCACGGCGAACACCGCATCGGCTGTGGCGCTGATCTACATCTACTTCCGCTACATCCGCGATAAGAAGGAATCCGATAGCGACAGGCCATCTGAGCCTCCTCCCGGAACAACAGCTGACTCGCTCCACTACCAACAGCAGCAGCAACAGCAACAGCAAGAAGGGCTCTTGCCTACTGGCCGGTGGATTGACAAACCATGACAGACGACGACGTGAGCTGAGCTGAGCACAGCAAATTGCTGAGAGTATCACATGATGGACCGGACCGTGTGTGTCGCTGTGCTGTCGTATGCATTCGTTCACCTATTCAGGTGACCCGATTGTGGCGCTGCCGGCGGACGATCTTCCAGATGCTGCAGGACAGGTCAGTCAGTCAGTCACCGAAGAATTTGACTGAAAGCGACACCAGTCAGGTCAGCAAGGCCCGTCGTGTGTGTGCGTGCGTGTTGGTCAGGGACTACATGGTGGGGAGGAACTGCCTGCTCGAGTCGAGGGAAGACGTCTCGCAAGCACTATCTGAAGTCAGAAAGTGAGTGACAGGGCGGGAGAAGGCAACGCACACACGCATGCCGACACATGCACGCACACCAATCCAATGTGGTTGTGTGTCAGTCGTGAGAGTCTGGTGATATTTGTTCGTCACCGGTCTGACCCGACAGAGACGCTGGTGGTCTACTTCCCTGACGAACAGGGCAAGAAAGTCGGCGTCAGACCCATCGCTAAGTGAGGGAGGGAGCCTGGCAGGGAAGGAGGGAGAGTACGCAGCACACAGAAGTGACGGTCACTGCATGGTGTGGTGTGGGTGGCGTCTGTCCGTGTGTGTATGTGTCAGTTTGGTGTCTAAGATGGAGGAGAAGAACATCCCCCGCGCCATCCTCGTGTGCAGAGAAAAACTCACATCTTTCGCAAAAGAGGTACACACACACACACACACACACAGAGGTCAAACCCCCTGGCCACCGAGCGGCAATGATTGCCAGTGCATTGCTCCCTCTTGTAGGCCTTGAGCATGTCGTCGTCCAAGCAGCGGATCGAGGTGTTCATGGAGTCTGAGCTGCTCGTCAACATCACCGAGCACGAGCTGGTGCCCCGCCACGTGCCGCTGAGCGAGGTCGACAAGAAGGCGCTGCTCGAGAGGTACAAGGTCAGGGCCGACCAGCTGCCGCGCATCACACGCGACGACCCCGTGGCCAAGTACTACGGGCTGGAGAGGGGGCAGGTGGTCAAGATCATTCGGCCTAGCGAGACGGCCGGCAGATATGTCACCTATCGGCTGTGTATCTGATGCAAAGTGGGCGGCGGGTGGATGGCTGGCCTTTATGTGGACAGAATCGAACAAGGGTGGATGTGATTAGCTATCCTTGCTGAAGGGAAGAGACACTAGTACCCCTCGAAGTCGATTAACGCGTTTCTCGAAGTACTGCTCGAAGTACTGCTCGACGTCTGGCGATATGGGGTGCCCCTGATTGATTGACCAGGGGCACAGCAGACATCATGGCCTACTCCAAAAAACGGGAATCGGCTTCGCGCGCGGCCAACATGAACCACGCCTTGGTTGCGTATGATCGATTCAGATCACATCGCACGCACATACACACACGAGTCGTGTGAGTCTGTCTTATCAGTCAGTCTATGGACATGGTCTGTGGTATGTACACGCACACACACATGAACGAATCGAAGACACACACACGCAAGAGCGGCAAGAGCAAGTTGGTGAGACACCAATCAGACAAGCTCACGCCCTTTCTCACTCAGTCAGCTGCAGTGCGGCCCCGCCTGTCGGGTTATAAGCCCGTCAGTCTATTCGGCCGGCGAGCACTGCACCACGACCCAAGCCAATCGATCACTCAATGGCCTGTCTGCCTGTCTGTCCTCAGACACTCACATCGCACCGACGCCATGCCTCTTGAGGCCCTCCTTGTCTCTCTAAGGGCGTCTCTCACACAGATGGGCGGCTTGTCTGGCGGGCGATAGGCCGGGCTGCTCCACATCCACACACACTCGTGTATGCTACGCCGAGCTAGGGGCTGTGCCGTCTTGTGACTGACAGGGCATTGGGCGGCTGGGGCGGGGCGGCGGGGCGGTCGCCACTCCTCCTGGCCAACCACGGATGCGCCAGCGCATCGCCAGCTGCACAGGACAGCACAACACACATAGATGAATCCATCCATTGATTGGTTTGTCGTTGATTACCCGATTGAGTGCGTCTGCTTTTGTCGGCCGTCAGCAGTCGACACACGAGGTCTTTGGCCTCGCCAGACACCTCGTCGGCCTCGCGGAAAGTCACTCCCTGGACACACCACACCATCATTATGTTGGTCGGTGGATTGCATGTCTGTGTGTCTGTGTGTCTGTCCGACCCTCTTCATGGCCCTCAGGACTGTCCGTGGATGGCGGCTGCCTGTCTGTATGTCTGTGTGGTGTGAAGAGCATCTCTGCTGATGTTTTCAGAGCTTCAAGGCCTGCGAAAAGTGAAGGATCTCACTCAAGTGAGCGGATCATGCGATCTGACTTCGTCTGCAGCACCAGATATCCCTTTGGCCTCGGTCTGCATTCTATGGTCTCGTGTTATCCACAGAAAGCGAAATGCGCGGCGAGATTTCCGGGACGAGACGGCGAGAAGCCGCATTGCTGCCGCAAACCCTGATTTACGATTTTGACATCCAGTTTTACCATTTCCGTCCGCGTTCGGCTTTCCAGCCCTGTTTCAGCCACATATCCTTCACTTTTCTTCCTGTCAGCTGGTTTCTGTGCTGCTGGACGAGTCGACTGGCGAGCTGGCCCTCATCGACTTCGAGACGAGCCGCAACAGGCAAACCAGAGGCAGGCCAAGCTCGCCGGTCGCCCCGGCCAGCCCTGCATCACCCTCCACAACCGGCGGGCCATCACGTACGGCTTACACAACACTTACGAATTGCATCCAGTGCGACAAAGAGGGTCCATGGATGGGATGTGCGTGTTGTGTGTTGTGTTGTGTCTGTGTGTATGTCAACCCCCCCCCCCCCC
>CDMY01000379.1:0-11400 GCA_001179505.1 Vitrella brassicaformis | reverse complement strand
GGAGATGCGTGAGACACTTGAAACATACACACACACACACACACATGGATGGATGGATGGACACGCCATGCACCTATGCAGCAAGGTGGACTCAGTCGGGCCCCTGCAATTGAGACGTCTGGCCCACAAAACCGACGGCAGTGTTTGTACGGGTGCAAGTACAACACAGCCACCGTGCCTCGTGAGTCCGACGCCTCGCACGCAGAAGACCCATCCGTCCATCCACGCATTCACCACAACGAACGAAACAAACCACACTGACTGACCCGCAGACCACACCACATCCCCTCTCGACACTTCACTTCGAAGAGCTAGCTACATGTGTCCGCCCACACACCCCGCTCCCATGTTGTCGCGTTCCACTGCATTCCTCGTTCGCTCACTCCTCGCCCTCGTCGTCACCGCCCTCCTCGTCCTCCCCGCCCTCCTCTGCAGCAGCCGCAGCAGCCTCCCGCTCTGCCTTGCGCAACGCACGGGCCTTCTTGCGCTCTGATCGACGGACAAAGGGATGGGTGGGCCAAGGCAGCACACAAACATTACACATCACATCACCACACACATGAGGGTGTGGGTGGTGTGTGTAGGTACCCATTTCGCGTAGGAGTTCGGTGTCGTGGTGGTTGCGCATGTATGGCCAGTAGGGGTGCTTGGGCATGAAGTCGGCCAGCAGCCAATTCGACCCACGCTCCTGTTACAGACAGCACGACAGAGGCGAGCAGCAACACGCAGACACACACACGTGCAAGGTGTCGTACATGTGTATCCGCCTGTGTGTGTGTACCTTCCGGCGTCTCTCGAGGTATCTGGTGCATGGGTTGGCGTTCTCGGCTCTGTCGCGCTCCTTTTCGGCCTCCTGCCACTCAACCGTGTAACGCTTCGGCTTGACACCTACACCACACCCAGACAGACAGACAGACAGACAGGCACACAGTCGATAACGACACCCACCCCTTTGTCGCCCTCCCCTCCCCTGTAATGTGGATGGTCTGCTCAGCTGAGCTCACTCACCGATGGCTCCTCCCTGCACACCGAAACTGGCGAGGAGATAGAAGAACACGATCGTCGGCAGTAGCGTGGCATAGAGAGGGAAGGACGCCCACCACGCGGTGTACCTGCAGTACACACACATCCACATCAAGTGTGGTGCACACACCACACGTGCCATCCATTCATCAGCCAGATGCAGATCTTCATCTCTCCAGCTCTCCCTGTGTGTGTGCGCGCGCACGCCCTACCAGGGGAGGTCTCTGGCGAAGGTGCCATAGTAGTAGGTGTGGAAGCAGCCCTCCGGGAAGATCACCCACCGCTCCCAGTCGTACGGGTGGTCGTACGTCCACATCATCAGCCGATACTTGCGGCTGAGAATATATCACAGTGAGAGATGCGTCGACAGACAGACAGACACCAAGACAAACAAACAAACAAACAAACAAACGATTGATGAGACTGCCCCCTTCTCTTCTCTTTGGTGGCCACGCGTGTGCGGCTTCTGCGTGGGTCCTCTTACGGCGTGCCATCTGGGTTGTACTCGCGGGGCGGCGGCGCAGGCATCGCTATCGAGTAGCTGGGGAAACCACTGATGGCGCGGCTCTGGTTGTGGACGTGGGTGAGGCCGCTGGTGGGCTGGCCGATGATCCGCTGCAGGGCGCTCGGCTGGCGCAGGGCCAGCGTCGTGCGCGGACGCAGCATCATGAGATCCTGGCGAAAATACCCCTCCCGCAAAGCGAGGGAGGCCAGGCAAACACTTCAAACCGCCCCTCCTCTTCCCTTCGCAAGGCTTGCAAGTGTGATCGTGCTCCTCGAAACCGCTGCTGCTGATCACGGCCGGCAGAGTCTCGTTAAACACAATAACCAACCAACCAAGTGGGTAGTTACGGGTCCTGTGACCCCGCCCTCCGAGTCATCAGCGGGAGATGGGAGTTTCTGTGATCGCTTCATTCATTGTTTCACTTGCTGCTGCTGCTGCTGCTGCTCTTGTTGCTGCTGGCGCCAGCCACGCCGATGTGTATCTTGATCTGGATGTGCTGGCCGAGTTTGCTTTGTATGCCCAGCCGTCGGCAAATGCGACGGTGCCATTGGCGGACGCACCGGTCGGGGTCATGGACAGCGGTACGCTTATCGTATTCGGCAGCAACACTACAGCAAACGGCCATCCCATGATTGCAAACGCCATCGACTGTGCGGCATGCGACTTTCGTCTCGTCAAAGTGCCTCCGATGGTGGGTAACAACAGACAGCGGAGGGAGTACATTGCGTGCCAGGCCATGGTCCATCTCTTTCTTTCTGTGTGTATGGTCAGCACCATGAGAGGGGGAAGGACCGGTCGGTGCTCAAGATGGCGAGGCGAGGCATGTTCCCGCGATACAGCTGCGAGGACAGGGGCGACGCCTACAGACCGGCAAACGGCGACGGCAAGTCGAAGGTGCTGGGCACCATCCCGCAGACACAGGCCACCCACGGCTACTTGGACGCTCGATACGGCCTCATGAACGAATATGGTCTGGCCATCGGTCAGTCGCCGGCAGCGGCCATCCTCACTGCCAAGTCGGCAGATGCTGCCAAGAGCACGTCATTGTTCGACTTGGCGGAGCTGACCCACATCGCCCTGGAGCGCTGTGTGACGGCCAGGTGTGCGGTGCAGACGATGGGCGGCATAGCGGAGATCTTTGGCTTCTATGGGGACGACGGCAGCGGCAGCACGGCGAATGGCGGCGGAGTGCTGGGCGTCATCGACACTCAAGAGGCTTGGATCATGCACATCACCGCAGGTGTCCATTCATGCGCACAGGAGGCCGGCCACATGCATGCATGCGCGTGATGATGTGCTGTCCTCAGGTCTGGCGAATGGGGGCGCTGTGTGGGTGGCAAAACGGGTGCCTGATGACCAAGTCGCCGTGGTGGCGAACTGGTTCACAATCAGGGAGATCGACCCGACGATTAAAGGCGAGTTCCTCTTCAGCCCCAACCTCTTTATTGTGGCCGACACATCTGGGCTGTGGGACAGCAGCAAGGCCCTGGACTTTGCCGTGACGTTCAGCCCTCGGCTGACCGAATACGGCGAGCCAGAGACGATGCCCCCTTCAGCAGGGGACCAGTATCTGCCAATGTACGTCCGACTCACAGACAACACGAAACACGCTCCACACCGAGCCACGTGCAGACACCTCTCTCTATGTGTATCTGCTCACAGGAAGAGCTCTCTCCGTCTGTGGCGTGTCTACTCCCGCCTTCATTCGCCACTCAATGTCGACCCCGAGAGCAGCCCACACACTTTCCCCTTCAGCGTCAGACCTGATCATCGATTCTTCAACCGCACAGAGGCAATGGCGCTGCTGAGAGACCACTATGAGGGCACCCGATACGATCTCACTCAAGGCATTCTCGCGGGACCTTTCGGCAGCCCATTCCGCCCTCCGCTGGGAAAAGGCCTCCTTGCCGTCCCGGGCATTTTCCCGGCGGCCATATCGCTGCAGAGGACGTCGTATTCAGTGCTGTTAGAGCCGCGCGGCCGGTCGTCTGAGCGCCTGCTCGCAGCCTACAGTGAGGACGGAGCATCGCGGCTGTGGTTCGCCCCTGATGCGCCTGCGACCAGCGTCTTCATGCCGGTGTATGCGACGTCCAGCAACCTTAGCAAAGCACTGACTGCGGGAGAGATGGGCGTCATGAGCAGGTCAGCAAAGGGATAGAGGGTGGGAGGGAGGGAGAGAGGCATGTTGTGGTGTGTGATGGTTACAGGCCGTCTGCCTGGCATGCGTTCAACTTCGTGTCCAACTACATGGGTCTCAACTTTGCGGCCATGTCGCCGCTCGTCTACTCGGCCGTCCGCACTCTCCAGTCTCAGCTCGATGAAAGCATCGACCGGTTCGAGAAGGCCATAGGCGACTACTGCCGCACCACCAGCGGCAACGGCAGCAGCACCACAAAAGGCCAAGACGACCACCTTGACCCAACCACCCCGCCCCCGTCTGACGCCGCTGCTGACAATGGGGACATCCATGCCATCGATGAGGCGGCTGCCATTGACAAGGCATTGCGACACACACCTGCAGGGGGCAAGGGTGAGGACGGTGAGTCGGTGCTGGTGAGCATGGACAAGGGCGGCTATGAGGTGGGGGTGAAGGGGCCACTGGTGGCTGGCTGTCCACGTGACGTGGGTGGGGTTGCTGAGCGGCTGGAGGGCTGGCAGAGGGGCATGCAGGAGGGCGTCACACACCAGTGGTGGAACTTGGCTGACCTGATAACCACAAGGTTCTTCGACGGGTGAGGACTCGCACAGAGACACGCAGAGACAGAGAGACACGCAAACCATCACTGCTGTGCTGTTGTGTCCGTTCTGTTCTCCCCGCCGTCAGCTTCGATTATCGCAACATGGCGTCGCCACCTGACACTGCTTTCGACGATGCACTAGACCCGCCCCCTTGGTGGCTGGAAATGGTCGGCGTCAATCTCGATCCAAAGCCGCATTTCGTGCAGCCGTGGAGCGGCGTGCCGGTGTCCCTCCAACACGACCTCCCCTTCCTCACGTCGCCCACACAAGTGGGCTCCGTCAGCACCGCTCATCTGACCTTCCCCGCCCCTGAGACAACGACTGGACACGAGCCAGCAGAGAAGCCACCAGCTGCTCCTTCCCCCCAGCAGCAGCCACAACCAGAAGAACAAGGAGAGGGGCAGGGCGGTGAGGGTCAGGGGTGGTACCAGACGGCAGATCGGCACGCGCGAGTGCGTCAGCATATATGGTGGCTGGCGTTGAGCAGCCTGGCCGTCGTGACCAGTCTGGTGGGCGGATATCTGGCGGGGTAAGAGAGAAGACAGAGAGAAGAACACTTGTGCACAGACATGTCTACATTCTCCCAGGTACAACAAGGGCCACTTCGATGCGATCCACAGTGTCGGCTGGGGCGTTCCTGAGGCTCAGGGGCGGCATCCACCCACAGGCGATACGGCCGGCGTCCAGCTGACAGTGGGCGGCTCTCAGTCAGGGCCGGTGCCACACGCGCGGCCGACTATGCCCGAGAGGCAGCCGGCCACACATTCTGCCCCTTCATTCCAGGCCAGGCTGGAGGTGCCTGGGGGAGGCCGGGTGGCCAAGGACTTCGCATACCGGGCGATGGCGTGATCGACGATGGTGCTGTCGTGTGAATCCGTGTGTGTGGGTGTGTTTCGTGAGTGAGGGCCGAGTGTATTTATCAGTGTTTATCAGTAATATCTGTGACTGTCGGTTGGGGCGTCGTACGTATGTTTGTGTCTTGACGACATCAGTCGATCAGTCGGTACATGGCAAGGTTTTCGTGACCTTCCAAAGCGGCTTTGGATGACTCAAAAGAAGCAGAGGCAGAGGCATTAGCCAACACACGCACAAGCAAATGCATAAAGTCCACACAATACGCATTGCGACCAGTCCATCCCCCTGAATCGCTGCCTGCTCCCATGCCCTTTCCTTCCAGTTGCCACTCGAGTCGTACATTCACGAGGCTGTCAGCCAACAGCCACAGAGGAAGGACGACCCCGCCGAGCAACTCAAAGGAAAGCACAGAGGGAGAGCAGCAGATGACGGCACTTTCTCGGTAGGTGATTCACGCGCACACGTGTACAATAGTACACCCCACACACCCCTTCTCTCTTTCAGACACAGACGTCAGCTCGTAAGAAGTGTCACCACAAGCATCACAGACCATCAGACATGCGACACAACCGTTCGAAAACTTCGACAGGCTTCAAGAAAAGGCCCGTTCGTTCACTCGTCGATTCACGCGCGACTAAGACACCGACCGATCCACTGGCATCGACGAGGAGAGGCAACACGGCGTTTGCCGTCGGCACCAACCGCCGCCAAGTGTCGGCAGAGCGACAAATTCGCTGCTAACACACCAACCCACATGCGCACGCGCACACACAACGGGGCATGATGCTTCACTGAGCACATCAAGCTCCCACCTCTCTGTGCCCTCACTCACTACCTGCTGTGGATCGATCCGCATCATCTCATTGTTCGTTCTCGATGACGGCCGCCGCGCCCATGCCGGTGCCGATGCACATAGACACCACGCCGTACCGCCCCCCGCCCCGCTTGAGCTCGGGCATGAGTGTGGCCAGCTGCCGCGCCCCCGTGCAGCCCAGGGGGTGGCCGAGGGCTATGGCCCCGCCCTTGGGGTTGAGCTTGTGCAGGGGCACCCGGAGCTTGTCCACGCAGTAGGTGGCCTGTGAGGCGAAGGCCTCGTTGATCTCAAACACGGATATGTCGTCCATGCCCAGGTTGGCCTGCTCGAGGGCGGCCGGGATGGCCACCGCCGGCCCGATGCCCATGATCTCGGGCGGCACGCCCACCACGGCAAACGACACGAACTTGCCGATGATGGGCAGGTGCAGTCGCTCGGCGGCGCTGCGGCGGGCCAGCAGGCAGAGGGCCGCGCCGTCCGACACCTGGCTCGAGTTGCCGGCCGTCGTCGACCCGCCCTTCTGGAAGGCTGGCTTGAGCTTGGACAGCGTCTCAATCGAGGTGCCCGCACGGATGCCGTCGTCCTTGTCGATGACCACGTGCTTCTCCTCGCCGCTCCTGTCCTTGACACGCGCCATGACGGGCACGATCTCGTCATTGAAGAGGCCGGTCTTCTGCGCCGTGGCCGCCTTCGCGTGGGAAGCGACGGCGAGCTGGTCCTGCTGCTGTCGCGTGATGCCGTACTTGGTGACGACGTTTTCGCTGGTGATGCCCATGGGCAGGAGGCAGTTGCGGGCGGCCTCGTGCTCGAACACAGAGGGGCTGAGCTTCTCGGGGTTGAGCGAATCCTGCATCGAGTGCTGCGTCATGGTCTCCACCCCGCCCGCCAGACCGATGTCGATGTAGCCCGCCTTGATGGCGCCCGCGATGTTTGCGATGGCCTGCAGACCGGACGAGCACTGCCGATTGACGGTGGCGATGGGCGTGGTGTCGGGGAGCTCGGCAAGCAGCTGGGCTATCCGGCTGGACAGCGCACCACCTCCAGGCTGCAGCACGTTGCCGATGCTGATGTCACCTATCAGGCGAGGATCAACGCCTGTACACCAACACATCCACATGTCACACGCTCCACTGTCGTGTGCTCCTCTTCCTTGTTTGAGCCTACCGGTCCTCTGGACGATTTCCTCGAACAGCGGCTTCAGAAGATCCTCGGGCATCATGTCCTTGAAGCCGCCCTTGTTGGCCTTCGTCACGGCCGTCCGGAGGGAGCTGCAGATGACCACGTCGTCGGGATTCTTCCCCCGCCCAGATGCGAAGCCGTAGCTGCTCCCGGCAGCCGACACGGCAGCTGCGGGAGGCGCCACATGGCCAGCGATGGTTGAGAGCCGGTTCATTCTTGACGCTTTCTTCCCCTTTTCACTTTTGCGAGCTCAAAGGCCGTCTTTTTGCGAGCTTGCTTTGCTTGCAGTGTGGATCTGACGACCTTTCCCCCAGTTTCAGGTCTCAGACAGGATGCTCATCATGAAACAGATGCAGAACGGCGAGATGAAGGCTTCTCGAGTGACTGACAGTGAAGCCGCGTGTCAGCCAACAGCACTTGGCAGGTCCCGATGCAGATCTACCAGACGAGCTCAATGTGCGTCACATGGCAGTGGATTGGCAGGCATGGCTGCGCTTCTGACATCGATTTTCTGCTGGACGCATGCCGCCGCATTCTCTTTGCTCGGTGCGCCTGCCGGCCCTTTGTCCCATCCCCCGGCCTCTCGCCAGTCACGGCACCGATGGAAGCCAATGCTGGTTGCAGCGAGTGAGAATGATGCATTTAGTGGGCTTGAGGATGAGCTCAGGCGGCAACGGCTGATGGTGGTGCCCAAGGACGAATCGCCGAGGACGAAGAATGTCAGAAGGTCCGCCAGTCACGGCACAACACAACACATGCGCCTTTGATCCTTTTCACACATGCACACAATCAGGGGTACTCGGTGGCGTCAGCGCCGGCGGGAGCGGCTGGACCGCATTCAGTCCAACAAGCGAGCCGCCTCGACCTACGCGAGCCGGCTCTGGGACGATTTTCTCAATAAACGGTTCGGCAGGTCGGGTGGCGAGGGTCACCATTCATTAAGCTTTTCCTGTCTGTTGTCTTCAGGCTGGGGCAGGGCGAGCAGTACTACGGCAAGGTAACAGAGCACACACATGTCTCTGACGCCTCAGTGTGCGTCCTGTGTATATGTCTTGATTGCAGAGGACCTCCGACATGTCACAGGAAGAATTCCTGTCGGTGAGGTGACGCCTGACCTGACTGGCCGACAGGCAGTGTGCGCACGCACCTGGGATGGGTGTGTCTGCTTCCCCTTGTTGACCGATGGATGGATGTTTCAGACACAGTGGACCAAGAGCCAGACTGAGCTTGCACTTGAGGAAGAGAAGCCGCTGCTGCCCGACGCTGTGCTGCTCGTCGCATCAGAGCCCGACGGTCAGACACACACACACACACAGACACACACAAGGCATGTAAATGTCATCTGTGCTGTGTGTGGGTGCAGGTGAGCTGTGTACGGCCACAGTGAGTCTCCTGCGCAACCGTGGCTTCAACGTGCGGCTACTCGTGCCCACCAGCGACATGCAGCGGATAGAAAAGCGGTATGGCGGCGATGGCGACTATATCGACGTGATGGAGGGTGACGCCGTGGATGTGGAGGATGCCATAGAGGCCGCAATGGGGTCGCAGGCTCTCGTGTATCTGTCTGAGAACCAGCCCGGCCAGGCCAACAGAGAGTACGCCGCCGTGGCGGCGCTCAGACAAGCTGGTGTGTGAGACTGGGGTGCGGGGAAGACAAGCAAGCACACGCGTACGCGGTTGTCTATTCTGGGTTTGCGCGTGTGTTGCAGCCGAGGCTTCTGGGGGTCCGTCAGGCCCGGCCACTGTCAAGAAGTTTGTGCTCATCTCCTCTGCATCCGTCGCTTCCGGCAACCAGGGGTGAGTTGAGTGGGCGGAGACGCAAAAGACACGACGTAGAGAGCGGCTGATACACACAGCGTCCAGCCACCAACACACATACTCTCTGTCTGTCTGCGTGTGCTGCGTGTCTTTTAGTGTGGGTGCCGCCTTCAATGCGCTGCTGGGAAACCCCACTGGATGGAAGGTCAGCCGCACAGGCACACACTCACACGCACTCACACACATGTGGTCCACTTCGTATCGTCCGTCAGTTGAAGGCCGAAAACGAGCTGCGTGGCAGTGGGAGTGCGCTGCCTTACGTCATCCTGAGGCCCACCTCATTCCAGGACGAGCAAACCAACGCATACGCAAGGGCCAACAGTAGGCAACCGAACCAACACAGAGAACAAACGAGATACAACGCGTCTGTCTGCCACCTCTTGGCTGTCTATTGTGCAGTGGCATGGCTGACTCGTGATATCTTGGTTGCGCAGGAGGGACCACTGGGCGGGCTGCCGGGCGTCTCCAGGCAAGAACCACTCACACCCCTGACTGACCACTCCTTTGTTTGCACACACGTGTGCACGTCTGCCAATGTGTGGGTCATGACATGTGTCAGGATTGATGTGGCTGAGGCGGTGGTGCAGACTCTCATGCGGCCCCTCGCAGGTGTCACCTTCTCATTCACAAACGGCCCAAACATCAGAATGCCAAAGTACGGACAAGGAACACACAGAAGGGAAGGACATACTGTCATGGCGTGTGTGAATGCTACCTGTGTGTCGTGTTCCCACAGGACTTTTGATGAGTCCATCAGTGCGTCAGGCCTCTCGGCTTTCGAGAGAGAAGCGGACGAGGTGACACACTCACACTCACAGAGACAGGAACTAATCCCCCCCATCCCCCCCTCTCTCTCTCTGTGTGTGTGTGTGTGTGTGTGTTGCAGTTGTGGGGCGACTTGTTGCGTGGCGTTAGGACCGACGCCGAGCTGGCAGCACGAAGCGGCACCACCTCGTGAGGTAATGCAGGGTGGATTCATGCCCTCACGAACAGGCAGGCAGGCAGGCAGACGGGGGCATGTGGGTGTGGATAGCATGGTCGCGTGCAGCGCGAAAGAGTGAATGGATGGATGTGAAACGGATGGATGGATGGATGGATGACCAACTGAATGCCTAAATGGGGCAACGAATCCGGCCAGATCTTATGTAATCACTGGGAAGAGTAAGATGGGATGCCGTCCATCGTTGCAGCACTGCATCAGCCAACTTCCATCACATGCAGGTCGCTCGCGTGTGTCTAGCTCCGAGCAGGGCAACACACACAGTGATGAGCCACCAGCACCATCTGTCGCAACATGAAGCAAAACACAGCCTCATGTCGCACCAGATGGTGTTGGAAATCTATCCCTGTGGCATCGTCTCCACACTCAGCCACCAAGGCCATCCGTCCAATGTCACCCTCCCCGTCTGTCTGTGTCTGGTCTGGCATGGCAAGTCCGTGTCTTCGCATCACCTAACCACATGCAATGCGCCAGATTGACTGATCGAAGTCAATATGGCGCGCGTGCATGCACTCGGGTGACGCTGAAGACACGGACTCGCAAAGCATTCCCGTACAGACGCCACGTACATACGTACAAAACCCCCATTCTCGCCTTGGATTTCGTTTCATCTCTCACCTCATGGCATTTCTCAATTACCGGTGTACATGGCTGACATCCAGCCAGAACACACACTCACTGTCGAAAGAACGCATAGCCACCGCACACGCAAGACACGCACAGAGAGCATCAATTACAGTCAGTAGTATACAAGGCGTATGTACGCAATTGCACGTACACACAGACACAGAAAAAGCCCTTTTATGCGATGACCGACGACAGACGCGCAATGCCCTGCACACACAACACACACACACACAGACCGCACACGCACACATGTCGATGTCTGCAGCCCACACCCACTCCGTCCTTGTGTCCTCCCGCACCTGATTCACGGCACTCGTGTGCTTCTGGCTGTCAGCACCTCGGTCACAAAGATAAAGCCCGCGATAGTCGACACGGGCAACACGATGACAAACACCATCCGCATGGCCTTGACGACCACCCTCTTCACCGCACTGCTGAAGGCGCTCATCGTCGGTCGGCCGCCCTGTCGAGGCCCTTTCAATGGTGGTGCCGTAGAGTGGCTGGGTGGCACAGGCTGCAAGTTGCACCGGAGCTGACTGCGTGGCGTGTTACGAAAGTGTCATGGTGCGGATGTCCTCTCTCTGGTAACGGTCAAACCCACACGCGAAGCATACCAGCCATCCATACGCGCAGCCAAACACACCAGACAACCAACTGATCTCAGCCAACCGAGAGAGAGAGAGAGAGGTAGCCAGCCACACACATGCTTTCGTGCCGTCCGCTCTGAGTGAGAGTCCCGTGTTCCCCTGACTGATGTGCGGGTCAAATGCATGTGCTGTCTGCCTCAGTATGTGATCGGCGAGGGGACGGACCTTGTGGCGGATACGTAGGCACACACTG
>CDMY01000378.1:28899-88144 GCA_001179505.1 Vitrella brassicaformis | reverse complement strand
CATCAACGAGCCAGTCTGCGACGAGGAGTCCGAGTCCGCCGAGCCCTCCGGTGATGACATAGCATCCGTCAGTTTGGCGGTCGGCCGGTGTCGCCTCGTGGCGCTGTGCGTCGTCTGTGTGGGGCGGTGCGATGGCTGAGGGTATCTGTATGATGACCTTGCCGATGTGCTGCGCCCTCTGCATAAACCTGAAGGCCGCGATGCCGCCGGTGACGTTGTCTGCGGTGCTCATGTCGAATGTGTGGAGGGGGATGGGTTTGATCTTGCCGCTGTCGACCAGGCCCCGGACGCGGTCGAGCATGGCGCCGAACCACTTGGGATCTTGCTCCATCATGTGATCGACGGCGATGGCCTCGTACATGGCCAAGTCGGGCCGCCTGGCGAGGACCTCCTCTTTGCTCCAGATGCCGCGCTTGCCGAGCTCCATGAAGCGGCCCTTGGGTGCCATGGCGTCGAGCGAGAAGGGAATGAAGTCCTCGATGAGGCAGTTGAGGACGACGTTCATCTTGCTGTTGGCCTTGTGCATGTCGGCATGGAACTGGCTGGCGTCGCGCGAGCTCGTGACCAAGTGCACGCCCTGTTGTCGTAGGAAGTCCTGTTTGTGCTGGCTGCCGGCCGTGCCATAGACATTGGCCCCGACGGCCTTGCAGTACTGGATGGCCGCAAGCCCGACGCCGCCCGATGCCGCGTGTACGAGGACGTTGTCTCCCTTGGTGACCTTGGCGAGCTCTCGGAATGCGACCTCGACCGTCACAAAGACGACCGGCAGGGCGGCCGCCTCTTCGAAGGTCATCGATGCGGGCTTGATGGCCATCAGGTTGGCGTCCGTCGTCACGTACGTCCGCAGGCAGCCCGGCGCCACGCCGTAGACGTCATCCCCAACACACAAGTGACTCACGCCCTCCCCCACACCCACTACCGTCCCCGAGCAGTCGCCGCCCGGCGGGCCGGGGTCGCCAGGATAAAGACCCATCACGTTCAACACGTCGCGGAAATTCAAACCGATCGCTCGAACACGAACCTCCACGAGCTCGTTGGTTGGCGGCACTCTGGCGTCGGCTGACAAGGGTCTCAGCTTGAGGTTGGAGATGGCGCCTCGCGAGCTCATGTGCAGCTCCGCGGCCCCCCTGATCTCCAGCTTGCCGTAGGTGAGTCGGCTGACGAATCGTGACTCGCTGCGGATGACCACCTCGGGCTCTGTGTCGCCCTTCTCCGCAATGAAGTCGAGCAGGTGCTCCATCTCGCTCTCGACAAGAGAGATCCCCGAGCTGGGCACATCAGCGACGGCAACCATGAGGTCGCGCACACCCAGCATCTCGTTCTCGACGCGTGCCGTGCGTGCGAAGCCCCACACGCCAGAGTGGGGTGGCATGTTGCGCGGCGGGCGGCTCTCGTCGACTGAGTGGATGCCAGTTGTGAGCACCCAGATGCGGATGCTCTTGACGCCGTTGGAGGCCTTGCAAATCTCAGCGCTGTTGACGCACAGCTGCCGCAGACCGTCCAGGGCCTCAATGGGGTCGACAGTCGAGTCGAGAGATGTTGCATAGAAGATGTACATGATGTTGCTGCCCTCCATGGCGCTCTCCAGCTCCGCAACGTCAGGCACACTCGCCTTGCGGATGACGTTGAGCGTCTTGACGGCCGCGGTGAGGTTGGATGCGGTCCACTCCATGACGCCCTCGTTCGGGCACACGACGAGCGTGCGCATGTTGTCGAAGACGTCTTCCTTCTTTGGCACGTTGGGGTCCTCGATGCGCTCCCGCTCATCGCCCTCCTCATCGACCAGCTTGAGCTTTTTCCACTCCTCGTCCGACACCCAGTCCACCGTCCAGATCAGGTCACGCGGGATCTCCGCCTGCGGCGTGAAGTCCACCTGCTTGAGCGTCACACGCTCCAGTTTGCCCACGGCCTTGCCCGACTCCTCGAACAGGGTCACGTCGATCTTGGCCGTGCTGTTCTCGCTGCTCAGCAGAGCCACGACCGCCCACAAAGGCGTCCCCGGGACCACGCGGCTGAGGGTGACCTCGTCGATGGCTATAGGCACCATGGCAGTCTTGGCGGCTCGGGCACCGCTGCCGCCAGCCCCCACGAGCACAGCTGCCACCTGCAGGGCGCCGTCCAGCACGCATGGGTTGAGGCGGAACGCCGAATCGAATGACGATGAGGGCGGGTACTTGAGCTTGCCAAGGGCCAGAGTGCCGTTGGCTGCCCCACTGACGGACACGAGCGTCTGGAAGGCGGGGCCGTAGGTGAGGCCGCGTGAGTGTAGACTCTGGTAAAGCTCCTTGACGTCGAAGCTGGTGGTGCATGTGTCCTGGGCCTCTCTGAGGCCGCCCTCGGCCACCTGAAGGGCCCTTGACGAGCTGGCAGTCGACAGCCGGGCGGTGGCGTGGACAGTCTCCTCTTCGCCCTCCTGCGCAACCGTGGCGATGGTGGCCTCGCGACCCTTGACGGTGCACTTGAGCTGTGGCGCCCCGCCTGACTCGGTGAAGACCTTCATGGGCCGGTCGAAGGCTACCTGCTCGAAGAAGACGGGCTGGTTGGGGCTGGCGTTGCTCACTGTGGATGTCCACAGGGCACCGAAGAGGTCCACGTAGCCCGCACCCGGCATCACAGCAACACCTGTCACGACGTGGTCTGCGAGAAGGTGCTGCACGTCCTTGCGCAGCTGTGTCTCGAAGACCACTGACCGGTCTGCGCCGATGCCCTGCTTGCCGATAAGCGGATGGCTTACTTCCTTCCAAGGGAATGCCCGCCTGTTCTCGAAGAGCCCCTCGATCCCCTCTGCGGGCCGCGCCAGGTTGGCCTCGATCTCCTGGAAGACGGCAGACACAGTCGACAGCTCACTCTTGCCCGGCTCGAGCACCGCCAGCCAGTTAAGGCTGTCGGGCGACCCGGTGCCGCGACCCACACACTGCTTCCCGAGGTTGATGAGAGTTGGACGGGGGCCAACCTCCACGAGGATTCTGCAGCCCTCGGCAACGGTGGTCCTGATGCCGTCCATGAAGCGCACGGGCAGCGTGATGTGGTCGGCCCAGAAGTCACTGGTGAGCACCTCGTTGCCAGCCACCTTGCCTGTGACGTTGGATACCAGGGGGATGGAGGGCTTGTTCAGCTGGACGGACGCGAGCACCTCCTTGAAGGGCTGGACGGTGTCCTCCATCAGCGGCGAGTGGAAGGCATGCGATACCGCCAACAGCCGATACTTCTTATCCACATTCAGAACCCTCATCACCGAGTCGACCTCACTGCGGGTCCCCGACACCACGATGCTCCTCGGCCCGTTGACGGCAGCCACAGAGACGGACTTGCACTTGTCCTCGCCCACCATCTCGATGCCCTTGGCGACGTCCTGCTCGCTCAGACGACACGCGGCCATCACCCCGTCCCGCGGCGGTGCGTCGTTCATGATTCGTGCTCGTTCTGCGATGAGCCTGAGTCCGTCCTCGAGGCTCATGACGCCTGCGATAGTGGCGGCCACATACTCGCCCAGGCTGTGGCCCATGACCACATCGGGCGTCACGCCACGGCTCCGCAGCAGCTGAGCCAACGAGTACTCGACCGCAAAGATCAGCGGCTGGGAGAACCGAGTCTGGTCGATAAGCTTCTGCATCTTCTGGCGCTCCTCCTCATCGTCACCCGGGAAGAGGATATCCAGGGCTTTGACGGGCGCGAGGTAGCGGTCGAGGATGCGGATGCACTGGTCGAGGCTCTCCTGGAACACCTCCTCGCTCTCGTAGAGCTGCTTGCCCATGTCCAGATGTTGCGACCCCTGGCCGGTGAACAGAAACGCCACTTTCTTCTTCTCCACCTTGACGGGCTCCTTGTCTGCCTTCTTCTCCTTGGCTGCCACCGCGGGCGCCTCCTCAAGAATGACGTGGGCATTTGCGCCGCCGAAGCCAAATGAGCTCACGCCGGCCACCAGGTTCTTGCCCTTCTTGGGTTTGAGGGGGCATGGCTCCGTGGGGAACACCACGGCCGTCTCGCTCATGCCGTCGAAGTCTATGTGCTCGTTGAGGCACGTGAAGTTAAGATTGGGCGGCGATACGCGGTGTTGCAGCACCAGCACGGCCTTGATGATGCCCGATATGCCAGCGGATCCCTCCAAGTGGCCAATGTTAGTCTTGAGTGCACCCAGCACGAGCGGCCTGTCAGTGGTCCGCTTGTCGAGGATCACGGCGCGGATAGCGCCCAGCTCAATCGGATCGCCCAGGGAGGTGCCCGTGCCGTGGCTCTCAATGTAGTCCACAGCATCAGGCTCAAGACCAGCCTGGGCAAGAGCTCTGCACAGACACACACAGGGCAGAACGATGGTCGTCTGGTTCGTTGCTCCACCCCGTATTGTCTTTCTTACCCTCTGATGGCCTCCTGCTGGGACGGTCCGTTCGGGGCGGTCAGACTGGCACTCCGGCCATCATGGTTGACGCAAGAGCCCCTCACTATGGCAAACATCTGGCGGTTCTCCTGCTGGGCCTGCCTGAGGGGCTGCAGCACGATGGCACCAGCCCCCTCGCCCCTAACGTACCCATTGGCCTGCTCATCGAAGGTCTTGCACCGCGCGTCGGTGGCCAGCATCCTGGCCTTGCAGAAGGCAATGAACAGGTGGGGAGTGAGCATCAGATTGACGCCAGCAGCAAGTGCCAGGCTGCAGGCCCCACTCCTCAGCTTCTCCGAGGCAGCGTCGAGGGCGACGAGTGACGACGAGCATGCCGTGTCGACCGACACCGAGGGCCCCCGGAGGCCAAAGAAGTACGAGATGCGGTTCGCCACAATAGATGAGGCGCTGCCGGTGCCCGTGTAGGCGACGATCTTGTCGGTCGTGTTGAGATAGCTCCAGTCGGTGTTGCACACGCCCACAAAGACACCCGTAAAGGAGCCGAGGAGCTTCTCGCGGTTGTAGCCCGCCGTCACGAAGGCCGTGTATCCCGTCTCCAGCAGCACGCGCTGCTGGGGGTCCATGCAGTTCACTTCAAAGGTTGGGATGTTGAAGAACGTGTTGTCAAACATCTCCGCCCCGCTGATGAAGCCGCCCTCACGCACATAGCACTTGCCGGGGGCGTCTGGGTCGACGTCGTATACCTCGTCCGGATTCCATCGCCCCACCGGGACCTCAATGATACAGTCGGTCTTGTTCATGAGCATATCCCAGAAGGCATCGATGTTCGTGCTCTCGCCCGGAAGGTTGCAGGCCATGCCCACCACTGCCAGCCCCTCCTCATACCGCACGCCACCTCCAGGCATGCCCGCCGTCACCGCCCCCTTTGCAGCCTCCTTGTCGCCATCGGACATCTGCTCGTTGATGTGGTCGATGATGGCCGACAGAGTGGGGTAGTCGAACAGAGTCGTGGCTGGCAGCTTCACACCCAGCTTGCGCGAAAGGGCGTTTCTGAACTCGACAGCGCCGAGTGAGTCGATGCCCAGCTCCTGCAGAGGCGAGTCCAGCGGCGGGAGGGAGGATGTGCCCAGCACCTGTCGGGCGGTAGACTGGACGGTCGACTTGATGAAGTCGCGGCGCTCCTGTGGTGCCATACGCTTGAGTAGGGAGTCGGTGTCCTGGCTGTCTGACTTGACGGTCTTCTGCACGTTGCTAAAGAAGGGCGGCGGCTGGTTGGGGTATCGCCGCAGGAAGGTCTTCCACTTGAGGGCCTGGCAGCCGACCACCACACCCGCCTGGGCGCCCTCGGTGGATGGAGAGAGGGTCGGGCCCCGTTTCATCATGACGCTGCCCAGCACACGCAGGCCGAGCTCGTTGTCGATGCCCTTCAGACCGACCTTGTCGAGGTGCTTCTTCAGATCCATAGCCATTCCCTGCTCGATCCACGGTCCCCACTGAATGCTCTGACACGGCAGGCCCTGCGACTTGCGGTAGAGGGCGAGGGCGTCCAGACACGAGTTGGCCGCCGAGTAGTTGGACTGGCCGAAGTTGCCCCACAGCGATGCGATGGACGAAAACATGACGAACTCGCCCAGAGTGATGTCCTTGGACACTTCATGGAGATTCCAGGCACCCATCACCTTGGGCTGGAAGACTTTGTTGATGCTCTCGCGTGTTTGTGATGCGAGCAGGCGGTCATCGATGAGGCCCGCGGCGTGGAATATGCCCCCTACTCGCGGCATGCCCCTGGCCACCTCCTTGAACAGCTGCTCCACACTCGACCTCTGTGACACATCGCACTTCTTCATCCGCACCGTTGCCGACAGGCCCGATAGCCACTCCCACTGGGGGTTGGTGCCTGCGGGGGGCGGCTCGCCGCGACGCGACAGCAGCACGATGTCCTTGACGCCCTCCTCCACCAGCCACGCGGCGACCACCAGACCTAGCGCACCCAGGCCGCCCGACAGCACGTAGGTGCTGGCCTCGGGCACTGCCTGCCCCGCTGCATTGCTGGTTGGAGGGGAGAGGATGCTGGGGATCTGTAGCACCACTTTGCCGATGTGGTGGGCGCGCTGCATGAAGCGGAACGCCGCTGTGCCGCCAACCGACACATCCGGGTTGGTCATGTCGAAGACGTGCAGGGGGAGCCCGTCGATCTTGCCGTCCTCGGCCATCTGACGCACCCGATCGAGCATGCTGCCGAACCACTTGGGCTTCTCCTCCATCATGTGGTCGACGGCGATGGTCTCGTAGAATACATCCGGCCGCTTGTCGGCCATCTCGTCCTTGGTCCAGATGCCGCGCTTGCCCAGCTCCATGAAGCGGCCCTTGGGGCCCAGGAAATCCACCGAGTGCGTGATGAAGTCCTCAATCAGGCAGTTGAGCACGACGCTGATCTTGGAATCGCTCCCGAGGAACTTGACCATGTCACTGTGGAACTGGGTGGCGTCACGTGAGCTAGTGATGTACTGCACGCCCTGCTGTCTCAGGAAGTCCTGCTTGGCATGACTGCCGGCCGTGCCATACACAGTCGCCCCGACGGACTTGCAGTACTGGATGGCCGCGAGCCCGACGCCGCCCGATGCCGCGTGGATGAGCACTCGATCGCTCTTTTTGACCTTGGCGAGCTCTCGGAAGGCCACCTCGACCGTCACGTAGACCACTGGGAGGGCGGCCGCCTGCTCGAAGCTCATCTTGGTTGGCTTGTGGCACATCAAGAAGGCATCCGTCGTCACGTACGTCCGCAGGCAGCCCGGTGCCACGCCGTACACATCATCGCCCACCGAGAGGTGGTCGACGCCCTCGCCCAGCGCCACCACAGTGCCTGCACAGTCGCCGCCCGGCGGGCCGGGGTCGCCAGGATACAAACCCATCACATTCAACACGTCGCGGAAATTCAAACCGACAGCCCTCACGCGAATCTCCACTTGGCCTGACCGAAACACATTCACACAGCGCTATGTTGTCTTGTTGTCTCACATCATTCAGTGCTTGACACACACGTACCCGTAGCGGGTGGGTTGCGTGATGCATAGGACTGAGGCCGCAAGATGAGGTTGGAGATGGCGCCCCGGTCAGGCATGTGCAGCTCCATCGCACCTTGAACCTTGAGGGCGCTTGGGACGAGTCGTGACGCATACCAGTCGTCATCGCGAAGGGCCAGCTCAGACTCGGTCCCGTCCATGCGGCTCACCCGCATCAACACAGATGCGATCGATGATGGGTCAGCGGTGGCTTTGCTGTCCACGTCCACACAGCCCAGCCGCACGGTCGTCCCAACAGACGTCTCCAGCTCCAGCCGGGCGGTTCGGGTGAAGCCCCACAGGCCGCTGTGTGCCGGCAGTGACTGCATGTCATGCAGAGACCGGACGGGCTGCGTGTTGCCCGTGAGGAACCACACGGGCGGCAGGGTGTGTTTGCCCTGCGACATGACTGCCCCGATGGCGCGCGAGATCTTGAGGGCGTCCTCGACGATGGACACCACCTGCGTGCCCTCAGGAATGCCCGAGGTGACGGGCACCTGGCAGACGGCAGCGACGTAGAGGACGGCGGCCCAGCTATTCTCCATCAGCAGCTTCTCCACGTCACGCTCCAGTGTGTCCTTGGACGAGTCGGCCGGCACGTAGGGGACGAAGTCGCCACTGTGGGCTGCGAGCGCATCGCTGAGGGCAGCATCACCACCGACGACCAGAATGGACGTCCCTGCCGCCTCCTTGGCCGTTGCCGCCTGGGGCTTGACCCATCCCACCTCCCACAGCAACTCGCGGGGGATGTCTGCCGCGGGAGCCACATCGACCTGCCTCAGCGTGACCTTCTCAAGTCGTGCCACGAAGTTGCCGCGTGCGTCGAGGAGGTGCACGTTGACGATGGCCGACCTGGCCTCCTTGGACACCATTGTGATGTGTGCCCACACCTCCGACCCCGGCTGCTGCCTGCCCACCGTCATAACGGTCTTCTCGACAGAGAAAGGGATCATCGCCTTGCGCGTCGTGGCTGCCCCGGGGCCGGCATCCTGCAGCAGCACGGCAGCCACCTGCAGCGCCCCATCGAGCACTGCGGGATGAACCGTGGAGAAACCACTCTCGAAGGCCTCCCAATTGCCGGCCGTCTTGAGAAGGGCGACGGCCTCGGACGGTCCCTTGACGATCTCCTGGATGGTGCGGAACCGCGGCCCGTACTGCAGCCCCAGGTCATTGAGTTGGTCGTACATCAGAGAGACGTCCACGTAGTCGGTAAGGCGCGCGCGAAGGTCCTCGATGAGGTCTGGCTGTGGCTCGAGTCCGACCAGGTTTTCGTCTGGGAGTGAGATGCGACCGGTGACGTGCATGACCTCCTCGTCCGTGCTGCCCTTCTGGTGGCTGCTCACCACCACCTGCCGGTCAGGCGCCACCTCGCAGCACACGTTGATGCCGATGTCGTTGGGCAAAGCACCAGACATCTCGCTGCCCAAATCGACGTTGGACCCCGTCGAGGCGGCGTGCTTGAGCATGGTGCGCGGCGAGATGAAGGATCCCGACCGGCCTGGGGTCCGCATGAGTGGCGTCTTGGCGTCGGCCACCCGTCGTGGCGTGCGCATCATCTTGGGCGTCTTGCGGCCACGCCTGGAGATGGGCGGGAGCGCGGCGTCCTTTGGCGTGAACTCGTACATGAGCTTCTGGAATCCGAGCTGCATGGGCCGCTCGAATGCCACCGTCTCGATGGCGACGATGCCCGAGGGGCTCTTGAGGTCCATGGTGGCTGATGCCGCCGCAAGGAGCTCGATGAACCCCGCTGCTGGCATGATGGGGGTCCCGTTGACAACATGGTCGGCAAACAGGGGGTATGCGCGTCGCGGGAAGGGCGTCTCGAAGAGGACAGCTCCCCTATCTGTCGTCTTGCGCTTCCGCCCCAGCAGGGGGTGAGGGATCTCCACCCATGGGAAGGGCTGCCGGTGGTACACCAGGATGCCCGCCTCGGTCGCCCGCCGCTCACGTGACTGCTGCCGATGCACAGCATCGCGGGCTATGACGCAGGTCTGCACGGCCTCCTTGAGTCCCTCGACCTCGTCCACGCCCTGCTGGAGAGATGCGATCCACGTCAGCTCGCCCGTCTCGCCCGACACATTCTGCTGCGCCATCTTCTTGAGGATCTCCCTCGGGCCGATCTCGATCATGACTCGTGCGCCAGATGCCACCACTGTGCGAATGCCGTCACTGAAGCGCATAGGCTGCGCCACGCCCTCCGCCCAGAAGCGTGCTGTGGACACCTCGCGGCCGACAAAGTCGCCGGTCCTCGCCGACACCATCCTCATCTGAGGCATGTTCATGTCGAAGGCCGTCATGAGCTGAGCGAGCGGCGCGACCGCCTCGTTCATGAGTGGCGAGTGGAAGGGGAGGTCGATAGGGAGGTACTTGCAGTGTGCGAGCAGCCCGATTGCCCGCAGCACCAGCTCCACCTCGTCCTTCTTGCCCGACAGCACCACACTCTTGGGCCCGTTGATGACAGCGAGGGCCACGGAGCTGCAGTTGCCCGGTCCCACCTCCGCCATGGCCACTTCCACCTCCTCCTCGCTCGCTCGGCACGCCGCCATGACCGTTTCGCCGGCGTGAAGCTCCGACAACATACTGGCTCGCTGCGCCGTCAGCTGCAGACCGTCCTCGAGGCTGAAGACGCCCGCAACGACGGCCGCGACAGTCTCGCCCAGCCCCTGGCCGATGACCACCTCCGGGGCGACTCCCTTGGACTTCCACAGCTGCGCCAGTGACCACTCGAAGGCGAAGAGGGCCGGCTGGGCGTACTTGGTCTGCCGCATGAGCTGCTCCATCTCGCTGACGCGGTCGGCAGTGGGGTAGAGCAGGTCCAGCAGCTGCACCGGCAGGAACGGCTTGAGCTCGTCGTTGCATCGATCCAAAGCATGGCGAAACTCGGGCTCTCTCTCGTACAGCTGCCGCCCCATGCCAACATACTCGCATCCCTGACCGGTGAATAGGAATGCAGTCGACGGGGTGAGCTCCTTGATGGCCTCTGACTCGCTCCGCTTAGCCAGGTCTGGCGGCGCCTCCTCGAGGATGACGTGGGCGTTGGTGCCGCCGAAGCCGAATGAGCTAACGCCGGCCAGCAGCCGCCTGCCGGGCGGTGGTTTGAGTGGGAGGGTCTCCGTGCCACTGGGGAATCCGACGGGGAAGCCGTCGATGTCGATGTGGGGGTTGAGGGAGCTGAAGTGGAGGTTTGGCGGGGCCTCGTTCATCTGCAGTACCAGCACCGCCTTCAGCACGCCGGCAATCCCCGCCGCACCCTCCAAGTGGCCCATGTTGGTCTTGAGGGCGCCGAGCAGCAGCGGGTGCTCCGAGTCCCGCCCTCCCGCAAACACGGCCTTGAGGGCACCCACCTCGATGGGGTCGCCGAGTGAAGTGCCCGTGCCGTGCGTCTCCACGAAGTCGATTGATGATGGTCGGAGGCCGGCCTGCCGCAGCGCCGACCTGATGACCTGCTGCTGGGCCGGGCCGCTGGGAGCTGTGAGGCTGGCTGCCCTGCCCCCATGGTTGACGGCTGTGCCTCGCAGACAGGCCAACACGCCCACCGAGTCGGGTGAAGCGTCAGAGAGTCGCTTCAGGACAATGGCGGCGCCGCCCTCGCCCCGCACATAGCCGTTGGCCGACGCATCGAATGTCTTGCACCGGGCGTCCGGCGCCATCATGCGCGCTTTGCAGAAGGCCACCGTGACTTGTGGATTGAGCATCAGGTTCATGCCCGCGCCCACACACGTGCTGCACACACCTCGTCGCAGGTTGGAGATGGCAATGTCGAGGGCGACGAGCGATGACGAGCACGCCGTGTCGACCGTCATGGACGGTCCCTGCAGGCCGAGGATGTAGGAGATGCGGTTGCCGAGGATCGATGCCGCGGCGCTGGTGGCGCTGTAGCTGCTCACGCTGAGGCCCATCTGGTTGTGCACGTGGTACCAGTCGAATGAGCAGCACCCGACGAACACGCCGATCTGGCTGCGCGTGAGCATCTCACGCGAGTAGCCCGCGTTGTGGAGGGCTGCGTATGAGACCTCGAGCAGCACGCGCTGCTGGGGGTCCATGGCCTTGGCCTCCGCTGGGCCGATTCGGAAGAAGGCGGCGTCGAACATCTCGGCGTCGTCGATGAAGCCGCCCTCCCGTATGTACATCTTGCCTTCCAGGTCGGGGTCGGGGTCGTAGTGCTCGTCCACGTCCCACCGCGACCGCGGCACCTCCACTATCGCATCGCCGCCTGTGCTCAGCAGCTCCCACAGCGACTCCAGAGACGAGCTGCCGCCCGGCAGACGGCACGCCGCACCCACAATGGCGATGGGCTCGTCTGCCCGGATGCCGCCCACCAGTGTGCCGCCCTCCTGTGCGGCCTCCTCGGCGGCGCGGCCCTCGAGCTCGCCGACGAGAAAGTCGATGATGTCGTTCATGGTGGGGTAGTTGAAGACGAGCGTGGGCTCGATGGTCAGCGACAGCGCCTTGGACACGTCCTCGGCAAACTCCACCGCACCGATCGAGTCCACACCCAGTTCGTGAAGGGGCGCGTCGAAGTCAAATGTGTCGGCGTCACCGAGGATCTTGCCCGCCGACGCCACCACTGCCGACTGGACCATCTCCCTCCTCTCTGCGATGGAAAGGTCCTTGGTGGCGCTCCTCTCGCCACGCCTCGCTGCCTCCTGTGTGGCGACAGGGGCGCTGGGCGGCCGCCTGCGAGCAGCGGCGCTCGGGGACTCCTCCTTGTCTGCTCCTGCGGCAGGCTTGGGCTCGGCCGCTGCTGCCGCCTCGTCTGTGGGTTGCTGCTGTGCTGCTGCCTCCTTCTTGTGGGTGTCGTGGCCCACGACCTCGTCCCAGATGATACCCGGCAGCTCCTTCTTGAGAAGAAGGTCACGCACCTTGAAACGACGCACCTTGCCTGACCACACAGACAGGGAAAGGGGGAGAAGGAGTGCACGAATCAATTTGACGGGCACGCCTTTGTGTACGTGTGAGTGTGTGCAGCGCATCCCCTCACCCGAACTTGTCTTGTGCTTGCTTATGGTTTTTGGTTTGACTAGCCAAATGCGGTAGACGGCCAGGCCGATCTTGCCCGAGACGGCCTTGCATATCTCGCGGCTCAGCTCCTTGTACTGCTGCTTGCCGGCGTCCCCCTGCCCCAGCCGCGACAGCCATCCCCACATGCCTTTCTCCTCCTTGGTCTCCTTGATCTCCACGGCCAGGCCCAGCCGCTCGTGGTCATCCACCTCCAGCGAGAAGGCCGCGACGCCTCCCCCGCGGACCGCCTCGCACCTCTCGGCGGCCTCCTCGATGTCCTGCGGGAAGTAGTTGCGGCCGTAGACGATGATCATGTCTTTGATGCGGCCGGCGATGAACAGCTCCCCCTTGTAGATGAAGCCCTTGTCGCCTGTGCGCAGGTACAAGGGCTCCGACTTGTCGCCTGTCAGGTAGATGCACTGCCCATTGAACGACTCCTGCGTCTTCTCTGGCTGGTTGAAGTAGCCACGAGCCGTGCTGCCTGACATCATCCACACCTCGCCACAGTGGCCCTCTGGCAGCTCCTTCATCGTCTCGGGATCAACAATACGGACTGCAGCAATGAATGACAGAGGACAAAGCAAACCGATGAATCTCTGATGAGCGACCTCAGTGATGGTTTGCGTACCGTCAATGCCAGAGAAGGGTACGCCACATCCGACGAGCCGCTGGTACTCCCCCTCGTGCTCGCCATCCATGTCGGCTCCATCCACCAACTCAACCACACCCTGCACACACAAGACGCAACACCACAGACAGACAGACGAACGTGTGTGGCTTGCAAATGCCCGCCGTGCCGTGCTGATGATGCATGTCTGTCTGTCTGTCTGTCTGCTTCCTCGCAGCACTGATTGATTGATTGATTGCTTGCTTGTGTGTTGTTTGCTTGTGTTGGCTCACTTGGCTCCTGAGTTTCATTGCGTTGACGGTGATGATGAGAGGCTCGCTGTCGATGTCTTTGCGGCCCGACACAAACAGGGTGTTCTCGGCCAACCCAAATGCCGGCAGAAACTTGCTGGGAGTCACACCCTTGCTCGCGAATTTCTGATGATGGTGAATAAACAAACAACACAGACACAGACAGCCATCGTGTTCTCTTTTGTTGGTCGATCCATGCATTGATTGCCCGCCGCCCTCCCTCTTCAAACACGCCCGTGAGTACCTTGACGAATTTGTCTACGGTGGCCGCCCTGATTGGCTCTGCTCCGCAGAGGAAGCCCGCCACGTGACTGAGGTCCAGCTCCTCGAACACGTCCTCGGGCATCTTGCGCACCACCAGCTCAAAGGCGAAGTTGGGCGCCGCACACGCATCAGCCTTGAATCGACTCATGCCTGAGCAGACCAAGATGCACGCAGGTCAGGTAGGCAGACAGGCAGGCACCGCACCAATGAATGAATGAATGGATTGATTGGATTGATGCATGAGGATCCTTCAGCGTACGTACCTTGCAGCCACAGATGCGGCGTCTTGATGAACTCCAGAGGTGACATTTGAAAAATTTCGCATCCAAAGAAGAGGGGCGTGCACAGGAACCCGATGAGCCCCATGTCGTGGTAGACGGGGAGCCATGAGAAGCACCTCAAGCGGTGCCCCCGCACCCGCTGGCTGACCTCTGACCGCTGCAACAGGATGTCGCGCGTCCTGGTGTAGGGCTGCCCCGTCGCTGTGATGTTGGGGATGGTGGGGTCGTCGAGCTTGCTGTCCCAGCCGTAGGCCGTGATGCAGCAGTGGACGTTGTGCAGCAGCGAGCCGTGCGTCACCATCACGCCCTTCGGCGTCGATGTGGACCCCGACGTGAACTGCAGGAAGGCGATGTCGCTCAGGCCAATCGATGGGGGGGTGGCCTCGGCCTCTGTGTCGTCGCCCTTCTTGTGCTCGATCACTTTGGCGGGGACCTGCCACTCAATGGATCTCCACCGGGTGTCCACCGACAGGGCGCGCACGGCGAAGGCCATCTTGATCCTTGAGTAGTAGGCGTTGGTGAGCGCATGGCGTGCCTCACTGCTCTCGGCGATGTCACACAACCGTGGCACATCGACCTTGAGCTTGCTGGGGTCAGGGGGGATGACGGGCACTGCAACGATGCCCGTGTAGAGGCAGGCGAGGAAGGCGATGTTGAAGTCGGCGCCGGGCGGGTAGCACAGGATCACCCGATCACCCAGCTCGAGTCCCAGCTCGTCAGTCAGATAGGCACCCAGCCGCTGCACCTCCCTCAAGAGCTCCCGGTATGTGAAGGTCTTGCTCTCCTGCAGCCGCTCGTCCTTGTTGCGGTCCAGCCAGGTGATGGCACGCGCGTCAGGCATCTCCTTGGCCCACTTGGCGAGCGTCTTGCCGAAGGCCGAGTCGCCATAAAGCTTGTGCAGCTGCTTGAGGTCCTCAGGCACTGGCCTGGCAGGCACCTCCCAGCTGCTCCCCGATGAGCTCTGAGTGTTCGGCATGGCCAAACACACAGAGGGAAGAGAGATAAGTCAATCAACCACGATGATCTGGGCTGTGATTCACTGCAGCCTCACAGCCCACTCCTCCGATGCCTCGTGCGCATGTCACAGAAGCAACCTCCACATACGCATAGCGAACCACAGCCGTTAACGCGAGCTAGCTCGCAAAGGTCAGGAAGCAGACGGCTTCTCGCCGCCTCGAGCTTGGTCATCTCTCCCCAGAGACCTTCTTGCCTCGAGAGACCTTGAAAGAGGGCTGTCCTCTATCTCGCTTGATGCCGCGTCCTTGACAACACGGGCATGAAGACTAAGCCACAGCAAGAAGGCTGCGACCGGATGAGGACGGTGATGGCGAGGCGCTTTTTGCGGACAGCTGTTGTCTTGGTCGTCCTTGCCTGCAGTGGAGCAGTGGCCGCTCCGAGTGACTTGGCATATCAGGTGAATCGTGTGCTGGACCACGACCATGAGTGCTTCACACAGGTACGTACGTACGTATGCGATGACTGTTGAGGTGGCGCCTTCCGTCCCTCTTTGCCTGTCCCTCACTGGCCCTTTGTGAGTCAACCTTCCTTCCTTCCGTCCTTGCTGCGCTGCGCTGCAGGGTCTATTGTTCATCGACAACACGACAGTTCTTGAGACTTGCGGCCTCTACCGCAAGTCGCGCATCAAGAAATACACCTACCCCGACCTGACCCTCCTCAAGGAAACCAACATCCCCGACAAGTTCTTCGCCGAGGGGGCGGCCATCTGGAACGGCCGCGTCTTCGTCCTCACCTGGCGGGAGAAGCGTATACTCGTCTACAACCTGACCACACTGGAGCTGCTGAATGAGCTCGACTATCCCTACGACGGCTGGGGCCTGGCCTACGCACACGACGCCGAGGAGCCGGGGACCTTCTACGCCACCAACGGGTCAGCCTACGTCATGGAGCTGCGCATCCCGGCCGACGCCTCGTCTGTCGACGTGCGTGCGGCCCGGGAGGTGTCGTGCTTCAACGGTGTGCCGACTGAAGAGCTCAATGAGATCGAGTACGTGACTCCGTTCGTGTACGCCAACGTGTGGTTCCAGGAGTACATCGTCAGAGTGGACCCCACGACGGGCGACTGCCTGGGGGAGCTGGGGCTGAAGGGGGTGCACCTGAGCAACACGGCCGGCAACGGGAAGCGGGACGTCCTCAACGGCATCGCCTTCAAGAACAACATCTGGACACACAAGCTGCTCGTCACCGGCAAGCTCTGGGACAAAATGTACGAACTCCTCACCGACGACCCCGTCACACTGGTCAGTCAGTGAGAGGTGGCAGAGAGCCGATAGATAGACCGACTGAGCGAACGAGTGCTGTTCCGATGGATATGTGGATCTCTTGGCTGGTGGTTGTCTTTGGCAGGTTGCATCGCCGTCCGAATGCGATAGCGCCAGCGGTGCGGATTGCGACACCCCGTCAGCGGGCGACTCGCTGGGTGCTTTGGTGGACAGGGAGAGCGACCCAGATGAGATGGAGGTCACTGAGGGCGACCAGCAGCAGCGGAGCGGCGGCACGAACCGCACCTCCAACGCCACCCACCGCAACGTCAGCCGGCAGGAGGACATGCGTGCCAACAAGGGCAGGAAGCGGGGCAACATGGTCAAGGACATGGCCAGGGCGGGCAGAGACGAGGAGTGGAAGCCAGCCGACAGCTTCATTGAGGACCAGGAGGAGGCTCCACTCGCAGCCGCGGACGAGCAGCACGTGATCTTCCAGATTCTGGAGTTCCTGTCATCGGCGTGCGGCGTGATCTATGTCTTCTGCTGGACCTTCTCCTTCTACCCCCAAGTGTGGCTCAACTACACCAGGAAGTCATGTGTCGGCTTCTCCTTTGACTTGGCCTGGCTCAATATCGTCGGGTTCGCCGCCTACAGCACCTACACCGTGGTGCGCTACGTGATCCAGATCCGCCACAACCTGGCCTTTGCAGTGGAGCTGCACGACGTCTTCTTCTCGGTGCACGCCCTATTCATCTGCTCGGTGCTCGGCTACCAGATCCTCATCTACGAGAAGGGCGGGCAGACCATCGGCTGGCCCGCACGGATCCTCTCAGGGGCTCTCATCCTGCTGCTGGTAGTGCAGATGGGGATGGCCAGCATGGGGGTCATCCCATGGTACACCATCCACCACCACCACGCGCTGCCCGCCACAGCCAATGTTGAGGGGTCGTTGAGGGACTCGACGCACTGGCGGAGGGCACTGGATGGCTTCCTGGCAGCTGACGACGGCCACAGGAGGCGGCAGCTTGGTGCGGTGGAGAGCTCTATATCGGGAGGGGCTGGGGTGTCGACGCTTCTGTGGAGCCTGCAGGGGTGGAGTGTCGTCTCCTATCTTGGTGAGCCGAGCCGAGCAAGGGGGAGGGGAGGGAGGGAGGGATGGAGGGGCCAACAACACACCCACACCATGGATGTCACTGTGTGTCGATAAATCATCAATCAGGTTTGGTGAAGGCCTTCATCACGATAGTCAAGTATATTCCTCAGATCCTTTTGAACTACAGGAACAAATCAACCAAGGGTGAGTGAGCCTATCCATCGCTGCATTGGCCGACCTCCACGTGTGTGTGTGTGTGTGTGGATTGGATAGGTATGGCGATCCAGCAGATCTTGCTGGACATAAGTGGAGGCATTTTTTCGCTGCTGCAGAACTGCATCGATGCGATAGCATTCAGTGACGCCGACTACATCCTGGAGAACATCCCCAAGATGCTGATCGGTGGCGCGTCTATGGCCTACGACATACTGCTCATACTCCAGGTGTGTATTACCTGACCTGCCATGATGTGCGGCAACGAAGAGCGCGTTGCACCTGTCTGTGTCTGTCTGTCTGTCTGTCCAGCATTATGTCTTTTACCGTGAGGGTCATCGGCTCAAGTACACGGCCGTCAGTACGTCCGACAAAGACAACATATTCATAACAGGTGGGAAACGAAACAGCCCATCACACCAAGTCAAGTCACACCCGGCAAGCTCAGCTGACCTCATCTGTCCCTCCCCCCCTCCCCCCCCCGTCTCTGTCTGTGTGTGTGGTGTTAGGTGGCATGGCCTTCTACACTCCTGCTGCCAAATTGTCTCGTGAGAAGGACAAGAAGGCCGCAAAGGCGCCCCTGCCAGCCCCCCTCCCCATCAGCAGCAGTCACCAGCAGGCCTCCACAGCTGCAGAGGCCGGCAGCCGGCGGGAAAGCCCCGGCAGCAACAAGTCCAGGGGGAGAATAGGCGAAGGGCGTTCGGGGTCGGGCCAGGGGGGTGTGGGTGGTGGTCTGCAGATCGCCACGGATGCCAACACATCGGCGAGTGGGCATCCGCCAGGCAGTCCGAGCAAATGGGGGTCGGGGCGGGGGGGCAAGGCGAGGAGACAGGCAAGTCCGTTCTGATCCACACACACACACACACACACTGCACGGACGGCGCAGTGCATGCCATGCGTACAGACTATACTGACTGCACTGTGCGTACGTACTGCGGTGTTGCCGAGGGAGGGAGGGATGAGTACGGTAGCCACGTGCAGCACACCACCTAGCCTACGGCAGCCAGCCAAGATTGATCCGAGGTGAGCAGCTGGTCTATTTGTCCACCTGCTTGCCAGCATTCCCTGCCTGTCTGCCTGCCATGTGCATATGCCGTGCCCCCTGCCTGGCCTGGGTGGGCCGGGTTGTGTCATCTGATGTGATGTGTGTGGCGTTTTTGGGCTCAAGTGACAGGCCATCTGTGTACTGAGTGAGCCAGCCCCCTCTTTCTCGTGTCTGTGTGTGCAGCTGTGTGCATGGCATGAGTGAGTGGCCGGTGATTTAGTGCGTCGATGCGTCATATACCGATGGTGAGCGAGACAGAGAGAAGGGTGCTTCCAGCTAATAAGGACCATTTTGCCCGCCCGCCGATGTGTCTGTGCTTGCGTCTGGCGAGAAGGTTAATTGATGGACATCCCTGCCTGAATGACAGACCAGGCATTGGACGGATGGATGGAGTTTCGGTTTGCCAATGAAGGAATGGAATGGACGGCCTTGCGTGCGGTGCCCGAGCAATGCCTCCTCGCTGCCTTCTTGATGCATGGCGTGCATGCTAAAGGGGGCATTCATCCATCCATCCATCAGTTAACACACGCTGCACCGACCAGCTAGTCAGTCAATGACATGCATGAGCATTCCATCAACCAGCACACAATACCACCCTACCTCCGCGCCTCCCACACACCCTCTCTGTCTAGTGTGTCTCCTCCTCCCCGCCCACATCGGTCCACTCGCCGTCGTCAGCTTCTATGTGCTCGTCTATCTCTTCATTGCTGCTATGGCTGCTGTTGCTATCCTCCTCCCCTGCCGGCTCCACCATGTTGGCCTTGAGCGCCCCATACGGCAGAGACACACACCCCAATGCCATTGTTGTGCCGCCGTCAGTGGTGCCGACGGTCTCTCTGATGGCCGGCAGGTGCTTGTGGTGGGAGTGGGTGTGGTCCTGGTCCTGCTGCACCTGCAACTGCATCTCGGGGAAGGGCGTGTGGCTCGCAGTCGAGTAGGCCGAGTAATGGCTGGTGCTGCTGGTGGTCGTGATGGGTCGGTGTGTGGACGGGGGGCGGGGGGTGTTGCTGCTGGTCCGTGGCTTGGGTGGTGCGGCGGCACGCTTGTCCGTCCGCTTGTCCATCCGCATTACTGGCTTCTGAGCTATCGCTGGATCCTGCACTCATTGCAGAGCAGAGATCAGAGACCAACCAACACAAAATCAGAATAGCATAGCAACCAACCTGCGGCTCTTTCTTTTCTCTGTCTGTCTCTCGCTGTTTCTTCCCTCCCTCCCTCCCCTGGTGCTCCCTCCCCTGGTGTGCACCTTCCGTGGATCGTATTCATAGGGGGGCGGCACTGCGTCCCCCGGCTTGCGAAAGTGCACAAAGGCATACTTGGGGGGAGGGGGGTCAGGATACCCGCGATAACCATCATTCCCATAGCCGCATGCATACCCCCCTCCCAGACCTTCCCCCATCCCCAGCCCCGATACACCCGTCCCCCCCCGCGCCCCCACACTGACCACATTGTTGCCCGCACCATGCATGCCGAACACCCCGCCACCGCGCATCGGCATGCTGGAGGGGTAGGAGAAGGGCGTGCTGTCGTCCATGGCCGGGCTGTCTATGGTGGTGTATGTGTTGTCGATCTGTGTCACGGGAGGGGGAGGGGGAGGGGGTGGTGGGGGTGGGGGTGGCGGAGGGAGTGGCACTTCTGGCGACTGGTAGGCGTCGTTTTCGCTGCTGCGCAACTCCGCCTCACTGTGGGCTGATGGATTGATGCAGGAGGGGAAGAAGCAAGGAGGTTTGTGTGTTGTGCTGTTTGTTGTCGTCTGTATGCGTGAGTGATATGTGTTGTTTGTGGTACCGACCGAACGGGCAGAAGAATCGTGTGCATGGCGATGCCTGGCAGTACTTGGTCTTGTACGTGCTGGGGTGGTACAGCTGCTCCTCCTTGGTGTGCGAATACTTGCACTGCACCGCACACGCACAGGCACACGCAAACAGACAGACAGACGCCCATCGACCGCAGTGACACAACATATCAAGTCGGCACGTGTGTATACGTTCGTGCCTTTGCTCTGCTCTCTGCCCCCCCCTCTCCCCTCCCCCCGCTCAATGGCCTACCCATCTTTTGCGTCTGCAGTCGTTGATGAGGCGCATCTTGCCATCCTTCTTCACAAACGATATGTACGGACACAGCTCGAACCTGCGCACACACACACACACACACACACACATCTCTTAGAGATGGATGCGCACGCCCTGTTTCCCATTTCATCACTCCATGTATGTGTGTGCGTCATTGGTGCTGCTGACCCACCCGTATGGAACGACCTGCGGGTTGCGTCGCTGCCACGCCAGGCAGTGGCTGTGTGGGCACCGGTCAGCCCCACGGGCACACCAGCCGTAGATACGATACTCCTCGCACACCAACTGACACATGACAGACACATTGCACACATACGGTCCATCCATCCACCCGATACGCAAACAAGACCTGCTGACCGTTCTGAACAGGGGCAGCTCGTGTTGGCTCAGGTAGTAATGGTCCTGTGGCTGCTTGCCGGGCGGTGTGGCCTTTTCTGGGATGGTGCTGGTGGTCGCTGCAGTGTGGCTGTGGCTGGGGAACAGAAAGGGCGGCGCATCTGGGTTGAGCCCCGCGCGTTTCTGCCCCTCCTTTTGCTGCTGCTGCTGCTGCTGCTGCTGCTGCTGGGCGCCGGGGGGCGGGCACGTGTACGGCAGCAGATCACGCGTCATCTTTGTTCGCACGCCGGAGATCTCTGGACCTCTCACTCAGCCGCCACCAACACACCAACAGAGAAAATACAGAGATGCGCCGGGCCTGTGGACGCATATTACAGCAGGCTCCTTACCCTCCATCCACACACCGAAACGACTGCCCGTGCGATGAATCCCAAGGCCCTGCTTGGTAAACTCCCCGGAAAACGGTGCGAGCCAGGGGGGCGAGGAGGATGCGTTAAGTTTCTGCTGAACTCGTTTCTATCGCTATGTTGCCTTCCACCTTGGGAGCAGTACCCAGCCTGGCCCGGCCACGCCAACAGTCGCAGGAGGCTTCGCTGTCGGCGTCGACGCAGGATGCCCGCCAGCTCATCTCTCAGAATCAGGCTCAGGGCCAGCCTCAGGCTGCCCGCGCCACCACCGAGTCGGACCGCATCCTGGGGATGGTCGTCACTCGTCCCAAGGATGACATCGTGCCGCCTGCGGAGTGGGCGAAACGGCACGTGCAGCTCCACGACGAGGTGAGGGGGCAGAGGGGACGGGATGCATCCATTGGATGGTCGGATTCATCTGCATGATGTGTCTCATGGATGGATGGATGGATGGATGGGTCCTTTTGTGGTGTGTTTGCAGTACGGTTACGACGGCCACCTGCGGCTGGTGAACCAGCAGTGGAACAACGTCATGGCCTGGTCCGACTACGAAACGCGCAAACTATACGAAGACGTACGCACGCCACTCCACCACACCGCACCATCCCATCCAGTGCTAGACCCGCCATCATCAAATGTGTGTGCGGTGTGGTGTGGGGTGGGGTGGGGTGTTGGTTGTTTGCGACACTGCAGAAGATCCTCAAGGATCGTGAGCGCGAGATTCGCCAGATCATCGCTGCGGATAACGTCCGCATCCAGGAGGCGTAAGCATCCCCCCGCTTTACGTGCACAGATGTGTTGTTGTGTCATGCATCCTTCCTTTGTGTAGGCACGAGAAGGCGTTGAGGGCCGCCAACGACCGGGCGCGTGTGTTGGCTGAGGAGGTCAGTGAGCTAAAGCGCAAACTCACCACGCAGGAGGAGCTCGCCAAACAATTCGAGCAACTCAAGCACAAACACGATGAGGTTAAAACGCGCTGCGCCGACATCAGCAAAGCAACACGACATGAGTCCATCCATCGATCCATTCACTCATGCCCCATTCATCTGGACGCCTGTACGTGTTGTGTTGGTGTGTTGTCAGGCGCGTGCCAAGGCTGCTGAGACCGACGAACTGCAGGAGGAGCTGGTGCGCGTCAAGGCCCAGATGGTCGGGGAGGAGGCCGTCACACAGATGCGGGAGCAGATCACCCAGGTGAATGCATGCATGCATCCCTCCCTCCCTCCCTCCGTGTGTGTGGATGTGTGGGTGTGGCTGTCGTGCAGCTGTCTAGCGAGAAGGGCGAGTTGGAGCGGCGCATCAGCGACCTGCAGACTCAACACACACAACACATCCAACAGGTAGGCTAGCTGTCGCAGAGAGGAGGGGGACCGCCATTTGGGTATTGGTACTGTGTGGGTGTCCATGTGTGTTTGTGACTTTGCAGGTTGAGCGTGAGAGTCAGCAGAAGCTCTCACGGGCCATGGACCAGGCCAAGGCGGACCTAGAACTCAAAATACGAGCGGTGAGAAGAAACGGAGAGAAGGAAGACGAAGAACACCGCACACACCTAGACATTATTTCCGTTCTCCTGTCTGTCTGTCTGTCTGTGTGTATGTATGTATGTATGTACGTCAGCTGCACGAGTCTAGCGAGTTGAAATTGGCGGAGGTGACGCAGAAGTCCCAGGCTGAGACCAAACAGGTCACACACCCACGAAAGCCCCCATTCATTGTGTTGCTAACTAACGTCGCTCTTCAGCTGGAGCAGCAGAGCCGTGCCCTCCGCGAGCAACTCGAGAAGGCCCGCAGCAACACCAACAAGGTACACACACACCTGGATGAATGCATCTCATCGCCATCGACAGACCTGATTCATCTGATCGTTTTCTCTGCCTTTTTCCCTCCACCTCTGCGTGTCCAGGTAGCCGTATTGGAGAGGGACCTGCAGGCGGCCCGCGATGCAAAGACCAAAGCTGACCAGGACACACAGAAGGTGGGCAGGGGGCAATGGGGGGAACGGTGTCCACCTTTTTCTTGTATGTGTGTGTGTGTGTGTGTCCGTCCATCCAGGTTCATAAGGAAAGCTGCGCTCTCCGAGAGGCCCTCAGCAAGGCCGACAGACGCGCAGAGGAGGTACATGTAGGCGGACACAAACAACAAACAAAGGCGGGTCTGGTCTGCCATGAGGCCTGCCATGTATGGTGTGGTGTAGTCCATTCCATTCCATTCATTCGGTCAGGTCAGCAAGGCCCTGCAAGGGCAGCAGGAGGCTAAGCACCAAGCAGACAAGAAAGCCGCAGAGGTACGTCCCGACTCCCCCCTCTCACCCACCCCACCCCACCCCTCCATCCACCCATTCAGGCTTGTTTGTGTGTTCATCAGTTCCAGGAGCGTCTTCGCAATGTCGAGAGTGCCGGTGCCGAACTGCGCAATGCCGTCGAGACACATCAGAGGACGGCCGAGCAGTACAAACAATCCCTCGAGCAGCACAAAAAGGCGGCAGAGGACCAGAAAAGGGCCGCCGACGACGTCAGTGGGCAATACGACACACACACACACACACACACAAATGCGCAGAGCAATCTGTCCGTCCATGCTTGTTTGTATGTGTGGATTGGATTGGATTGTTCAGCTGTATCGTCGTATGGAGGACAAGTACAACACGGCGGCCAGGGAGCTCGAGGGCAAAGCGAAGGATCTCACCGACCTGCAGAAAAAGTGTACTGAGGTATGCATGCTATGGTAGACAAGACCTGAACCCACCGCATTCATCGACACATCCATCCACACACCCATGTCTCCCTCTCTCTCCCTCTCTCTCTGGGCATGTGTGTGTGCTGTCGTGTCAGTTGGAGACCAAGTTGGCTGAGTTGGAGCGTGCCATGCCACAGCCGTCTGGCGCAGCAGCGGCAGCGGCAGCGGCAGGTGCACCTGCCCGAGGCGACCCCAAACACCACCCCCACCAGGCCAAGGCCCCGGGGGTCGGCAAGAAGCCCAGTGGCAGCCAGGACGACATACTCGACGACGACGGCGAGCCGCTCGCAGCAGCTGCGGCAGCTGCAGCCGTGGTGCCCAGGGGCGGCGGCCGTGGGCGGGACCGTCGTGTGGGGGGCCGTGGAGGCAAGAAGGATAGCGAGAAGGGCGAGGGGCTTGGGGTGGAGTCGGGGCCGGAGGGCGTGCATGAGGGGGGCGCTGGCGTAGGCGTAGGTATTGGAGTTGCCGGAGCGGCCGCCAAGAGGCGCGGCAAGAAGGGCACCGACCAACACAAGGACGACAAAAAGGTCAGGCCAGCCACCCTCCGACCAACCAATCAGCCCAGCCAACCATTCACAACACCAGAACACGATACTCATTTCCCCCGTCTGTGCGGGGTGCTGTCCATCTAATAGGTCAAGAAGCGTGCCGGCAAGCGTCGTCATGAGGACGATGAGCAGGAGGAGGGCGGGGCTGCTGCTGCTGCGGCGGCGGCGGCGGCGGCGGGTGCTGGTGTGGGGCCGATGGAGAGCGACGACGAGGCGAAGGGCCCCTCGCCCCAGCCGCAGGAGGAGCAGGGCGACCGCACCCCTCCCATCCAGGCCAAGAAGAAGACCAAACTAGACGTCGAGCCGGTCAGACACCGAGATAGCCACAGACGAACAAGGGCAAGCAGGTGTGCATGCGTCTCTCCGTTGTGTGCGTGTGTGGCTGTGTCTGTGTGTGTGCAGAAGACGCCGTTGCACGCTGCGGACATGAAGGACTGGGTCAGCATGTACAAGAAAGACTCGCTCATCCAGTTCGCGGAGGTAGGTACCATTATTCTCTCACAAATCATACATACCTCTTAACTGCAGTGAGTGCATCTGTGCGTCCGTGTGTGTGTGTGTGTGTGTATGTGTGCAGAAGCGTGGGTTGGAGGTGAAGCGCAAGGACACCAAGCAGACGATAGTGGAGCGCCTCTACGAGCTGCTGCCCTTCCCCTCCAAGCGCCGCAACAACCAGCAGCAGCAGGACCAGGAGGAGGAACAGGACCAGGACGACTGATCAACACACCACACCACACCACACCATACACACCAGACACCGTTCTAGAGACACACACACATCACGCATGGCTTACATACACACACACTGACGTGAGGGAGGGAAGAGAGAAAAGTGAGAGGGAGGGAGGGAGAGAGGGAGGGAGGGAGGGAATACCGACCGCAGTGGGCAGAGGGGGAGTGGCAGTGAACGGCTGGCTGGCTGGCTGGCTGTCGAACGAATGAATGAACGCTTGTCCGTTTTCCAAGTGGAATGGATGGATGAATGGATGGATGGATGGATTCGTATGGCATGCCCGCGATGCACTCGTGTCTGTCTCTCTCTCTCTCTCTCTCTCTCTCACCTACCCCTTTCTCTCTTTCGATCCACATCCCTCCCTTCTCTCAATCAACCGACCTGCCTGCACAAATCAAGCCAGATTCGCCGTCCACCCCTCCCTCAACAGACAGAGGCAGCCGTATGCGCGGACACTACGGCTGTAGTGGAGGTGTTGTGGTGAGAGAGAGAGGGTGAGCGCATGGAGGGATGGAGGGATGGCTGACACAGACGGGCTTGGCTGGCTGGCTGGTGTGGGCCGGACTGAGTGGCGTGTGTTGTGTGTGTATCGCTAGTGACTGTGAACACGGCTGGCTGGCTGGCTGGACACACAGAGGCTCGTCAGAATGTCTCAAACGAGTTGAGATCGATTCAGGCTTCAGCAAGTCTATGGATGGATTGAGAGATGATGATTCATAATACAGCTAGCTAGCGTCCTCATTCATGGCCACCCACAACATTAGATGCAATTCAATCCCACCCTCACCCCCTCTCACCGCTTGTGTCAAAGACAACAGACAGAACACGGCCCTGCGCATACAGCAATTGCTGTCCTGGCTGACTCTTCTAGCAGCAGATGGACAGCAGCACAGCCAGCCATTCGTTTCACAGCCTACAACCACACAAGTTGACAGGACAAGGTAGCAGGACAGTGCGACGCTGTGACCGTCCACACACAAAGCTGCCGCTGCAACCGACCTGTCATTGGCGAGGTCGAAACCAGACCACATGCGAGCCAGGAGGGAAGGGAAGGGAAGGCAAGATAAGATGGGATTGCGGAATGCATAATGCTCAGCAAGGTCGAGAGATCGAAGCAGGTGACAAGCAACGAGGGCTGACCCAACCAACCGCACCCGCACACAGAGATGGCGGCGGCAGAGAGAGTGGATGGCTAATCCCTATAGTCTATGTATCAGCACCGCCACGCGTAAGCAGCCAGCCGACCCGACCCCACCCAACCAGCACCGATTGATTGATGGGATGGCTCCACAAATAAACATAGGGAGGGATAGGCAGACACGCCACTCCCTGATGAATCATCGCCATCCCGCCCGTCGCTCGCCGCCTCCTGCACGCTGGTCTGGCCGGGCGACGGCATTCCTTCATCACTCACAGGCTGGGCATGCGCGGCCTCTCCCTCCCCCCACTCCCCAGCAGCGACCGCAGCTCCACCTCCCTCTCATCATCACGGCCCCCATTCCACCCACGCCGCTGCCGAGACCGCCGGATGTACCGCCACGACAACACCAGACACGCCAGGTACCCCAGGCCAGCCAGGATGCAGCTGATGCCGCCTGACGTGCGATGCTCCGGTGCCACCTCAAGAGCAAAGGGCGGGGAGTGTGTCACCAGCAGGAGGCCCCACAGAGTGAGCAGGACGAACCCAAATACTGAAAGGATGCAGCAGAGATGGGCGAGGTCCACCAGTGACGCCATCGGGATAGTGACGAGAGCTTCAGGCAAAAAAAAGAGAGTGCCGGGGTGTCAGAGGAAGTCACACGCGAGGCTCGGCGGTTGATGACTCGCAAGCCACGCCGTCTTCTCATCGTCTTGAACCATTCTCTGACCTTGAAGGGCGCGGAAGGAAGCCTCTTGGAAAACTTTGCGACAGCGGTTTCAGGGAGCACCCTAGAAGCCTTCTTGCGAGCTTTGGAAAGCAGAACGTGCGAAGGAAAGCGTGATCTCAGTCAAGCAAAACTTGGGCCGGGATGGCGCACGTGCTGGGTAGTGACATTTGGTTGAATCGCATTCTTCTAATCGTTCACGAGCCGGCCCTACTGGACCTTCTCGCCGTCCGCGCCACCTCGCGGAGCGGCAGTCTCGTCGTCACGGCCGATGTCATCCTTCATCGCATCGACCGCGCACTGGGTCGCAACGGTCTCGTCGGCCTCATTGATGTGGAGCGACGGAGGGGCACCGCCGGGCATCCTGCCATGCCCAAGGGCATCAGCCGGTTCAGCTATCTGCTGCGGTGCGCCTGCTTGCTGGGGATGGGGCGACGTGAGTGGAGAGCGATGGGCAAGGCGCTCAGACTGGCGCGCATCTACCGCTTGACGCCTGAGCAGATGCCCATCCTTGTGACGGCGGCCCGCGTGCTGACCTACCTGCCCACCAAAGCGTCCTTCATCGAGCTGCCCCTCGCCATGGCCATCTACAAGAAGATCATCGGCCACCAGCTCAACTATCAGGGGACCAACCTGGTATGGATGCGCAGACAGACAGACAGACCGACCGACGCCGACATACAGGGCTTTGGGTGTGTTCTCTCTGTTTGCGTGTGTCAGGCGTTGCGCAGGCAAACGAGCGGTGCGTTTCGGATCGGCGATGCGTTACGCTTCAAAATGGTGCGCGTGGTGGATGAACTGCCGCCAGAGCATCCCTACCGCCGTTGCCTCAATGCGGAAGACCCTGCCGTCCAGGAGGGCGTCGCGCTGTATCCCAGCTATTCGGCCTTCATAGTCCGCAACATTTTTGAGCACTGGAACAAGTGAGAGAGACAAGAATACTGACGCATACATAATGAGGCACTTGGACTGCCTTCCTCTCATTTGTTTGGGCCGTTTCAGGGCTGAGGGTGTGACCGAGACGAGGGTGCTACACGCGGCGATCGAGCGAGGCGACAATCGGTATCGCAGGTTGCTGCGGGATGGCGTTGGGGAGGAGGACGGCATCGTGGCGGAGTGCTGCATGGGGGGCGCGCTGCCTGGGGAGCTGCCAGGACAGCTCACCCTGCTGAACTGTTTGCAGACCAGCTACCGATTCATCGCCATCAGGTACACTGGGGAACTGATCCCCTCTCTCTGCTGACTGATTGTGCCACCATTCCTTGTCCGTGTGCTGCTTGTCTTTCCATGGGTGCAGCGGCTTTAGAGACACCGACACCATCGCTGTGTATCTGATGATGGGGATGGGCGGTATCGAGCTGTTCACGACCGAGCCGCCTGCTGCCGGCAAGTCCGCACCATTCAACGCCCGGTTCCCCGTGACAATGCCGCGGGTGAGGTGCTTCTTGGGGAAATACGACCTGGACGAGGCTGTCATTTCCCGCGCAATCACGACGTTTGTCGTGTAGAGGTATTTTTGTTCGACCACCCTGTATATGCTGCCCTGTGTGTTTTTCCGTCCGGGGTCAGTCAAGGAGTGTGTGTGTGTAGCCCCTGTGGATACGGGTGACTGTGAATGATGAATCCATTGACTGACATTACATTGATGGACACCGGCATGAAATTAATGTGGTATGTGTCCGTCCGTCACCGCGGCGTCCCTATGGTGTCCCCGGCGCTGGCTTTTCGTACGTCAGTCAATGGTGTTGTCTCCCTTCTCTCAGCCAGAGGGCAGCAGGATGATGCAGGCAGGCCAGGAGACAGCGCCGTTGACCGACCTCGGAGCAACGAGCGAGGCTGATCTGTCTATCTGCCTACCTGCCGATCTGTCCATAGACGGATGGAGGGATGGATCAATTGCGTACCGTACGCCAAAACCGTGATATAAGTACGTGAGGGAGACTGACTGCAATGCGGTTCGTCTGTGCGGGCGTAGTGAACGCGTAAACACACACACACACACACACACAGAGAGAGAGAGAGAGCGAGAGAGAGAGGCGGATGCGTAAGGAAGGTGTATACACATTAAAGTAAGTAGTCATCGATTGGGTTGATGCACTCACTGATACAGACAGGGGACAGGGACACTCGCCGGCAAAACTTACAGAATCAGACAAGGAGAAACAAACAGGTACAACAAGGCTGTCTGCCTCGCTAGCTAGTGGCTGCACCAATGTGCACCACACCACACCACACAGCGACCATCCATCCATCCATCCAGACCAACATGTCCCCACCGTAGGTACTCAGTAGCGCTAGCATGAGCAAAGACCACACCAACTCGGCTGGCCATCTTAAATAGCGAGTATGTGTGTGAAGTGACGTGCGGTGCGGTGTGGATGCGACATCCCCAAAGTGGACAGCGCACCACTCCATCTCATAGTGTGAGCTTGAGTATCCTGCCCCAAGTGGGGTAGATGGTGACCTCCTCCTCGGCGTCGAGCAGCCCGAATGAGTCACCGTTGTTGAGCACGTCTACCAGCTTGCTCTGTGGGCCCATGGGGATCGACGTCAGGCCAGCCACCTTGCTCAACTGACACACAGGAGTGCGTGAGATGCGGATCGATGAGTCCGTATGCTATGCGCAGGTCATGTAATTCGTGTGTGAGATGGGGTCAGGTCACTTGCCTGCAGTGGGATGGTCTTCTCGAAGCCCGATATGTTGATGGCCACAACCACCATCTCACTCTCGTGCTGCATTTCATTCCATCCATCCACAGACAGACAACACGTGGCCGTCACACATGTTGATCGTTCCCTCCTCTCTCTGCCGGCCGACAAGCCAAACTGACCACTCTGGCGAAAGCGAAGACCTCTGAGGCGATGTGGACGGTGTGGTAGCTGCCCTGCTTGAGTGCAGCGCTCTCGCTGCGGATCTTGGCCACCTTCTGGATGACGGGCACGAGGTCGGGGTGGAAGCGGGGCGGCTTGCCGCCCACACACTCGGCCATGGTGAGGGCAGGCCGCAGGGGGGCGTCGTCGTAGCCTGGAGGGGACCCTACACCCTTCTTGCCTTGCACACCGAACTCACTGCAGGCAGCCACGCAAGAGAGGCGAGACACGTGGCATGGCCGGATGGAGGGCTCTGCTGCTCTGTGTGTGCGTGTGTGTGGGGCCATCGATGGTCTTGTCTTGCCTGCCGTAGTAGATGGAGGGTATGCCGGGCATGGTGAAGAGCAGGAGGTGAAGGGGGTACAGGTGGGCCGGGTCGCGCAGGTGGCTCGCTATCTGCAGTGAACCGTCCATACCGGTTGGTTCAAGTGTGCGTTGAGTGTGTGTGTTGGGCAGGGCAGTGAGTGGAGTGCTCACTCGGTTGACGTCATGGTTGTCCAGAAAATTGTAGAGGACCAGGTCCTTGAACAAACCATGCCTGCACAGCAGACACGACCAACAACAGCCGTTCACAAAGTCACAGCTTCCCTCCCTTCGTCAGTGGGTCGGTCAGCTCACTGTTGGTCGTATTGCCTCTGCAGTGAGTGCGCAATCTCAAACAGATTGCGGTCGTTGCAGCTCGACCAAAACCCCTTCCACGTCTCGTAGTTCGTCACCGAATCAGTCCGGCCCTGACACGCAAAGCTGACCACACACACACACACACACACACACAGGCACAGACACATGGCGCTCATTTGGATGCCTCCCCCCTCTCCCCGCCCTCTCTCTGTCCTCCCCCTAATTAAGTGGCTCGGGTCGCTTCGCTCACTCATTGTAGTTGTCGTGGATGACCTCGGACAGGAGGAAGAAGTCGGTCTTCTTGCCCTTGCAGACGGTTGACAGCTCGGTGAGGAACTCCTTGGTGAGGCAGAAGGCCACGTCCAGCCGCAGCCCGTCGATTTCGTACTCGTCGATCCACTCCCCCACCTTGCCCAGCAGGTGGTCCACCACCTCCCTCTCGCCCAGGTTGAGCTTCGGCAGCTCCTTGTACCCGTGCCAGCAGTCATACTCCACCTCGCCCGCCTTGCCGAACTTGACGCCAGAGATCCACTTGACGTACGCCGACTTGTCCTTCTTCTCGATGATGTCTTTCATGGCGAAGAAGTCCCGGCCCACGTGGTTGAAGACCCCGTCGACCACCACCTTGATGCCCTTGGCGTGACACGCCTTTACCACCTTCTTGAGCGTGGCGGCGGTCCCCAGCCGCCGGTCCACCTTCCCGTAGTCGGCCGTGTCGTAGCCGTGGAACGACGACTCGAACAGCGGACCGATATACAGTGCCGTCACGCCCAGAGAGGCCAGGTGGTCCAGCCAGGACGTGCCCCCGTCCTTCTCAGGGTCGATGACCTTGAGCAGCCGCTCCTCCGGCGCAGCGGTGAGGTCGTTGTTGTGTGGCGCGCCGCAGAAGCCCAGCGGATAGATGTGGTAGAAGAAGCCGTCCCTTGCCCATGCGGGGACGTCTGGTGCGTGTGGCTGTCGCGGTGGAGGGGGGGCGGGGGCCACCTGCGGCTGGGGGGGAGCTGGCATCGGTGGGGGCACCTGGGCTTGCTGCTGCTGCTGCTGCTGCGGCTTGGTCGCACGGGTCGGGGGCTGGGAGGGGGGCGCGGCTGCTGAACAGACACGCGGCAGGCGGACAGGTCACTGGTGTCCCCTGTGTGTCCTCGCCCGTGTGTTGGTCAATCTTGACTCACCTGGTGGTGGTGTGTATTCTGGTGGCGTGACGGTCATGGTGTGGAATGATGCCGTCAGGGAATTGTCGGTCGGGGACGCGTCGCCGTCCAGGGGCACTTGCTCCAAGGGAGCCTGAATATCACCACCACACAACATAAATCACACAACAAACTCTTCATTCATTCATTGTTGTCTGGCCCCAGGGCTCTCTCTGTGTATGTATTGCGAGGTGGCTTCTGACCAGGATCCGCCCCCATGCAGGCTGAACAGTGACGGTGATGCCGCCATGGCCATGGTGCTGTCCATGACCGTGGCCGGCCGCCTCGAACACCTCGCTGTTGTTGAGCACATCCATAACGCGACGGCTCGATGCACCAAACACCTGTACAGCGAGACAGAGGCAGGCAGGCAGGCAGGCAGGCAACAGCCATGAGGACAGAGGCGTCCACCAGAGGGGTTGCTGCTCGCTGCGCTGCATACACACGTGACGTACGTGTTGTGGTATGGTGACGGTTGCGTCCTTGTCGTCGACATTCACCACAACCACCACCACCTGGTCGCCCAGCTGCGCACAGACCATCACACGCACGCACACACGCACAACACAGCACACAACATATCCTTCCATCAGCAAATTGCCTTCCTTCCCCTGTCTGTCGTCCCCTCCCCTCACTCACCTTTCTGCCCAGGGCGTAGTATTCGTTTCTGAGGACCACTTCGCAATAGTCGCCCCTCTTGAGGGCGGGAAATGCCTCCCGGATGGCCGATAGCTTCTTGATGAGGTGTGCGAGGGATGGGTATGCCGTGGTGCTGAGGCCCTTCTTGGCGGCGGGGAGGGAGAAGGCCGGCCGCAGGGGGCCGTCGACGTCACTGCTGCCCTCGGCCTTCTTGCCCACAATGCCGAACTCACTGCATCCACAAAGAGAGAGAGGGAGAGGGCCAAAAACTCCCTCATGGAAGACGGCAGAGGGCGTGATTGTGTTGTGTCGTGTTGTGTGTGTTCTTGCCTGCCGTAGTAGATGGACGGAATTCCTGGAATGGTGAAGAGCAGGATGTGCAGGGGGAAGACGTGCACACGATTCTTGAGCGTACTGATGACCTGCAGGCACGCAGAGAGGCAACGGACGTCAGAATACATACAGCTCTCGTATGCAGTGCATTGTGGTATCCGCCCCACCCGATTGACGTCATGGTTGTCAGCGAAGTTGTACAAGTATAAGCCGTAGTACTTGCCGGCCCTGCACACACACACACACACACACATATATGCAGTGGAGTGGGGGATGGACCTTGGCCCGTGAGTGTGTTAGTTGACGCCTGCATGGCCATCTGACGCTTACTCTGTCTGGAACTGCCTCTGCATGGAGTGCCCGAGTTCAAACATGTTCTTGTCGTTGCAGCTCGACCACAGGCCCTTGTACACCTCGTAGTTCGTCACCGAATGAAGCGTGTACGCGTTGGCCCACCTGCAATCAAATCCAACCCAACACACACACACAACAAACATGCCCCGCCCCGCCGCCACACACACTGGCGTGTTCCTTTGTGTGTGGGTACACACCGCACGTACGTACCGGTTGTAGTCGCCGTGGATGATCTCTCCCATGAGCCAGAAGGACCGTTTGAGTGCGTAGCAGTGCTCCCGCAGTGTGCGCAGGAAGGCCAGGTCCACACAGTCGGCCGCATCCAGACGCAGCCCATCCAGCTCGAAATGCTCAATCCAATACCGAACCTGACACACACACATCCGACACAGCCATCAAGCGAACAAACACACCATGCCCTTCTTTCTTCTCACCTTGTCGAGTAGGTGTTTGGCGACAGCAGGCTCCTTGAGATTGAGCTTCGGGAGGAATTTGAAGCCGCCCCAACAGTTGTAGTCGATCTTGCCGTGGGGGCCGAACTTGAGGCCGTCGATCCAGGTCTTGTACTGGGAGCTCTCGCGCTTCTCGAGGATGTCCTGCATGGCGAAGAACTTCTCGCCCACGTGGTTGAAGACGCCATCGAAGACCACACGGATGTGGTGACGCTTGAACTCACGAACCACACGACGCAGGGTGTCGTTGGTGCCCAGACGACGGTCAACCTGACAGCGCACACACCATGCCGACAAGAGAGCAGAAGGAATCGCCTGTTGTGCTGCCTGGTGGGAGCGAACACATATACACGTGTGTACCACGCCATAGTCGACGGTGTCGTATCCGTGCGTGGTGGACTCGAAGAGTGGTCCAAAGTAGACGGCCGTGACGCCCAGTTCCTGCAGGTGCGCCAGCCATCCCTCCTGCGGGTCAATGAGCTTGAGCAGCCGCTCGACGGGCTCGCTCTTGTGGTCATTCCGCAGCGGGGCGTCGAGGAGTCCCAGCGGATAGATGTGGTAGAAGACGGCCTCCTCCGCCCACGCCACTGGCGACTGTCGATGCGCCATGTTGCCGGGGACGCGGAGGGCCAGGGAGGGGCTTAGTTCTCGTACAGATGGGAAGACGGCCTCAAGAAGCCGCGTGCGGTCCAGCGTGGTGTTGGATCTCTCAACGCCGGCGGCTACTCACAGACGTCCCGCTGCCAGCATCCATCTCTACCGGCGATGATCTCGCAGTGATGCTGGTCGAAGTGATGGTGGCAGCGCCAGCTTGTCTGTGGAAGGACTCGCACCGCAAAGAGGCACACGCAGCATAGCTCAGTGGGAGAGTGGTGGGCTCATATGCAGGGACACCCACAGGTCAGAGGATCGAAACCTCTTGCTGCGCCTTTCGCGTTCCGGCCTTCCATGGCCGGGATGCATTTGCTTTTGATTCAATCCATCGTCGTATCTATCACCGAGCGCAAAGCCCGCAGGAAGGAGAGGGGAGGGGAGGGAGAGATCGCTGATCAAAAGTTTACGAGGCGCACCTGAGATTGTGGTGCCGACTACGCGGGAGCGCTCCATAGATCAGTAGTCGGCTGTTTTCCCTCCATCAAAGTTCCTCTTTTGCCGTCGAATAGCCAGCAGATTCAGAAATGGCCCTCTCCAACAAAGCCGAATGCGTGCGGGTCATCATCAGGTGAACACAGGGCAACACACCGACGCTCTGGCGGAGAATACACTCCGATGCCCTCCAAATCGTGTGAAATGGCCTTGTTTGTGGCGTGTTTTTGATGTGTGCAGGTGTCGGCCGATGAGCGAGCAGGAGGTGGCGGACGGGCGTGTGCGTGTGGTGGAGATGGACGTCAAGAACGCCATGGTGACGGTGTTCAAGGGGTCCGGCGGGCGGGATGCCACCAAGGACTTCACATACGACGCCGTCTACGACTGGAAGTGAGCGAGCCCCACACCACAAACCATGGGACGGTCATGTGTATGCGTATGTGTGTGCGTCCGTGCAGCTCCACGCAGCAGCAGATATACGACGAGACGGCCTTCTCCATAGTGGAGAGCGTCATGGAGGGGTACAACGGGACGATCTTCGCCTACGGGCAGACGGGGACGGGCAAGACCTACACCATGGTCGGGCCCGACAAACCGCCAGGTGAAGGGAATGGATGGATAGTTTAATCATAGAGAGGATGGGTTGATGGATGGATTGGTGCTGCCCGCCTGTCTGTCTGCTTGCCTTCTGTTGCGTGTCGTGTGTACGTGTTGGATTGGATGGTCAGAGGTCCGTGGGGTGATCCCCCGTGCCTTTGAGCACATCTTCAACGACATCAACGTCACCACAGACAAGGTCAGTCAGTGAGCCAAAGAAAGAAAGAAAGAAAGAAACAGGAGGGGGGCGGATCCACTGACTGACTGACTGACTGACCATTTCTCTCCTCTGGCATGCGATGCGTACGCGCAGAAATTTCTTGTGCGGGCGTCCTTCCTGGAGATATACAATGAAGAGGTGGGTGAGAATGAATGGGCACACAATCCTGGGCATATCACGTCTGTATCCCTCCCTCCCTCCCTCCCTCGGTCTGTCTATCTGTGGTCAGATCCGCGATTTGCTGTCCAAGAATCCGAAGGAGAAGCTGGAGCTCAAAGACCACACAGACCATGGCGTCTACGTCAAGGTCAGACGGCGCGGCTGGATAGCTCACACAACAATGGATGGATGGATGGATGGATGTGTGTGGATTTGTTTGTGCTGCTTTGGTGCTTGGTCTGCCTGCAGGATTTGTCCACGTTTGTCGTCAAGGACGTATCTGAGATGCGGCAAGTTATGGTAAGATGGCGACAAGACAGACAGACCTTACATTCTTCACGCGTGTCAGTCAGTTGTCTTCCTGCTTTGTGTGTTGTGTGTTGTGTGTTGTGTGTTGTGTGTTGTGTGTTGCTGCGTGCAGATGGCTGGTCAGAAGAATAGGTCCGTCGGCGCCACCCTCATGAACATCGAGTCATCCAGGTAGCTGCGCTGTCAGCCACACCTCCACACATTCCATCCACACAATTCCTGGCTGCCGTCCTGTGTGCGTCTGTCGTGTCTTCGCAGGTCTCATTCGATCTTCACGATCACGATAGAGTCGTTTGAGGTGGGGCCCGACGGCAAGAGCCACATACGGGCCGGCAAGCTTAACATGGTCGACCTGGCCGGCTCGGAGAGGTACATCCATCCATCTCTACGCACACACAGACAGACACAGAGACAGGCCGTGACTGACTATACACGTGTGTGTGTGTGTGTGTGTGCAGGCAGAGCAAGACGGGGTCGACGGGCGACACACTCAAGGAGGCCACCAAGATCAACCTCTCCCTCTCTGCACTCGGTGTGCCATTCCTTGACACACTAACTGACCGACGCACACACAACCACTCACGTGTCTGGTCATCTGTGTCGCCTCTCTCTGTGTGTGCAGGTCACGTCATCTCAGCGTTGGTTGACAGCAAGTCGCCCCACGGGTTTGTGCCCTACCGCGACTCGAAGCTCACCCGGCTGCTGCAGGACTCACTCGGCGGCAACACCAAGACCGTCATGATCGCACAGATCGGACCGGCCGACTACAACTATGACGAAACGCTCAGCACGCTCAGGTTTGTCAAAACAGACGTCAGCCAGTCGTGCACCGGACGCGAATTCCTCTCTGTGTCGTCTCTCTGTCTGTGTTTGGTCGATAAGGTATGCGTATCGCGCCAAGAGCATCAAGAACAAGCCCCGCATCAACGAGGACCCCAAGGACGCTATGATCCGCGAGTTCCAGGAGGAAATCGCAAGGCTCAAAGCCGAACTCGAATCTAGGGGCGGCGCAGGGGGTACTCTCTCACACACAACCCTCCCCCCAACACGCGCTGACAACATCAATGTCTCTGTCTCCGAATGTGTATATCCATGCGTGCAGGTGTGGTAGAGAAGCAGGTAGTTGTCGAGAAGGTTGTGGAGAAGGTGGTGCGTGAGGGGCCGTCTGAGGACGAGATCAAGCGCATGCAGGAGAACCTGCACCTCGAGCGGGAGGCCATACAGAAACAATTCGAAGACGAAAGACACGTACGTACCAACACAAAAGAAACAAACAAGAACAACGAACGGAGTGGGCACTCGTCATTTGTCTGTCTGTGTGGTTTGTGATGTGCCTGCCTGCCTGGTGCAGGCGATAGAGCAGCAGAAGAACTTGGCAGAGGAGGAGCGCCGTCGGCTGATGGAGGAACTCAAGTCCAGAGAAGAGCAGGAAGAGGAGCACAAGAGGGTATGCAATGCACGCCACGCACCACCCAGACACACAATACAATACACACACATCAATCATCTCCTGACCTGTCTGTGTGTGTAATCTGATCGGCCATGCGACAGGCTCAGGAGGCGTTGCTGGGCAAGTTGAAGGCGATGGAGGCCAAGATGCTGCAGGGCACACAGGTCATGCAGCAGGCCCTGCAGCAGGAGCAGGAACTCAAAAAGGCGCAAATCGAAATCGAAGAGAGGAGGAAAAGGGGTACGCCAACGCGGAAAAGATCAAGACAACGATCTGCCTACTCTGGGTGCGTGTGTATGTGGGTGCTTATTTCTCGGTCAGAGTCTCAGCTGCATCGTCAGCGTGAGGCAGAGCAGGAGGAAAAACTGCTACTAGTGGAGAAGTACAACTCACAGGTAGGTAACCTACACACATGCGTCTCACACACTTGGCTGGCTGATGTCCGTCCACTCGTTCTGTTTGTGTGTGTGTGTCTGTCTGTCTGTCAGGAGGAGCACATATCGAAGCTGACGAACAAGCTGGAGAAGCTGTGGAAGAAGTACAAGGCCGCATCCAATGAGATAGAGGACTTGCAGCAGGTCAACAAACCCAGGCATGCCGACAACACAGCCGACATCTTTGCGTCTGTGTGTGTGTGTATGTGTGTCGCCTTGCAGGAGTTTCAGCAGGAGCGTGAGGACATGTTGGAGAGCATCCGCGACCTCACCAAGGAGCTCAAACTCAAGAACGTCATTCTCACACACTTCGTGCCGGAGGAAGAGTACCATGTAGGCATCCACACACATGAAGAGCTGGCACAGCACAGCACAGCCACACACGCATCCCTGTCCATGTGTGTGTGTGTGTGTGTGTGTGTCAGCGCATAGAGCAGCGTGCCCAGTGGGACGCTGAGGAGGACGAGTGGGTCATCAGCAGACTCGAGTTCGCCGGAAACAACATGTACCCACTACACATCCACCACACCACGTAATGCAGGAGACATACAGCACGTCTGTCTGTGTGTGTTTGTCAGGCGTCCCAAGCGTCCCGGGTCTGCCTTGGGCCTCCCGCGTCCCACGAGCGAGCAGGCGAGACTACTCGCCATTGCCGGCACAAATCCACGGTAAAGAGTAAATGACAGAAGTGGCGCGCACCATACACCTTAGAGCACTGCACTGCCACTCGTGTGTGTGTCGGTGTTGGCGTGTTAGGTATCGCTATGACAACATCATCGCTAACGATTTGGACCTCCCCGATCGCACCACATCTGACTGGGCCGACGTCCAGGGGCAGCAAGTCATGCCCGAAAAGTATACACACACACACACACACACACACACGAATGACCAAACGTACTGGAATGATCTCTTGTCTTGTGCCTGACTTTATCAGCATCCAGGCGGCGTTAGATGCGGCCCTTAACGATGCAGATGACGCCACTGGGCTGCCATTCACGTACGCACACACAGAAAATGCCCCCCATTCATCCAGCGATGGAGATTGGGGCATCCTCTCCGTTGGTGGCTGTGTTTGTTGTGTCGTTGTCCATACAGTGACTTCGAGCGTAGTGTCTATTACTCGTACACGGATGACGGTGGGGCCGTGCGCAACGACAGACCGCCATCAGCCGCGGGCGGCAGCGGCAGTGCGGTAGGCAAGATCTTGCACCTCACACGTCATCTGATCAATATCGTCTGTGCGGTCGGTCTATTGTCGATTCAGAAGCGTAGCGAGAAGCGTCGTGTAGTGTCAGGAGGTTCAGGGTCCAAGCGGCCGGGCACCGCCTCACGCAAAGGGCGGGGCATGAAGGAGGCCGACCCCGCCAGTACGTCAGCCACCAGCCACAGTATGCTCTCTCTCTCTGTGTGCATGTGTTTGTGTGTCCTGACTGACAGGCGGTATGCTCGGATTTGATCCGCGCGAGGACGAGAGGGCTGCGGATGACGTCAAGGCCTTCCCCAAGGCAAGGGGGCTCGTCAAGGCATGAAGGGGTGTGGGGCTGGTTGCATGTGGGAGAGAATTCATGAGTCCATTCATTGTTGACTCGTGCATGTGTTACATGCAATCGACACCTGACCTGTCATTGAGGCTGTCAATGAATGGACTCATGAAAAAGTCGGCGTCTTACTGTCTTCCAAGATACCAGAGTCGGGCAGAAGCACAGCAGAACTCTAGTGTACATGCAAGCAAGCGAAAGAAGGGCGTCTGCCGTCACACTGGCACGACAAGCATGGCCACCACACGCACATTCTCCTCATCGTCGACCACCCAGACCTTCCCGCCGCAGTGCTTGGACATGCTGCCAGGGCGCACACGGACCAGGAAGACGACCTTGACGTTGCCGTGGAAGCTGAGCTTGAAAGCCTCCGCGTGGCCGAGAGCCCGGTCCAGGGTCTGCGATGCGTAGATGCCTCGGCCGCATGCCGCACCGTGGGGAGGCGTGGCCGCCCCTCCGTTGATCAGCAGCCCCTTCTTGATGATGCCCTCCACAGCCGCCTCCGCAGTGCCGTGGCTGCGTACATATACATGCGCGGGGAGAGATGCTGGCAAGCGAGGCCATGGGAGTGCGTGCGTACGTGGTGCGCTTACTAAGCAACTGGCCAGCCATTGTCCCGGTCAAGCCACGTGCCAATAGGCACCTTGAAGGCGTACTTGAAGCACCCAGCTGGAGGGAAGAAATCCTCGTCTCCTCGCTTGCCATCCTGCTTGTTGGCGTCTGAGGTGGAGCCCTCATAGATGTAGTCATAACTCTTCGCCATCATGCTCTCTCTGAGATGGAATCGACCGATCACCTCGCCGCGCAGCTCGCTTTGGTTGTTCTTGGTGAGATTTGCACCCATGGCGGATTTGAAAGACAAGTGCTGGAGGAAGATGGACATGGACAGCACTGCGTTCGCAGCTCCCCCGTCTTTCTCCAGCTCTATTCCTGCTGTATTCCTCGCACCCTTACCTACTGCTGATGTATTCCTGCATCTCTTCTCCTATCCCTGCCTGCCTATTGTTCTACCCAAGGCGACGTCCTCCCAGATCCCTGCTGAACGTGCTTCCCTTGTCAATCTATCTGGTCCCTCGCGATGTACACGCCGGACCCGTACGCCGGTCATCACTGGAGGAAGGTATACGACAGCGCCAGCGCCGCCGGCAGGGCAGCAGCAGGCCGCTGGCACACCTCGAGCGGCACCAATCTGTCCTTCTACTGCAACAACCACCCCGTCAGCTTCGGGTCAGCATGTCACGCTTCGCATTAGGGTACCTGGTGCATGGCTGTAGTGTGTCCCTTGATTTTAGTGGAAGGTACAGGACCATTGATGACATTCATAAGTGGGGATTCGGCGACTACGCTGAGCTCGAAGAGTAGGCAAAGACCACACACACGGCGCGGCACGGAAGGCTTGTTATGCTGCTCTTCTGCCTTGATACAGCAACCACTCGTGGATTCAGTGGCTGTTCCCCAGCTACTTCCAGAGCAGCTTCAACTCGGACGCCCGGCCGCTGACCCGGGAGGAGGCCGGTGCATGCCGCCAGGACAGAGAGGTGCGCGCTGTCACCCGAGGAGCTGCGTGGAAGCAATCCAAGCATACGTCTGTGCACTGATTGTTTGCAGGTCGCTCGTCGTGTTGTCAAGTCGTACAAGCTATGGCTGGACTTCCTCGGCATGTACCTGGTGGACGAGCGGACAGGCCAGGTGGGGCGAAACACAAATGGCAACTTCAACAATCGGTAGGTGCGGCGAACGACAAGAGGGAGGGAGGACATGAGTGGATGGTTGTGTTGGTGTGCAGGTACCGTGACGCCTTCCTGCATTTCCCCCACAACCACCTGCGCATCAGACGTGTGCTGGCATCGCTCTCGGTGCTCGGTAAGCAGCCACACCCGCACTTGCTCAGCCATGCTGCCCATCATTGGCTGTTCCCTGTTCTGCCTGCAGGTTTCCGTCGCTATGTGCGTCCCTTCGTGGCCCACCTCGAGAACGAGATCGAGTGGCACAAGTCGCCCTACCGCCAGTACCTCCGGCCCTCGTGCATCGCCGGTACCAGTGGGTCTTACGGTGGCCTGTCGAGCTCATCCCTCCGGCAGTGGCGAGAGGCGGCTGATGACGCACATGGCGTCTTCCAGGCCACACGTGCATCCCCTGACGAGCTCAACGACACATCCATCTTCCTGAGGGACCTGGATGCACAGAACAACAGCCACTACCAGCCGTCCACTCAGGCACAGCCACGCCCTCTTTTCGACCGGCGAGCCAGCTCACGGCCGACCGCCCACCATCCGGGCCTGCATGATGAGATGCACGAGGGCGCGCGCAAGAGGGGAGGGGAGAGCATGCAGACAGGCCCCATCCAACCCACAAGCCGAGAAGGAGGCCAGACCAAGCGCTCGAAGGTCGACATGGCCGACGACTGGCCGCCTCGTCTGTGGCCTCCCACGCACCTGCATCTCCGTCCCGCCACTCGCCAAAATGCGGCTGACAAGAAGGAACAGCAAGACCAGAAGGAACAGCAAGACCTGATCGGGCTCACGAGCGACGCAAAGTGGGAGGGGAATGGAGCTGCGGACGACAGGACAGATGGCAAGGACGTGGTGGTGCGAGTCGGTGAGCAGCAAGAGCGGCATCTATCGAGCAGAAACTCGAGTGCATCGGCGACAGCGCTTCCGAAGCGACTGGTGGTCATATCAGGGGATGATTCCGTCTTCAGAGGGAACCAATTCAACATCATTGCCAGGTCGAGCTCACAGGAACACCCGTCCTGATCCGTGTGCCGTGTCTGCTCTTCTGCCCATTGTGTGTGGCTTCAGTGAGATCAAGGACGTCCTCGTGCGCAACCCTGAGCTGTCCATTGTGTTGGTGAGGGGTGAAAGGACAATGGCACCGTGGGAAATCTAGGCTCTGGTGTTGTGGTTGTGGTTGTGGTGGTGGTGGTGGTGCTGTTTCAGGTGATAGGGTTCAGCGACATCCAGCGCCATACTCGTCCTCGAGCTTCCATTCTTCAAGCGATGGCTCAAGAGATCACGAGGATCTTCCTCAACGCTGTCTGCATCGCCTCGGGTACTTAAGAAGCGAGATGCGGTCCGCAGCACAGCCGCCACTACTGTATTTGGTTTCTAATGGCTCTGTTGCAGATGAGGACGAAGAATCCGAGTCCGGAGTCCCTGGGGACCTGACGGACGGGAGCGTCATCCCTGCCATCAAGAAGTACTTCGGCGACATCTGTGTCATCCCAGGTGCTTTGGAGAGAGAGAGATGAATGAAATCCCCACACATCCACTGCTCTGCAGGTGGGGGTCCCGCAGACGAAGATGGCATTTTTGAAATCGCCTACCCCACCAACGATTTGATGGCCGACGGACATGTCACCAAGGAAGGGTTGCAGGTAATCAGACAGACAGACAGACGGACAGATAGACAGACAGACAGACACAATGCGCATTTGTGTGTCTCGCACACTCAGAGAGTGTTGGAATGCGCCAAGTCACAGCGCCGCCTGGTGTCGGTCCTCCCTGTAGGTCAGTGGGCGGACCAGCAGAAGGGGAGGCGACGCCAATGTGGGATCCATCCCCTTTTGTTTCTGCTGTGATGGATGGATGGATGGATGCAGGCAAGCCAATGCGAGGGCAGCCGTATCCCAGCGCGCCCTGGTCCGCCATGGAGTGCCCTCACAAGGCAGGGGCGATTCTCGCCGGCGCACTCGGTACGCGGGCACAGTCTCATACGCCTTTTGCGCTGTTTCATTCCGTCCACTGTGTTGTCACACAGGTGGTGAGCTCCTCGTCACACGCCAGCAAGGCTCCATCGAGAACGACAGACGAGAAAGGGTCACGCAGCTGGACCTGGAGGACATCCGCGAGGACGGGGCACGACACAGACTCAGGGGACAGTTCAGCAGCAAGGTAGGCGCAGCCAGTCAGCACCCACAGGACCAATCTTTCTCTTCCCTGTGCAGACTGAAAGCGATTTTGTGGCGATGCTGGGACTCCACATGCGGCCTTCAAGCTCTGGGATGGGCGGCGGATGTCCCCGCATCAAACGGGTGACGGTGCTGCGCTCATTGAAGAACCCTATCGCGACGGCCTTCAATTTCCCAGACCGTGCAGGCACGGTCATCGAGAGCCGCCTGTCACGGCTTGCAAGGGGCCTGCTTTAAATGTGATGGTGTGAAATGGTCCATTCGTCCTGAGGGCAGCTTTTTTCGCCCACTGTGTGTGTGGTGGTTTGTGCTACTATATGTGTGATGGTCGGTCACGTTAGTGTAGATCGGGTGGTGTATTGTCTCGTGGCTACTCATCCCACTTGCTCTGTATGTGTCTGTCTATCGTGTTGTGTGTGGGTGGGGGCATCGGTGTGTGGACGGGCAATGGGATGATTTTTGCTGCGAGGGTCGTCGTCCTCACTCATGTGTGTCGTTGATTTATTATGTAGATGCAGCCTGCTTATATGTCGCATTCGTGTTTATGTGTAAGGCCACGACCACTCTTGTTGTTTTCAAGACTGTTCTGACAAGCGACCCAACGAAACGCATCCCTGACTGAAATGATCCGAAAAAACTCATCATCTTCGCTCACGCAGCCGAAAAAGACTCATGCCCGCACACACTGCACACGAAAAAGATTCATTCATGCTGGTCGTCGCGCCTTGCTCGATGCTATAAGCTCAGCCCGTCGTCCTCTCCCTCCCGCTGCTCCTGCTCCACCGTCTCATCGCCCACCATCCTCTCATCTCTCACAGCTTCCTGCTGCTGCTGCTGCCTGGCAGCCATGGTCTCCGCATACACCTGCATCGACTGAATGTCATCCGTCTGCGGGTCGGGAAGCACCTCAGGCTGCCTCCGAGCCGACGATGCGCTGGCCGGCGGTGGTGCGGCCATGAGTGAGGCTGGGGGAACGATGTGGGGCGTCTTGTCGCAGCAGTGGGCCTCCAGCTCGGCGATCTTGTCCTTGACTTTCTCCAACAACTCACGCTTCGTGCGCAGCGCACCAATGTTCTCCGTGATTGCCTCTTGGAAGTCGGCATCGCGACCGTTCTGACAGACAAGCAAACGACAAAGCACTGGCTGATGGATGGAAGGGACTGAAGGATTGCTGCTCTCTCAGACTCACCGGATCTGCGGCATCCAGCTCTCGGTTGGACCGCTCTGCAGCAGGCAGCACAAATACATGAATCAAAGCGATGTGAGCGAGCACCGACGATGTTTGTGCTTGGATCTTCTTACCGAGGTGGTAGATGGCCGTTTCAATCTCACGCTTCAGCTCCACCAAGGTGGCCATGTCATCAGGAAGGTCAGCATTGTGCTCGAGCAATGCAGAGAACTTTTTGCCTCCCTTGTAGATCTCAACCATGGGTGCACTTAGACTCGCTAGAGATCTCTGCTGACGTCCTGTGAGATCCCTGGCCTCCGGAAGGTCCCCGTGAGGTTAACGAAAGCTCGCACGATCGGTTGCGAGCTTACTAGCCTGAGGAAAACTTGAGCCTTTTCCTTTTCCTTTTCCTTTTCCTACAGCCTCGTATGCACAATTCCAAGCGTGGACGCTCAGATCTCCACTTCGTATCATCTTTACGCTGCATCCTTCCGAGATTGTCTGTCTGTCTGTTTGTCGTCTGCTGCTTCCTCTTGCCCCTGGCGTTCGTCGCACTGCGCTCTTCTCGAGCCGCATTCCTCGGCCAGCGATTACGCGTCCCTTTCGCCACACAGACCCGTGTGAGGATGAATGGGCATGCTGCGACAAACCTTGAGCTCGAGAGTCTGCTGGAGTCCACGCCTGTGTGGAAGAACTTCAAGATCATTGCAAACATACCCAGACCGAGCAAACATGAAGGTAGAAAGACAGCTGGACACATCTGCAGTGAGGTGAGTGATGCTTGGTGCTTGTGGGTCATGTTCAGGCCGCATACTGCAGTTTTTGAAGTCTTATGCTGAGAAGCACAAGCTGACGTTTGTGCAGGACAAGGCCGGCAACGTCGTTATCAGGCGGGCAGGATCTGGGGGAGGCGAGAACGCACCCACAGTGGTCATCCAGGGCCACGTCGACATGGTGAACCCCATACACAGACCCACCATCATGGCTCACGCAACGGGGACGCGCTGGCTCTTTCCTTCCACTCGTCAGGTGACCGAGAAGAATGCTGATCGTGATCACGATTTCTTCAATGATCCGATCAAGCTCGTCAAGAGCAGTGACGACTGGCTGGGAGCCGATGGGACGACACTTGGGGCTGACAACGGGGTGGGGTGCGCCATGGCATTGGCCCTTCTGGCTGCCCCTGCGGACGCCAAACTGCCGCCTCTCGAGTGCCTCTTCACCGTGGACGAGGAAACAGGTGTGTGCAACCCGTCCCCATCATCCAGAGTATCGGTATAATGCATCTTTGTCGTGTGTGTACATCTGTCTCAGGTTTGAATGGCGCGCGTGACTTGGATCCGGCCATTCTGACGGGCAAGTACATGCTGAATCTCGACTCTGAATCATGGGGTGAGGTCACGGTCGGCTGCGCTGGCGGCGGCGACACGCGAATCGTCATGCCTGTGACGCTGGAGAGGCTGCATGGCGACTGGCAGATCAGCACTTTGCGGATCGCCGGGCTGAAAGGAGGACACTCAGGTGATTCAAAGCCATTCAAATGTCGCCATCTGCATATGGGCCGGTGTCTGTCTGTGTGCCTGTAGGCATCAACATCCACGAGGATCGAGGCAATGCGGTCAAGCTGCTGGCGAGAGTCCTCGCCCCCTTGATCAGCATGCATGGCGTCAAGGCTGTCGACATCGGTGGCGGCGACAAGAGGAATGCAATCGCACGGGAGGCGTCAGCCGTGATCGCCGTTCGTCCATCGTCCAGCGAGGCTGTGGATGCCAGTGTGCGGACGTCGATGACGGCTCTGACGCAGGAGTATGGCCTGATGGAGCCAGACATGACGATCGAGGTGACGCCATCGTCCGAGGTGAGCAAACAACCAACAAGCAAGCCCTATTCCTGGCAGAAATGACGACGTCTGCTTGTGTGTGGGGGGCAGGCCCACCCGTCTTCGTGTCTATCGAGCTCGTCTGCCTTCACCCTGGTCAATCTGCTGCGTGTGCTGCCACACGGTGTGCAGAAGACCTCTCACAGTGTGGCTGGAGTGCCTGAGACCAGTAACAACGTGGCGTCCATCAAGAGGACCGATGACTCAGGTGAATCGCTAAGGATCTTGCCACCCCATGCACGTCATTGTCGTCCTTGCTTGGCCGTGCTTTCAGCCTATACGATCGGCTGCTCTTCGCGGTCGTTTCATGGGTGCGCTCTCCAGGCCATCAGAGACGACCTAGCGGTGCTGGCCAGGCAGTTTGGCGCCATAGAGGTCGATCAGCCACCAATGTACCCCGGATGGCCGCCAAACAACGCCAGCGAGCTGCTCAAGATCACAGAAAGCAAGATGAAGGTATGTGGAGAGAGAAGGAAGGACAGCAGCCACGCTGGGTGATGCCCTGACCTGACTTGCCTTGCCATGTGTGTGTGTGTGTGTGTGTGTGTGTGTGCAGTCTGTGTTGGGCCGCGAGCCTCATGTGGTTGCACTGCATGCCGGCCTTGAGTGTGGCGTGCTCGGCGAGAAGCTGCCAGGCAAGAAGAGGAGGAACACCCCTTGTTCAACGCGTCCATACACGTGTGTGTCGTGTGTTGGGTGGATGTGTGTGTGGCTGTCTGTGTCAGGGATGGATATGGTGTCGTTTGGCCCCACCATCACTGGTGCCCACTCGCCCGACGAGAGGGTGCAGATATCCACGGTGCAGCCGTGTTTGGAGGTCGTCTGTCGCATACTCGAGGAGATCGCTGACAAGAGGGGGTGAGCGGCTGTCTGATAGATAGCCACACTTGTTGTTTTTGGCGTAGGTGATGGTCTTAACGACCTGTGTGTGTCTCGTCCATGTGAAGCCTGGCGTTTGTGTGTGTGTTTGTTTAAGTGTGTGTGTGTGTGTGGATGTGATGTGATGTGATGCGACGTTGGCCTGTTTGCGACACACGAGGAGACCTATGGAGCTCGAGGCAGAGTGCATGATTTTCTTTTCTTTCCGGATGTGCATTTCAATTCAATCGTGTAACCCATTCATTAAAAGACACCCACGCTCTTCACACATCCACCCCCTCACATCACTAGGGCACCCGACCCCCACGACGCCCGCAGACTACATCACGCCTCATCAGATAAAGTCTGCGGGCGTCACTTTCCATCGCGGCATGCTCAAACTTGCCGATGCACTTTGAGATGTCCTGAGACATCAGTTGGCACGCACCTCTCTAAAGATGGCCTTCTCTCTCTCCTTCCTGAGGTGCCTGGCTACCAGACGAGGGAAGCGCACACCAATGTGCGACAGCACAGCCTCTGACAGAGACGCGCTGTCGTCCATCGATGATCGGGGGGGCGCCAAAACGGCAGAGGCAGGGAGGGGAGACACGTGCTCAGCCATACATCGGGGAAACACGCAGCCAAACACGCGACAAAGCTCAAGGCAATCGTACGTTTTCTGCACGGCGACAAAGCCATGCGAAAACAGTGCGTGCTTGCCGGGGATGTCGCTGCCTAGCTGATCGAGAGAGAAGCCGTGGAGGCAAATACAGTCGAGGAATGGGCACTTGTCGATCGCCTCCAGGCAGACAGACAACAAACGGGACTCGTCTGCATTCCCTTTGTGGCACCAACGAAGATGGACATCGATTCTCTCTACGCGCTTCTCTATGCCTCTCTTCTGCGCGCCCCCGCGCTCCCACAACGACCATCTACGCACACTTAAACTGGGGGCCTGCTGGTTGTCATAGTGGGCTGATAGAGTAAGAGTCGGGCCTGTCTTGCCGCACCTGGCGAGACAGAGAGGAAAGAGAAACCACCCAAGCTGTGGCGTCCTCCGCTCAAAACGGATCAATCTCAGTAGCTTGAGATCTACGGCCTTGCTGACTGCCTCCTGCCTCACCCCCCTGGCCTCTCCCAGATCCATGGTGTACACACGGGGAAAGTTGCGGTCAGAAATGTGTGACAGAAAGACGCTAGGAAGGGTGATAGAGTCGGCCCCTGCCCCCTGAAGCAGAAGCTGCTGAGCATGCGAAAACATCATGTGCGGCACGTGACGCATGACAGCGGATGGGACAGCCGCTCCCTTCGGCAGCCCGGAAGGGAATGCGACACGTCGGGCGGCAGATCCGAGCTGAGTGAGGGTGTCGCTCCAGAGAGGGTGGAGCTCCAGGTGGCCCAGTTCTCGCAATGTGTCGAACATGACGAAGGCCCGGCAGGCGACGGTCAGCTTGCCGGTGGGAGCCACGAACATCGATCGCAGCACCTCCAAGCCCTGCAAACACCAAACAAGCACCAAGGGCACTCTTGATGCCCGTGCGCAGCACTCTGTCTGTCTGTTTGTCCTGACCTCTATGACAGGGCCATCGGTTCGGTCGATGCACGCGTCAAGCTCTTCGAGCTGCAGTCTCGGAATGGCCGCCACCAGGTGTCTGTCGGGTGTAGCCTCGAATATCTGATCCGCCTGGCCGACAGACAAACAGAGAATGAATGTGCAGTGAGTGCATAGGTAGGTAGTCTTCTCCCTCACGTGATGGAAGGCGTGATGAAGGATGTCAGATCGTCCATACGCCACCCATTCGGCTCCCCGCCCACCCAGCCACCTGAGGAACGTGCATCCTCCAGGTTGACAGAATGTGGCCCTGGCCCGATCAGCCAGCGATTGCAATCCATTCCGCCGTAGCCGGCACACGACTGAAACGCGGGATGAGACTGCATCCACTCAGACTGGTGATGTTGTGGGATGAGCAGGTTGCGAAGGTGGACGTCAGTCAAAGACCTGACAAAAACCCGCAGCACACATTCGTGTGTGTGTGTGTGTGTGCATGGCCAGCTGTCTCTTGATCACCTCGAAGTCACCTACATGGCTGTCCATCTTCGACGGTTTGCCACACAGATCCACCAGCCCGCCACCTTGACGCGAGCCAGCAGGGAGAAGGCGATGTCCCCCTCTGTCTCTTCCCGCCGCTCCAGTGACCTGCCGTCGTCCACATAATGAGCATCTGACCACGCCTCCAGCTCCGTCAGAGCCTCCCTCGCATGCTCGAGCAGGTGAACCAATCCCATCCTCGGCGCACACCCCACCACCGCCCGCTTTGTCTTGCGGAAAGCGGCACGCCAAGCAGCAACCTGCTTGTCGGTCAGGTCAACCGGTGTGTCCCAGTCGAACCGTTTCGACTGCGGGCGAAGGTGCAGCGTCTGGTGCGTGGTTGGCTTGCGCGAGAGGGCGTGCAGCGCCGTGTTTGAGAGGGCCAGTCTGCCGATGATGGATCGTGTGCCGAGAAGGGGACCGATGTAGCTGGTGAAGCAGCACTCGGGGAGCGTGAGGAGGGGTGAAGGGGCGAATGACTGACCAAACATGCGCGCACACAAACGATAGGTGCCAGGCCAGGCTAGAGTCCGTGGAACTCCCTCTGTCTGCCTGCATACCGGCTGTTGTATCATGGCAGTGATGAGGTCGCATTTGGCGTTTGCCAGGCAGACGAGGGATTCCATCTCGTGCACATTCTTGCCGTCATCCTGCAGGCCGGTCAGGACGGCGAGCAGGACCTCACACTGACCCCGAACAGACTGATGATGACAGGAAGCGACTTGAAATGATGCCTTGGTGTTGGTGGTGTGCGCCGCCCTCCTCACCTGTGTTGTTGTGTCACTTTCCTCCGAGAACTCTTCTTTTGCATGCGCCGCCTCAAATACTCTCTCAGCCTGGTGGAAATTAAACAACCAACACATGCATTGCAACGGGTGGAGTTTTCATGTCGATGTAATGCTTCACTGACCTTGTGGTTCAGCTTTTTGATGCGTTCCTGCAGCGCCGCCAGCCGCGAGAGCTTCGCCGTGAGCCCGGCGAGGCACTGCTGCAGAGCATGGTCAGCACAAGTGCGTTTTTCGGCGGCCCTGCTCGGGCCTTGTTGCTCTACCTCCTTCCTTGTCGCCATCGTCCACAGCCCTGACATTTTGAGCTCGCACCTGAGCTGAGCTCGCACAGAAGCCGAAGGAACAGCAGAACGGACACATGTCAAAGATCTGAGGCTGAAGAATGCCGCAGATCAGCGCTGTGGATGTGGAGAAGTTCAATAGGGATGGCTACTTGGTCATTCCCGGTGCATACACCGACGATGAAATCGACTCACTGGTCAGCCGCACGGGGCAGATCGTGAGTGGCTTCGACGCGGACTCGCACAAATCAACTTTCGAAACAGGTACGGGACGATCATGAATCGATGGAAGCATCACGGCAGATTGCATCTCATCTGCGGTCTGTGTATGGGTGTGATGGATCAGAGCGTCTGTCACACCAGAGCGATGAGTACTTCCTGTCGTCCGGCGACAAGATCCGCATGTTTTTTGAGAAGGACGCCTTTGACGAGGATGGGAGGCTGCGGGTGGACAAGAGGCTGGCCATCAACAAGATGGGCCATGCCATGCATGACCTCGACGACACATTCAGTCAGTCTCCGTCAATGGATGGACAAGAGAGGGCAGTACTCTGCGCGTGGATCAACACATGGATGTGTTTGTTGCTTCCTGTCTACCTGCTGTGTGTCTGTGTGTGTGTGTGTGTGTGTCAGGGAAGTTCAGCTACCATCCTGTGTTGCTGAATGCCTGCAAGGCGCTGGGTCGGTGAGAGAGAGAGCACTCTGACCTCTATCTGCCCGTTTACTCGCTCGTTGGTGGGTGCTTCGTATGCATACCATCCCTGCAGGCTACCGGCGCCCAGCAGTAGTGCAGTCAATGTACATCTTCAAGCAGCCTGCAGTCGGTACGCCACACACACCCACACACATGGCCATCCACTCATCACACTGGTGGATGATCCCCGTGTATGCAGGAGGCAGCGTGACGCCCCACCAGGACTCATCCTTCATCCACACCGACCCACCGTCATGCCTCGGTGAGACAGACAGACAGACAGACAGTCGAGCACTCTCTATGCGATCTGTGATGTATGGAGGTGTCTGCCTTCCGCCTGTGTGTGTGCAGGTGTTTGGATAGCGCTCGAGGACGCAAACAAGACCAACGGCTGCCTTTATGCTGTGCCGGTGAGTGAGTCGACGTCCGGCTCATGGGCTGGGCAGCCGATCTGTCATGTCCATGTGTGCATGTGTGGCTGCCTGTCCGTGTAGGGCTCTCACAAGAAGGGCATCCTGAAGAGATTTCTCCTCAATGAGGACAGAACGAGTGCAGGTGGGCTGCCACAATCGGTTATCTGGTGCACTGTACTGTACACTATGTGAGCGTGTGCGTGCGCAGCTTACGACAGACCTGGCACATACGACATCGACAATGCAGGTAGGCAGAGGGCAAGGATTCATCGCAGGATGGTTTGCCCTTTGGCGATCGATTGCCTCGTATGTGTGATGCATTCCTGAACGAATGCAGTGCCGTTGGAGGTGCCCAAGGGGACGCTGGTCCTGCTGCACGGCACCCTCGTGCACTTCAGCGAACACAACTACTCCAACACATCACGGTAGGTAGCTGGGGACATACCCAGGCAGGGGCGCCCACATGAATGGAAGGCGTCTGTTTGCCCTGTTTTTGCCCTTCGCAGGCACGCCTACACGCTGCACATTGTGGAGCAGGACGACTGCCAGTGGTCCAGGTGATACCACAAGCAGAGGCCGAGGCTCACTTGTTACATATCGTTTGCTGTCCTCCTTTGTGTGTATGTGTGCAGCGACAATTGGCTGCAGCGGCCCACGATGCCCTTCAAGGACATGGAAGAGCAGTGCAAGGCACTCTGGGCGTGAAGGGGTGGGTGCCGACGGGACGGGTCGCTCTTGGTGTGTGCTGACCGAACACACCCGCCTCTTTTTTGGCGCGGACGGGCCAGCCTGTCCTTTGTCCCGCTGGTATGTCTGTCTGTCGGTCTGTCTGTCTGTCTGTGGATAGGGGCAGGCTAGGCTCCCTATGTGTGGGGTGGGGTGGTATGTGTGTGTTGTGCAGTTCTGATCGTGATTTCCATGGTGCATTCATGGATGGCATCGGTCAGACAGACGTTGCTGATGGATGGATGGACAGGTGGACTGGACGATGTGTGTGTGGCTTGTAGTCGAACCCTTTTAATCATGTCTTGTATATGCACACGTGCGTGGCGTGCACATCAGAGTGTCGTCCATCTCTACATGGGCATGTACTGGAAATCGGCACCCACACGACTGCACCCCACTCCCACCACACCAATCTGTCTGTCTGTCTCACGCACAATAGTCTGTGCGTCTGAGTGTCTCCCTCCCTGCTGCCGCTGCCCATCAGTGAGGGTACCCCTGTGCGATGGCCTCGCGAAACCGTTTGATCGGCTTGTCCAGAGGGTCGAATGGCCAGCGGTACATGGGGTGATACGTAATGGGCTCCTGAGAATGGAAAACAGAGCAATGATGTCATCCCCCATCTGGTGTGTCGGCCGGTTTTCTTGTTTCGTATATCGAGCATACCTTTATGGTGCGTTCGATGATGTGGCCTAGCCAGAGGCGCGTCTCAGGATGGTCGTCGCGGCACTGAATGGCCCACTTGAGCCAGAAGTCTGAGGGCCGCAACAAACCCCCACACACTCACATAACAACCATCGCACCGCCCACCGTAACCTACCATAATCGGGCCACCTCTTGCCAAACTGAGGCATGAACACCTTCTCGGACACGATGTGCAGAAAGAAGGCCTTGGTCTCGTCTGGGCACACCACCAGACCAAAGAGAGGAGACATATACAGCCCTCCATATAGATGTGTGTCTCGTTTCGCTCACTTTCCTCTTTGAGGTGCCAGGAGGTGACACACGCGTTGGGGGTCAGGTGGTGCCAGTCCTGCAGCACCGTAGAGAAGAACAACTCGTCCGGGCCTGCCAACCACACACACATGGACAGGCATCACGCACTGCAGCAAGTCTTAGATATAGATGTGGACGCACCTATGAATTTGTCTTTGTCTCCATATCGCCCGATGCGCCCCTTGACTAATGATCTAACGCTGGAGAGCTCTCCTAGGCAGTTGTCGAACAAATCGCGCGACGGCCTGCAAGGCGCATCCACCCACCACACACTTGCCCATCTCACCGATCTGTCTTACTTGAGCGCCATGATACACCCCCTCATCCCCCAGCCTTTGTCCTTGGCATCCTTCAGTTGCTCCTCTGACACCGGCGTGCCGTGCACCTGAGCGCCACCCAACGTGTCCGAACACAAGCCTGCATGATCAACATACAACGCAGAGGAGCATCACATCACAAGCCATCCACATCAAATTGTCATCAATCAGCACATCCACCCCACCTACCTACCTGCAGGGGTCCTCACACTGAAGAGCTTCTCGACGCGCGCCTGGATGCGGGCGGCCGACTCCTTCATCACCATGAATGGGTTGACGAGCGTGTCGGCATCGAGCAGCATGATCTTGTCGAACTGGGTGAGGTTGAGGGCGTGCAACTTGGTGAAGGCGGCATGCAGCCAGGGCCTGTACATGGCCTCTTTCGCCTCCCCATAGCTCTTCTTGACCGCCTCCGCACAAATCAGCGACACCTGCATTGCAAACCCACACAAAGGGACACAACACGATGTCACGCGCACTCCAATATGCAGTGTGTGTTGATTAAGTCTTTACCTCCCGCACTTCGTCCCACACCGCCCGCAATGCGTCGCGCTCCTGCACGTTCACACAGGAGACGATGAAAGAGGCGGAAATGCTATGTATCTCACCGCCTCTTTCAGTGCGCTGCGCGTTGTGTACCTTGGTGCGCACCGCTAACGTAGTTGTATGGTTTGCCGTCCTTCCAACCTGCACCACACAAACAGATGGACGCATCGACGAAAACCATGAGACACGACAACCCCCACGTGTCACAACAGCGCTGTGCATGGGCAGCATTGCCCCGCCATGCACCATGACTACCGGACCGCCCTTCCCACATGCATTGCGCGTACATCCATGGCCTTGGATATGGAAACAAGTCGTCACAAAGCACCGCCTCTCCCCCATGGCGTGTGTGGTGGCGGGACGGTGGCAATCTACGGCGGAAGCCCTCTGCACTGAAGGTCGCTTGCAGAGAGCTTGTGTGAACTGCAACACACGTCGGGGACCTCCGGCCTTAGTTTGTGTTTACGATGGATCCTCGGGGTTTTCCGGGCTCGTGATCGCCGAGCAGTCATCTGTCAATGAGATCGAGGTGCGCCCACGCAAACATTTGATTGGCAAGTCAACGTGAAGACGAAGTGTGTCACCTGCAGTGTGTTCATGAGGACGCTCGAATGAATGAATGAATGAATGAACGAATGACATACACACACGAAGCACACACACACAGACGCACACGCTCACAGACAGATACCATGACATATCAGCGGCCATGCAGCGATGCAGCCACAGGTCCACAGCAAGGCAGCGGGCTGCCTCCCTCCCTGTCAACCCCTCAGCCCCACCACATGCACCCATCCTCTATTGTGTGACGCAAAGTGACAGCATTAAAACACTCGTCCGTCAGCCACAGCCACTCAGCCTTTTTTCACGTGAAGCCCAGCGACACGAACACGCCCCTGGTCATGTACCCCAGCTGCTGCCACTGAAACTGGCAGTCCCCATCCCCAAGATGCTCATTGAAGCCCTTGATCACACCCGCCACGCCGTGTTGGTCCGCCTCGTCCAGCCGGGCTCGATGCACCACCTCACGCACACCCACCATGCGCACCGCACGGGCCCCATTGCCGCTCCCAATGGCAAAGCACTGCAAGGGAGGCACGCGCACCGTCTGCCCGCCCTCTTGACGCGTCCCGCCCACCACCTCCCTATTGCTCGCCGTACGTGTGGCCGCCTGCCTGACGAATTGCGCCACGGCCGCCCGCACATGCTGCCTCAGCACCGAGTCGCCAATCAGGTACTCATCGATGGTCGCCATGGCTGTTAAGGGCTGATACAGGAATGACTCGACATGCCATGCGATGGCCTCTGCCTCCTGTGGTCCGAATGAGAGGTTGGAGGGGGATGGGTGAGTGGCGTGGCCATCGTGGTGCGGCGCCAGGGGCAGTAGACGCGTGAGAAGCATCGAGTAATCGCGCTGGGGTGCGAGGGCGGTGTTGATCGCCTCCATGACGACATCACGCAGCTCATTCAGCACTGTCGCGTACTCGGTGAGCACCAGCTGGCGGCGACGGCGGTCCGCCTCGGTTGCTGTAGGAAGGTGGGCAATCGATGGGGCTGCACCGCCTCTTAGCAGCACAAGGATGCAAGTCTTCTGGACAGGTATCCTCCTGCGAATGTTCTCCTCCTCTTCTTCCGACACAAAGTCGGCTCTCCGCACCCACTCGGTGAACCAGTCGAGCTGAGAGGCAGCTCCGTCGAGGGCCGTATATCCGTCAGCACCCTGATTCGTCCGTCTATTGATCTCCCCAGCCGAAACGTGCCGAGACATCCAATGAATCACGCGATGGGCCCCGGCGAAGGCCGCCCAATGGAATGCTGTCTGGCCATCCCCGTCCGCAGCCATAATGTTCGCGCCGTTGCCCACCAGCAGATCCAGGTAGCTATCGAGAAAGGCCGGCGAGTACTCTCTGCCTCTGATCGCTGCAGAACGCATCACATGGTCGAATGAGCCCCATCCGTTGCCTTCGTCTGCCAGTGTGCTGTCGTGTTGGATAAGCCGGCGATAGATGCATAGCAGCTGGCTCTCGAGGGCAGGGGTAGGACGGAATGTGACTTCCGCCTCGAATGGCAGCTGCATTATCATGAACCCTCGCAGCTGTACGTTGCGCGCCATCAGAAGACCGAGTGCCGCCTGGTTGCCCGCCGCCACGGCGACTTGGAGGGGTCTGTGTTGTGAAAGGATATCCGCCGCGTTCATGTCAGCCCCGCCATCGATGAGGGCATTCATGACGGCGTCCTGGAGGTCAGTAGATAGCCAGCGAGGCATGGCGACGGGAGACCTGACACACATGAACGCAAATTGAATGCGTGCACTCACTTCACCCTGATGCGTGTACGTCACTGACCATTGTTGCGCTGATCGTAGTGCCTCGATGGCGCCAAGGGTGTGGTCGGTCATGTCATCGATGGAAAGAGCCAGCAGAGGGTAACCCGTGCGACTGGGTCCTTGGTACGGCCCTCTTGTCAGCAGCAGCTGGACATCTGGGTTTGCCCCCTGCTGTATGAGCTGTGTCACCTCGGCGGCACTGGTGAGCGTGCGGTGGATGATGCCCATGGCAAGCCGACGGGTGACATCGCTGGTGCCCTCATCAAACTGGGTCTCCACGGCATCCAGTCTCACCCATCCCCGCGGCAGCAGCGGTGGCGCAGTCGCAGCAAACACCACAGTCGACGTAGACGCCATCTGCTTGTCTGCACCTACACCCAGGGGACAGACAGGCAGACATCTCTGCGTCCTCTCTGCGTGACGTCCTGTCTACTCGTCGTTTGGCAACCATGTACCTACCTCCGTCAAAGCAGAGATGGTCACCGTGTCGACGACGAGCACTTGCAGACGAGTGGAGTGGATCTGGCACACTGACTGAACATCACAGAACACGGCACGAGCCAGCCAGCAATATTTGTGCTTCCTGATATGAAGACAATGAGAATGCGTGCAACTCACCTTCGACGTTAGCTCTTCGCCTGTAGGGGGGAAACCAGCGGGCCTTCCTTTTCCTGGGGAGGAGCGGTTTCACGGATGCCTTCCTTTTCCTTCCCTGCGAGCTTGCAAAGATCTGCACATCGGAAAGAGGAAGAAACAAGGAGCGAGGCCTCTCGTACTGCACGTGGCCGCTGGTGCTGCTCTGCAGAAAACATCGGGAATATGTAACTCATCGAATTATATGAGGCTGAATGCAGACATCAGATGAAGTGAAGGCGCGAAGGAACAAGGTGACGTCTGCCGCTGCCAATGCCAATGCTGATGCCGATACTGCGCCTATCGACGAGGACGAGCAGGAGGCAATCATCGCATCATTCAGTCAGCAACTCGCCAGGGACGCACTCTTTTGGCGCTTTGTAGTGGGCGGGCTGGCCTCTCTGGCTTCCCTCGCGTGTGCCGTCGTTGCGGGAGCCCTGTTTGCGCGGCTGATCTATCCCAACACAAGGCCGACATCGTGTACCTTATCGGACTCAGCCGCTGGGAGGCTTCTTTCGCTGGTGTGTTCCGCTGTGTCGATGGTTGGGGCTGCTGCGTGTGCGGCACTAGGCTTTACTTTGAGCAGTCCGCAGTCCGCAGAGCCCCAGCCGCCCCCACCCTCGGCCTCGGCCTCTCTGTGGTCATCTCTCTGCAGCTGTTACGTCCTCCGTCAACACACGAACACTCTGCTGCAGCTGGAGAAGCTGTGTGTGCTGGTGTCGCTGATGGGTGAGTCGGTCTTCTGCATCGAACTCATGAATGGCCGGAGTGTGTCTGTGTGTGTCACTGGGGTGCTGGTGGGTATGCGGCGCTGGGTGTAGAGGTCGATCGCTGAGAGCGCCGAGAAGCTGGGCCACCTGAGAGGGGCGAGATACAAGTATAAGTCGCTGTAGTGTAGCTGGCATGGGAGCTGTGAGTGAGTGTGAGTATGTGTGTTTGGGCTGGCTTGTTTGATCCATCACCCCAACTTGCCGTCATGCGATGTACTAATCTCTAATCTCTCTCTTCTCTAATTCTCTCCAAGGGGAGCTCTGCTCTTTTTCGGTCAGCTCGCTGCTGCCGCCTCCAACAAGCTTGTGCAGGCTCTATGGAGTCTCTCTGCTGCTATATATGGCTACTGCTGCTGCTCATCCTCTCTCAGCATTTTCGGCTCGCAAATGGAGTGAGCTCGCAACGGACTCACTACGAGGTGCATAGTCGATTTGGTCCCATTTCACACACACACACAGACGCAGACACGCGGACGGACACACAGATTTCGCTGCCTTTCGCTGCCCTTTGCTGCCTTTGTTCTTTCTTCGTTGCCAGACAACACGAGACACACACTCACACACACACATGGACGTGACGTACGTATCTACACATGAAAATGCGATCGATAATGAACCGTCCAGAAGCGAAAAATTCCATCTCTCTGTTCACTCCACCCCTCCGGGCCCCCCACCCCACAGCCCACAGAAAAACCAAAACCGGCAGACAGACAGGCAGTCTCTGTCACTCTGCGTGTCTGTCTCTATGAAAGTCATGCGTTGCGTTGCATGGATAGCCATTCATCCATCCGCTACACGTCGATCTCAATCGTCCTGCTGGACTGACGTGAGGGCGCCTTGGGCATATCAGCAGCGCTGCTGCTGCGGCCGGGCGACGATGACTCCTGGTCCAGCAGGTCTCGCTCGGTCGTGTAGATGGCCGACTCTGCACACAATATATGCACACTCATGGGTGGGGTGATGTGGGTGGGAGAGGGGAGAGGGGAGGGGGGGTGTGTGATGTACCCTTTTGGACGTAGCTGACTCGTTTGGCCATCCGTCGGGCGGCGTCAAGCTTCCGGCGGATGAAGGGTGCCTGCATGCATTGATTGACGCACACAGGGGGTGTATTGCGTGGTGTGTTGGGGGGTGGCTGTGGCTGCCCGCATACCCCTGCTTGCAGCGCCGCGGCCCACTTTCGTCGCATCTCATTGCGTTGCGCGATGTCGCCATTCCTCTGCACACCACACCATACCATACACAGTTCCATCCCATGACGTGTGGCTTTGTCCGAGTGCGGGCGTGTGCATGCCTTATTGACGACGAAGGCTCGCAGGACGGGCACGACATTGAAAGAGATGGCGTAGAAGGTGAGCAGGGGGAAGATGCCCTGCACAAAGGCTGGCAGACCTGCACACACACACACATCCAGACACACACAAGCGTGGGTCGCGTCGACGGGGGAGGGGGTTGGGGGGGGGGGGGGGG